>KZ308436.1:414879-498688 GCA_000376725.2 Ladona fulva
CTCCGCATTAATTAGGTTTAATCTCAGAACTGAATTCATATTAACTCATCTTTGAAGTCATATGAATTTTTTTTCTGATATTCAAAACTAAGATGCAACTTTTATAATTCATAGTTTTCTCTTTTAGTGATATTTGTTTCTTTGACTAATGTTTCGCTTTGTGGTAATTTATCGGATAAAGCTTCTTATTCAAAATACTAAATTATTTATATTTCATGGAAGAATCTGTTGGCTAATTAATTAACCCGTTTCATTGCGTTAAATCCAAAAGCAAGCAAATGGAATATCTATGGAGGAAGATTGGAACTTTAGCTCCTGTAAGTAAATATGAGTGGTGCTTTAAATAAATTTAATTACTGAACTGTGGAGAAAGTGCTGGAGACGTCTACCTCGTAGATTAAGAAAGCTTCAAGGGAGAGAACTCCTCTGTAAATAATATCTTCCATTTATTTATTAAGAGAGGCTTCGCGTAAACCTCTTAAAAGGTATTTTAGAGGCAGCGAGCAAGAGAAAAAGGCAAATGACTTTTGGGAAACGCGAAATTTTTTAAAGAAAACATTTCCGTTTAATTCCGCTCCACGAAGCCCTGTATCCAACTCGCTGTAAATGTCAAATCACTCTTCTTTGCGTGCGAATGTACAATGTTAGTCCATTGTGTAAGGAAACAAAGGGTGGTCTGGGCGTGCACGGCGACCAAGGGTCGAGTGTGTTTTTGCGATTTGCATTAAAAAAGAACGAATCGGGAGAAACGAATGCGCGGAAGCGTTTTAATGTTGTTTCATACATTTTGCCCCGCAAGTCTGACCTTTCTCTTTTCCGGGCACGTTTCATGACTGGGAGTTCGTGTGTTTACAGCCTGACAGAGACACAGAAGCTCGTATTTGGAGACGCCTACGCAATGGAAAAACGTCAACGTGACCTTCACATGTTATCGAGCATGACTTTCTTTCTCTCTGTTTGAGGTTTTTCTGACCCATTGTGGATACTGGACCTCTGTTTCAACATCGCAAACTCTTGAACTCATCTCCTGCAGTAATGTGTCTTGTGAAGCATACATTACCATGGGGACAAAATTTATTTTCTGTTGCATGTAGTAAAGGTCTTTTCGTCATCAGGAGATTCAAATACATTGAGGGTGACACTCACTTTACCTCTACTTTTTGTGCAAAATCGAGGCTTGCAGTCCTTGTTTGGAAGTGTTTTGAAATGCAACGTGAATATTTGAAAAATACTGAATAATGTATGAAAATATTTTTAACGGAATATTTCATAACAATAAAAGAAGATTAATTATACAAGCATTGGTTTGAAATAACGATTTTATAAAAGTATGTTTAAGTAAATTTTCTCATTTATATACTCTAAAAACAGTCATTTCTTGGGAAAATTTGTGACAAACATCATATGCATTTATTTTCTAATTTCACAAGCATTTAAATTATATTTAATGTATTTTCGAAATTAATAAGTTCACATAAATATCAACATAAGGTTTAATAATAGGATAAAACTTGTTTGAGATTAGTAACTTTAGCAGACGCTTTTCGTCTTATATAATCTCAGAATTCTAAAGATTTCTTATTAATATTAGGCTTAAACCTACTTTGCTGGTAAAGGATATTTGCGATTAAAAAGCGTCTCTCATTTGTACATTCCGTTTAATTGAAGGGCAAAATCGAATAAATGAATCACGCACTTGATTTTGAAATTATACAGTCACTGAATATAATGAGCGTGTGGAATAGTTTATACTATAACGAAATATCCACTCTTCATTTGAGCTCAGCATAAAATGGTATATTCATTCCTGGAGGTCAAGTGAATCTCGCTTCGGTCACCATGCATGTGAGCGACGTCAGGGCCATTGGGGTCACGAGACAATGCAAACAACAACGCTGCATTCGGTTGATGAAAGAGGAGTTGAAACTGTATTTGCTAAAGAGATTCTCCTTCGAAATCTCTATTGGTCAATTTTCTCTGCAAAGAGTTGACTAGCAAATTTGTATCGTACGACTGACGTGTTTCTCTCCAACATGTTTTTCATCTGTTTGTTTACGTCCATCTCTGGGCTTGTTGACTCGTTGCTATCGAGACATCCCTTTTTGATGTATTGAAACCTCGTTAATTCTTTCCCAAATGACTTTTTCAGCCTTTTCTTGTTTGCGAACTTGTCTATATCAACTTTTTTCATTTTTTTCAGATGACTGAGCGGTGCTTGTCTTCGGATCTGGGCTGTTCAAGGTGAGTGAGGAAAATCATTTTAATCTCTTTCGAAAGCGGTGACAAGAACGGTGACTTATTGCGACAGAAAAGTGTTTGTTTTTCAGCCCGTATGTTCTTTCGTGCTTCGGAAAAAGTTTTATTTCGGAATCGGTTGTTTTCATTGTCTCTGTCTCAAACGCAACGAGCGGGATAAACTGAAATAACGAAAATTGTATACTTTTATAATCGTTCACTTTAAAATATATAAGATAAGTAAATTAGTTTAACTCTGGTGCAGGGGTATCCAAGCTTTTACTACCAGCGGATCGTCCTATGAAGGCTTCGCTTGCCGCAAACAACTTGTTATGGTTTTTTAATTATGAATTATTGGAACGTTACCTTAATTTTTAAATTAGCGTTATATTTGGAGTACAGTGGCTCGTTTTACTAGATACATTCCAATCTTTATCTGCTACTTTTCACTATAATAACGTTGGGTTAGTATAGAAAAGTATATGAGACCTTCAGGAAAGTGAAATCTCCCGGGTTGCTAGGAATATTTATATATATATATAAGGGCCGCGGATTGCCCAACTGCCACAAGATTATTCTTTCCAAAGATAATTAGTGTCTTACGACAAATGTCAGTACAAGACAATTGAATTGACAATTGAAAGTAATCCGCGGATTACTTTCAATTCAAACATTTGTCCTAAAGAAGAGTTATCCATAGAAATTTGCAGCTTGTAACGAATATAGTTATTTATTTATTTTCTCGAGTTTAGTGAAAAGCAAGACAAGAAAGAAAACTTTGTTTTAACCTCGAAAATTAATTTCCATTTGTTGAAAAAACTTCAAAAAACGCGATAAGTTTGTTATAGTGAAACTTTTAGAGCGCCAAATGCTACTCTATCCAGGGTGACAAAAGCTGTCGCCACTGCTCTGCCTACTCCTATAATCGTGAGCCAGGAAAATTCTTCTTATATACATTATTAAGGTAAAATGTCACGTAATTCATAGGCAGTAAGCTACAAAGATTGTTTCCATTTAAAAAACATCCGACATTTTCTTAATCACTTTTCTCAGAATTCTCATAAATGTTTTCTTTTTAAATATTGAATTCCCTCCAGAGATTTTTTCTATCAATTTCAACTAAAAAACAAACATGCAGGCTTTTCTTTCAGTTTCTCCAAAACGCTTCAATGGCCTTAATTGAATAAGAACACAAGTAATGTATCAAACCACATTAAGACATCGAGGCAAGCCAAAAAGTTTCACAAACTCGAATCTGTCATTTCACAAACTTTTCCTTCAAAGAGAGACATCCTTCAAAAAGGAAATGATACCGCTTCTTTTCCTTACGAAAATAGCGATTCATTAAAAGTGCGTTTTGTGGAGGGGAGAATACGAGAAAGAGAGGGTCTTTTCAGGGCTATGGCTTCCATTTTCCACGTTTCCCACGCACTTTCCTCAATTTTCTTTTAAGGAGGAATAATTTTGAGACGTGTACACGTTGTATAAAGATAAGGAGAGGAAAAGGAGCAAAGACCCAAGAGAGAAATTTGGAAGAGTGGATTTTAGTATGATGAATCATAGTGCGAAATCCTGTTATAGATTTCTTTAGTTCTATAGTGATGATGTAAAGATTTAAGCAGCCAAAAATATTGTTAATTTATTTTTATTGTTGAGTTGCTAGGTAGAATTACAAAAAATCAGAAATTAGGCAGGACCAGGACAGTTAGAAATTTAAACCTTATTTTTATTCTGTTTGGGAATGTATCTCGCTTATGGTAGGAATCTAGGAAGAAAAAGGTACGATATATGTAAATTATCTTACCTTGTTTCCTCCTAGATTTACCTGTATGTATACCTTTAGATTTAGATATACCTGTAGATCTTTGTCTGTACAAAAAAGCAATTTTTTTGTGAAAAAAAGAACGAGATATGTATAGTAATATATCCAACTAAAACTAAATTACTATCAATACGTCATACTTTAATTCCATGGAAACTAATTGTAAAGTCAATTTAGTTCTTGTTATGCATATATGTATAAATTGAAAATTTACACGAAATTCAACGAAAAAGTCTGGCAAAAACGGATAGTTGAAGATTAAATTCAAGGAGAAAATTTGAATTTCCGAGAATCTTACTGTTAAAAATAAGGTATAAGTTTTACATTAAAATTATGTAAAATATTGAAACATTTAGAAATCAGTGATTTGAAAGTAAAAGTTTGAGTTTATAACCCGGATGTTCAATAGTTTTACTGTTTGACTTATGTTTGGGTTTTAATGGTTTATAGTAATGTATTATTAAAATATAGTTTAATGTATTATTAAAATCTGATGTTTATAGACAGTCTTTTCATTCTGTCTGTTATACCCGATGCAGTATTTTTGTTTCAACTTTTTAGGTCAGTGAAATGAGGCATTACATGTAGTTTATAGGTTTTGATGCATGAATTCTGTAGAATTTTCATTTCAAAATGTTTAGCCAAATGGGTTTCGTTGCTAAGCGAATCACCAAACCTTTGTTTCTTTTTCAATGTATCTTTTTAAACTCTTCAGCTTTTATATACAAGGTGGCAATGATTGTATTGTAGTTTCTGAAGTAGGAAAAGATTCTCCTCTACAGCTTCTCATCTCAGATTCACTAGTTACATAAAAGTTTACGACAGTCCAAAGCATGCATTGTTACTCACAAGTGAGAAAGATTTCGATAGAAGACAAACTTTGAGAATGTCGCTCAAAGAGGTTGCGTTTGTATGACGCCGCACGAACGAGAATCCCGGTTAATGGACACTTCTTGGCCCTAGAATTTCCTATTTCGAGCATATCTCTAGTTCCCGAGATACCTGTAGCTGGGGAGTTTCCTTCACAGTTTTATGTCATGGCTTCCTTTCCATTTCTCCAGGCGAAGCGCGGAAACAAATTAGGGAAGTTTCCTCTCACGTGTTTCTGCTTACTCCTCAAATACGACTGCCACTTCCTTCTTTTCAATCCCCTCATTCGTATATCTCCGCTGCTTTGAAATCCACAAGTTCTTTTCCATTCATCTGCCGCCTTTCATAACTTCCTTCCTTGCTCCTTTCCCTTTTATCTCCCTTTCTCTACCTCTCTTATTTCTTCTAACGTTCTCTCCGGATAATTTGGGATTCTTATTATGATATCCTCGCTGCAAGTTTTTCGTTGTAAGAGGGTATAAGACATCCATTGACGGACTTGGCTCGTTATTTAGTTATTTTTCTTTTATAAGATCGATAAATGGAGGAGGAGAAGAATTTCGGGAAGCGTATATTTTGATAAGATTGAGTTTTGCCTTCTTTTTTGACCGTAATCAATATGATTCGACTTCATTTCTTATGTATTATGTTTTTTTATAATGTTATTCTCGATTATGGTAAGTTATTATCTTATTATGTTAGCACAATTTTTTAGAAGTATGATTTTATTCGCTATATTTTAATTTTACCATTAATACGCTGCAGAATTCCGTTATTTTATTTCCTCATTTTCAGTGAAAGTTAAATATCACTGTACACGTGTGTAATTAATTATTTTTACTGAAAATTAGAGCACAGCGCAAAAAGTAGAGCGTGGACGTCCTTGTGAATCTTAAGGCTTGTGGAAACCTTCAGTTAAAATATTTTACAGAACATATAGAAAATAAAATGTAATCTTATCTATATACATATACATATCTATATTAGTACTCTACAGCATGTGGCAGGAGGACATATGGTCTATCGCTGAAATAATGATAATCTTATCTTCATTGGGGAAGTATTTTAGTCAAGGGACAGTTAACCTCTCTTGCACTTACTTAAACCCTAGATTCGAACCTGGGATCTCGGTATGGTTGACATTAACCCCCACGCCACCGAGGTCGGTGGAATAGGTGTACACCTGAAGTGAGTATCAATCACGGTGTATGCTTTCGAGGTAAACATGCCAATGGCCTCGTACTTCAGACTTTCCTAAACCAGCTCGTGTTTTTCGCTCGCAACGCATTCATATTTCCCTTTTCATCGTTAATTTTTCGTACCTCTCTTTTCTTCATTCATCATATTCAGAGAGCTCACTCTCTGTCATCTCTATTTAGTAACTTTATCATTCTCAACGTACTCCATCTTGTCATACTGCTTCCGGCCATCCTTTACAAAAGCCCAAACCGACGTTTATCGCCCCTTCTCAGGCTGTTTTTGCGTGAAAGTCTTTCTTTCTCTCCGCATTAATTATTCAGTCGTTACTTGCATTACTGTTTTTATCTCCCATGCTCCTCATATCATCCATCCGTTGCATTTAGATTATTCATGTTATCATTATTATTCGTCGAAAGGTGACAATTATGCTGTTAGTGTAATGATAACCACGCAGTACACACAGGATCCTACCGGACATCTTTTAACATGTGATCACTACTAATAAAAGATATGTTCCCTTCCATGTGGGCACTATTTTGCCTGTACACGTATCAGCACATTCACAACGCATCACTCTTACAAAAATTACGATGGATTACGCATGATAAAGCATTACACCGACATCGGTGGAGTTGTTAGCATACGTCTTCCAATACCGAGGTACCATGTTCTAGTCCCGTTCAACCAGAACTTTTCTCAGGGATTGGATGTCGGTGTTCATCTTAGGTTAGGTATCACACAGTAATTGTCCTATGTGTGTGGGAGATTAAAAAAAATGAATGCATAAAATAGATAATAAATTATGTATAGAAAATAACGTATAATGCAACTTGTGATGTTAATTATTACTTATAATAGTCTAAGATTATTGCATCCCTATTTGTCGCCTCGTCTTGTACGTAGAGAGAGATCGTTTATCAGGGCTTAATGTTGTTCATTATTTTTATGTTATCTTTTCTCATCATAATTAACCGAAATTTTGCTACCGTAGAATAAAGTGAACGCAAGCACACTTCTACACAAGGTGTTCTAAAATTCGTATTCCGTATAATTCCGATGTTTATCCACATTTGTATATTGTTGTATATATTTGTTGTAAGCTGTGTACCTTCTAAACCCAAGGCCCTGGGTTCGAGGCTAATCGGACTAATCTGGCTAATGTGGTATTGTTTCTAAATAACAATAATTATAAAAATGGACGTACTTGGGATCATATTCTCATTTTCCATTAAGGAAATTATTATTATTAACTGTACATTTCAAAACTTTTTAAATGATCCACTGGAATGGGTGTTGAAAATCAAAATTTCATATCTTCACTCATACTAAAATATTTTTCCACATGGAACCACGAATCCTGCAAAAGACATGATTCTATCTCAATAATTAAAGCCGTGACACCATTTCAAAGATGTTGTTAGAATTTCGGGACACATTGCATAGAGAGATTGTGGTTCTTTCGATAATCCCTCGCCTAAAGTAGATGTACCAGTATCAAGAGTGCAAGAAACATGGGCGGGTACATGTAGTTACTAAATCCAGCCATTAAAATTCGTTCTTAGTTCCATTTCCCGTTTCTAATCTTCCTTCCGTTAATTATGCTCCTCTTTTCCCCCGGCGTAGACCGAGGCCATCCGTCGCTACGCAAATAAAAGTCGCGCCTTTCGCCAAAACAACCCTCGCTTTTATCTTTTTTACCGGTCTGTTATCGTCTCTTTTAATCAGAAAGAGTTGTTTTGTCTGGTGGTCACGTGATCCAGCCCGAAGAGAACCAATTGTGTCGGATGAAATGAATGACTCTATTTCCGAAATAAGTTACCGTGAAGGAGGGAGGGAATTCACGGTTATTGTCGCTTCCATGTTGGACTGTCTTTTTTCTTTAGTTTTTTCAGCAATTCCGATGAACATCTCCTTGTTTGGGGTCAATCTGTATTGCTTCCGTAGGCACCAAACCAATTGCTAGAAAAATAATGTTTCGATTGAATTATGAATATGTGTTATGTAACTCTTATCGTACTATTGTAAGAATTGGTTTCTTCATGTTTATCTGAAAGTTTTTTTTTGTGGCATCATCAAAACTATAGCCTATCTATCAGATGATCTATTTTTTGTACTTCTTCAATCCATCCTATCTCTTGCCAATCGCTTGATTCACTCAAATTCTTAACTTTTTACATTTACCACGTCAACGTGTTCCACTTTCTCTACGAATATCATGATGTATCACTGTAAATGCATCTCTAAGAAGCCTGATCCTCAAATTAAATCCTTAGATTATCTAATAAATGTCACTATACGTTAGACAATTTATCATTATACACGTATTCGTTTTACCAGAGATATTCTTGCTAGGATTTTTACAACGCTGGTAAATTCTCAAGGATAAGGGAAAGGGAGCAATTTAGCGTGTAGAGGGCAGTGCCTTAAAACCCAAGGATAAACAGAAGTGAAATATTGACATGACTGAGACGCGAACCCAAGTCTCCCATTTCCCACGCGGGAAAGAAGAAGTAATATCGTTATTTTTCACTTCTGACTATACTTGGGTTTGCAAATCCTTCAGTATTATCTAGAGGTAAATGTTGACTTGATTACTTAAATTTTGATTAAAATATTTTTTTTATTTATAATTATCATAGCATGGTTGAATTTAATTATATCAAGATATGTTGGTGCACGTTTTCCTCTGAACTAATAGGCGAAACTAGGATTGTTAAAGGTGAGGAAAAGAGATTTAATTAATTTTCTTTATTCCTCCAAAGATTTGAGATGGTCTCTAAGGATTAACACAATAAAATATAGCCTCTTCAATGTCCATCTTTCATTATCTTTGTGAGAATCATCCGATTATAGCAAGAGGGAATTTTAACGAGGGTTCATTGATGTAAGGATAGATAGTTTGATCTCTATCTCCTTTAGATCCTTAAGATAACAAGTACCTCTTACTGTATTGCACTAACTTAAAGATACGGAGTTAGGGATAAGACTCATTAACGGAGCATTCGATAAAAAACGCAAAGAGCCTCTCAGAGAGAATACTCTTTGATCGTAATCAGATCGTACTAGGTCTGTGGCCGCCGTAAGGCAGCAATAGCTGATTTCTTGTTGACTCTTTCTTCTCAAATTATAATATTTTTGGCGTCAATTGCTACCATTCCCATTCTTGTTCCAAACACACTTTCACGGTTATAACCTCTTCTCGTTAGACACAAATATAACAATAGTCGGTGTCGATTATACATGCAGGGTATTTATGTCTCTTTAGCTTATTGTTATCGCGTATCGTTCGCGGAAAGAATGAGTCCCTAAAACGACTTGTCCTAGAATCTATTTCTCTTACTTTCACTCAATGTCGGATCGACCGAATTAGTTGGTGGGTCGCATAATACCAATCACGTCTTCCCCAAATGTACTTTCTCTGAATTTATCAAGCAATCGCAGCCTAGCTTCTAATCTCCTATCTTTCAAGGATTCCCAACCT
This sequence comes from Ladona fulva, assembly GCA_000376725.2. Lineage (NCBI taxonomy): Eukaryota > Metazoa > Arthropoda > Insecta > Odonata > Libellulidae > Ladona > Ladona fulva. The sequence continues at coordinate 424,488 of KZ308436.1, forward strand.
GCGTCTGAGAGCATTTGCGTAACGCTTGTTATAATAGCATAATGTTTTTGGACATTCAGTTGATTTTTATTTATTTGCGTAGTATTTCTATAAGGTCGTCGTTTTGCTTACGTATATAATTGTCTTTTACATTTAGCAAATTTTTACTTAAATTTTATTTCTCCAATAATGACTTCCGAACTGAAAGTGTACATGGCGTAGGCGTCGTCCGAAGATGGGCTTTTCGATGAAGAAAGAGGGAAACTAACGCTAGCCTTCGGTGAGGGTTAAAGGATTCCTTTTTTCGAATCGAGGTGGTTGTTGCTTGCGAGATTGGAAAGGTGAGGGGAGAGTTTCCCTAAGAAGGTAAAAAGAGTAGGAAGATCTAATTTAGTGGAGAGGTTTGGAAGCAATCTCAATCCTTATCTTCCTCTTCATTCCTCCATCGGCCTCTCTCTTTCCTCTCGCCTTTATCTTTCCATCCCATTCCCTTTCGGACCCCACGCTCTTTGATGCTTCATATTTTTCTGCTCCGGGCGGCGTTTGACTGGTGCACTTATCCAAGGATTTTCTGATCGGAAAGGGAAATGCTTTAAACTAATAAGGGGTCTCGCGTTATGGCTTCATCTTATTTCTCAAACTTTATTACGTGGTCGCGGATGAGGGTGAATTTCCAGTGTGAGAATGGGGAGAAGAACTTGAAAAGTTTTACCCCTTAACAGATGAAGAATACAAGTGGAACAGGTAATTTCCGTAATTGGAAGAAATATTCTGGAGCGTTTCTTTTTGGGCTTATGGGGTTCCCAAGGATTAATGAAGTCAGGAAAGGAATGCGATATTCTGTTGGATTTGGACTCACAGCGAGGCAGCTGTTACGAAATTAGTCCTATTTGGTGTAGGTATGCAGTTTGTGGTAATTTGATTCTTTTCGTAAGAAAGTTCTTTATATTGTTTTATTAAAGGTGACAGCATAGTAAAATATTACAATAAAATGTAACATATTGATGCATGCTTCACATTTCATTCATATTACAGCGAAAAATAAAAGTTATTTACTTCTACTATATTGTTGATTCTCAATGCACGGATTGCACGGATGTTAAGCAAAGAATTGTTTTAAAAATGGTTTCCATCTTAATGAATGCATCAATTTACGTTATTTTTCCGCAAGTCAGTGGAAGATTAGTATCGGGTGTCCATAGCAATTAAAACAATGAGTACACATTACTGCTTTTTAATAATTTGCTCAAGTTAAATATTTATTCGTATCCTTCAGCTGAGTTTGAAAACAAGCGAAAAATTTCTCATAATCGCTACGTTTTTTTTGAGGTAGTTCTGTATAATCCAAATCTATGTGAAAAGCTGTTTCTCAGTTCCATTATATAAACCCATAATGATATAAAATTACGATAAGTAAACTTCTAAAGGCCTTCTTTACTTCAATTTATCCGTCAGTTAGTTCTTTCTTTGTTACAATTTTTTTCTGTGAAAAAGTCCCATACGGGTTTTTATTCTTCTGCTGAGAGGAATTTAATTCGCTCTTCCACGGATCAATTCCCTCGCGCATTTAATTGACGTATTTTTCAAATTCCAACTGGAATTTCATCGCATTAAGTTCAGCCGTTTTCATTTCGGTGGGAGTATGAGGTTAATTCCAATTGCAGCTAATATTCGAAATTGGCAGCGGGGAAGTTTGAAAAACAGTTCATTTCAATATTTTTATTATAAAGGTGATGTGGTAGTAACCAAACATAGGTGTGGTGTTTTGTGTATTTTTAGCTCTTTAAATTAGTTTTTTTAACGATTTTATAGTAATTATTGGAATTAAAGAAAATATAATTCGACATAAACAGAGAAGATTTTTAATGAGGAGCATCTACTGAGCGGTTGCGGAATTCTGTTAGTTGAAATTATTTAACCGCGGGATTTATACAAAAGGATTGTAAATAAATTCAACGCATAGTTTTATCCAAGGGTAGCAAAATATATCACGAAAAGATGTTTGAAATAATTTCGTAAACTGAAATAGACAACACACTTTAATTCAACTGATAAAAAACTTCCACATATAATCTGAAATAAGATGTTCAGCAAAATAAATTCTTTAACAGAAAATTAATTTTTTAAACATTTACACGTATCATTCAATCGTGTATCGGAGAATATATTTTGACATGTTAATGAAGTCTCGCCATGAACCCAAAAAGATACAAGCGTAATCTATGATGAAATCTATGAATGAAATTGATGCTCGGTGAAACTTTCTGTTGATGATTTAATAACGATTAACTTTAGTTAAAGTAATCTTTGAATTAGCAATAGTTAAACGAAGTTTTTACTAAGATTAATATGCTTTCTTTATTTAATTTTTCTGTCTTCCGATTAAACTCGATGAATCCGATCTGATCGATGAAAATATTAAAATGAATGTTCCTGTTTCTCAGAGAATATTTTACTAAGCCTCTTTTTTCTATCAATTAAATATCATTTATTTCTTTTAAACCGTCTTCTAAGAGGAAGGAGAAAAAGCTGAGAATGGTTCTTCGATCCTAAATAGATAATACTCTGGTATACGCTGTAGTCTTCCCAGAAATTAGCTTAAGTATAGGAATTAATTAATGGGATAACTACGAATGTTAGAGTGGAAGAAGCATTGTAGTTTGGAAGCTTACCTCCAAAGGGAGGATCTATGTTCAGTATTCCATGGCATTTTCCTCTCTGCATACATTCTAGTACCTTCTTATTTCCACGGAATAATGGCTTGCGTCATCCCTTAACGGTCCTCTTCCTAATGAACGGGAGATATCGCAAGATTATGCAGTAGCTACGCCAGCGGCGATCTCGCTAATTGCCCATTAGCGACGCGACGAACTGCAATGGCGCTCCGTACGATTTAAGTCCCCCCAAAGCTAAGCATCACAGTTTGAGAAGAGTCTAAAGTCAAACCCTTTCGAAGGGTACGGTTCAGAAGTTTCCCACTCCTTTCTTTTTGCCGCCGAACTGTTTAAGGAGCGTTATCTCGGTACGCGAACTGTTCGAAACAGTTCCCGTCGCATATAAATAAGACTCAAATTTGGTTTGTTGCGTCTGAGGAATGCAGACCGTTAATTAAGGATGTGCGTACTGCTCCCAGACGTTCTCTTACTTTAGCTAATTATCGTTTGCGAGATGAATGGATTTAAGATTTGATTTATATGAAGGAATTACTTAATTCATTTGAGCTTTGTGGAACGATGATTAAGTTGTAGTAGTATCACGCAGCCACGAAACTTTTTTTAAATGACCATCGATATATCAGGGAAAATATTTTTTCAGGTATTCTCTGCGTAAATTTTCAGAAGCTTCAAAAGTTTCGCCTACGTACAGAAATCTAAAGCGGTGAAAATCCAAAACATATTAGATCATCTAATGATTGCCGCGAAAATCTAGGAAAGACCGCTGATGAATTATACAGAAATTAAAAAAAATAACTAAAACTTCCTGTTTTATTTTTTATATTAGTATTTTATCATTTAAATCAACAAATTAAAATCATGGGTGCCTTTTTCGGTTCACATATTCAGATATAGTCACAAAAGTCATTTTATATTCAATATAATGTTTTATAATCTTGGTTCCAATTATGCATTCGCGTTCTTATATAAAATGGATGGTAATGGTGGAAAATTAAAGATTATTTTAGACTGGTGGAGAAAATAATAACTAGTATATTGCAGTTAAAAATTTTTAAAGTAGACCTAATCTGTAATATGAAAGCTGAAGTATACAATAAAGAAAATATTTCAGCAAAGAAATCGATCGGTTTACAAAATAAAATCATGGGGTTGGAACGTGTTTCAAATTAATGCATTAAAAATGTTTGAGTTTAAGGTGATATATCAGTTCCATTAACCGTTTGAATTGAAGATACTCTTTTTTAAGTGAGTCACTTAGATTATTGAGTGGTTGTGATACGTACTTCTTGATAATTCAATCGGTTCCTAATCGGTACGTTATTTCCCTCAGCAACTAAAATGGCGATACCTAAATCATGTGGAATTGTAATAAATAGTATATTTATACGATTTTACTATCTTATAAAACACGTCTGGATCTGTATTCACTATCGATTTCTCCCATGATAGAAATGGGGTTGTTTTTGAATTACACACTCCAGTTATTCCATCGCATTGTGCGGGTTATATTTATTCCATATAAACTCTTTCCTACCGATGCTGCAGGATCTGAATCTTTCCCTCTTTCATCCTCCACCCTTTCTCCCAAAAATCCCATTATCCGCTAGGATTTAACCTTCATAATGCTGTCATTTACACACGTCGTCCACTTTTCAAATCGTTCCCTTGCATATGAATGTGACGCCCACTCCAACGGAGCGCCCCTTACTCGCTCTTTGTACTCGTTCGGTGCACAGCTAAAGGGCAGGACACACCTCTACTCTTGAGTAGATTCCTTCTAGGAATGCTTAATCGATAGGCTGCTCATGCGGAACCTGGTTAATTGGACCTTCATCTGTTATTCCGACATCGATCCATTCCAGTCATTTCTTCCATCCTTGAGATTTTCATGCGCCATGGGGATCTCTTTACTATGATAGTAATAACCACTATTATAGCTAGTCTGAGAGTATTTCTTTAATAGCCAGAACTGTTTAAATTTATCCTATATAGTTAATAAACCGTAGAAAATTTGATCTCTTTAATTTTTGATTTGAAAATCGAACGTGGAATCAATTACGATGATCCGAAGCGTTTCAAACACGAGTTGAATTACACAAAAAGCAGGGTGTAATTTGCTTAAATTAAAGGGAATTTCGTAGTTATTGGTCAGGGAATAATTTCCCCTCTGTAATGTAACGGGGGATTGCTTTGTTGGCAGAAACCGATTGTTTTTAAAGACAGAGGAGTTTGGAAATTACAGATTTGTCACATTAATATAATGATGCGTTCCACGAGTTTCACTAATGTAACATGGATTGTATGCATTTAACTATTGATATTGCTGTAAGTTAACGTTTTTTTTAATCGTGCGAGCCTTATGCGGGATCCATTTATGTATGTACATACTTTATGTGCGTAATATCAAAGTAATTTTCTTTTGCTATATTTTAGTTATTCATTGTATAGTATTTAATAGTACTAGTATATAATATAAAATTTTTAGTATTTAATAGTAATCTTTTTATTTATGTAATGGGAGGCTTTTCTATTTAGCCATTAGTTTTTTCCTCTAATGTAATTGAAACTTTTATAGAAATAGACTCATTTTAATTAGGAAAGAAATGTTAAATATATCCCGAAAGAGATAAGTCTGCTTTACACATTCAAACTTAATGATATGGAATATCATTAAGTGAAAAATTAAAACTTTTTCGTTGTTTACAATAAATTAGAAGCAAACCATCAGAATTCAGCGTATTCACTCATTATTCAGCGAATTTATTTATTGCATTATTTTGGGACACGAAAAACTAGGAATGAAAGATATCACGCAGGAGATCACTTATTGTAACTGAGTATTCATCCATGTCGGTTTCAAAGAAACTTCACCTTTATCTCGTACTTGATTAATAGAAGTTCATCATAGACATGCATATGCATTCCGCGTTTTCCAAGTTCTTAAAATACATATCCTAATGTGGCATTTCCATAAAAACACATCTTTTCATTTAATCCTCGCAAATGATAAAGGCGGTTTCGTCCATAGTAGAAAGAGAATATTTTGTTTTCTCTAACTTTTACACGGTAAAAAGCAAAGCTAGTTTGCATAAGTACTTAACAAAGTGACTCGCTCCGTATGTGGAAGTTATTTCATTTATTCCAACTCGCGAAAAGTAGTTTCGCATGAGAATGATGAGCGAACCAGAGGCCGAGGCATTGCACAAAAGGGAATGGGTGTTAATTATACGTATAGCCCAGATTCCTTCGGTAATAGGAAATACAGAGCCCTTGCAGGATCGGACGTGAACCGTTCCAACGCCGTTTCTTTTCATTCGCGGGTACCATCATGGCTTCATTCTGTTTGGCGACCGAAGTCAGTCCGTGCCTTTACCGTCGCTTGTTTCCCCGGAAGACCTCTTGCAGACCTAATTGCTTTGCCGTGGTGGGCGGAGAAGAGAGGGGACCAAACAACAGATAATGAAATTTACCTCTCTCATCCTGAACTGCTTTCGACTTCGCCGCCCGATCTTCCTTCCTCCTCACCTTTTGCTTTCGGGCCGATATCAACCCTTTCTCCTTTCGGATCGCATTTTCTTTTATACACGCGGACCTTTTTTTGTCTTTCCCTTTGGGCCCTCGATGCTCTTGGCAGCGGATTCCGAGCTTTCTCTTTTTCTCTTAATTTCTTCTTCTCCGCCTTTTCCCCTCCACGTGCCGTCTGGTCCGAAATGGGGAATCGGCTCTTTAAAAAGAGGAAAATTTCTTTTCTTTTCCCATCCTAGAGAGATGCAAGGACCGTAGCGTCGTTTGAAAGGTTATTCCGAGGAAGTGAGGTCTTGGATTAACGAAGTCGATCGGGTACCCAAAGAAAGAAAATTCCCTAAAGGGAATGCATCGCGAACGACTATTAGGGATATTGAGTTTAAAATTAAGAATGCCTCTGCCCTTTCATTATGATTGTCTCGTGCATGCGTAAGTTCGATGAGAGGAGTGGAGGGAAAATATACGCACACTAGTGTTATTATACTTTCTAAATTATCAAATCATTCTGACGATCAAAATGATATTCTTATAAACTTCTTGCAACCCTCCAAATCGAATCTTTTTCCTCACCTTACTGACGTCAGTTTCCCTCTGGTCTTATTTTTTATCCAATTTTCACATAATTATCTTATCCAGGAAATATCCTCTGGCAAAATAGGATTTATTTTACTCATCCCTTTGACGTTTATTTTCTTTTGACATTTCCTTTCTTATTTTCTTCTCACATGGTGTTTATTTTCCAAGGAATGACATTTACATATCTTTATCTCTTGAATTGTATGTATTCTTGGAGCCTACCCTGGAACCAATTTCCTCATTGTGAAATGGTTGTGAAGCTTCAAAAGTATCTTGCTATATTATTAGTCAATACGTTGCAGGATTGCTGATATACTATCAGATTTATTATATTCTTTTTCGATTATCATTTTATTATATTTCAACACAACTACCTTACCTTTAAATACGATTTTAACAAGCAATATCTCTTCCAGGATATCATTTGCTATAGTTATTACTGTGAATTCTCATATACGCCGGAAATTCGGACATATTGGCTGTAAAATAACAGTTTCTATGAAGTATTGTAACTTATGGTGTATTTGCATATTACCAAAATATGGAAAATAAAACCTTGTAAAAAATCCTACCATTTGTTGTATTCAGGAAAGTTATAGAATATATTTGTGATTTTATATGATATGGATGTAGTCAGTCAAGTGTAGGTAAAACAAACAATGTCAGCCACATTATATATATACAAAATTATCATATTAAAAATTCTTGTCCTTTTTTAGAGGGCTCAACTCTAATTGAAATATTTTACGTCTCGTTTGAACGCTGGCATGATGTGGGGGGTTGTGAGTCATGTCTACAGAAAAAGACGTTTACTATTATTTTCAAATCATGAAGAAAAAAATTAATGCAATACAAGGTTGATTTATACGTCAGATTCATATCCGATTTTCGTAGAATGGTCGGTTGGTTTGCGCAGCGCGAAACCATGGCATAGTTGCATTCAATGCCTTCCTCAAAGAAAGGGGGAAAACTTTCGCATTAGTACGTCAAGATACCTCCAAGACTTTATGGATATCCACGGAAAACAGACTGTAAATCTATTTACTGAAGTGGAAAGCATCTTACGCGAAGTGCTCTCATGAGAGAGAAAGAGAAAAAGATCAGCTCGGCGCCCTCTTTTCGTCTCCTCAATGCACTGCTCCTCAACGTGAGAGATTCCTCTTCCAGCGGATTCTGCTCCACTTTCTGTCTCTTCCACTCTTTACTTACTTTTATATCGCCATGCTGCGCTTCATCTTTTCTCCGAGTTACCCAGTTCTACTCGATAGCCTCACAGTTGGCCCGAATGCCATCCGCCCCAAATATTAATTTTGTGCCGTCGCTCCCGAGGCATCCAATCCATTCACCTGTTCTCGTCCCCCTGCACATTTTCCTCTAAATTTAACTCGCCTGTTGCAGGGGAAGTTGGGTTTAGTTTCTTTTTAAAATACATCACCCGACCAAGTTGGGCGATTGATCACCTTTTTGCATTCTTCTTTCGGCATCTTCACGCAGAGTTACGTCTTCACTAGTTTTGCCAGACGTCCCGTGTTGTATGTGGCTGTCCCATATTTCTCCATCTTGAGACGTTGTCCCGAATGTGTCCTCTGGGAGAGTAGACTCGATGGTAGAGTTACGGAAATTTAAGGCGTTCCCTAAAAGTTTTCTGTTATGTCTTACATGTATTCTAATAGACCTGTTTTCTTCTACAACTGTTTTGTAATTCTTCGCAATCGTTCTTATTGAACCTCAGTTATTTTTCAGTTGCTATAATTAAAAGCAAATTAATCTAATTAATTAATTAAAATTAATATTATATATATTTTGTAGTTGTGTGTTTCACAAGAAAATTTGGCTGCAGGTCGACATAAGTTATTTATTATTAGTTATAGTATTATTAAGGCGTGCCTCACTTGAAATATGGAGTCGTATGGATTTTCTGATAAATGCAGACAATTTGGAAATGAAAGAGGATTGCGCTCTTCTTTCTTTAGTTACATAATACATTTATACTAAACAATCGATTATTTTCAAAATTAAAATATTCCTAATCATTGAAAGATTTCCGAATATAACATTGTAATAAAGGACCTTTCTTATCCAATATGACGTTTCCTTCCATTATTCATCAGAGCTTGTACTCTAACATTAAATATACGTTCGTGAAAGTATAGAAATTTACACTGAAAAAGCTTATATGTAATATGGTGCAAGTAAATGCACAAAATTGTTTAAAACTTAAGGTATCTGTTCACTTCGTGACCATATTAATTTATCTTTCGGGCATATACGCTTTTATTTGTTCAGGTCTGTAATTGTGTGCTCATAATAAAATATGAGAATACATTTTTCAGAATATTTCCCTGTTTTTTTATTCTTCTTCATCAGAAGATTTTTTCTCCATTTCTCTTATGATGAGCGTTTATTTTACTGAATCTTAAGTACGTTAAGTAAGTAAGTTAACAAGGAAAACGGGTAAGGGTGACTTTGCGCAAGATGGTGCGCACCCAGGAAAAATCCCAAGGAAGAATGGACTTGAAAAAGTCTGACGGGACCGGGAATCGAACCCGGGTCTCCCAATTGCCGCTCGGGTGCTCTGTCCGTTGAGCTATCCCGGCAGAACATTTCTCCAAGCCATTCGGGAGACTTTGTGGGCAAGAACGTTGCGAGTTCGTCCGCATGGCGGCATCGTTCGCAGTCACGGCTTCATTGCTTCAATTCAATGAAGCCGTGACTGCGAACGATGCCGCCATGCGGACGAACTCGCAAAAGTCCTTGCCCACAAAGTCTCCCGAATGGCTTGGAGAAATGTTCTGCCGGGATAGCTCAACGGACAGAGCACCCGACCGGCAATTGGGAGACCCGGGTTCGATTCCCGGTCCCGTCAGACTTTTTTCAAGTCCATTCTTCCTTAAGTAAGTTAAGTTTTTAGTAAGTTAAGTTTATTAGCCTTACAATCCTATTTAGTTAGTCACTTTGCGATATGGCTTTTTCGTTTCAAGATTTCGTGGCGCGTAGAATTAAGCTCTTCTTCGATGTTATTCCAAACATTTTCCCTAACCCTTCGCGGATCTTTCTCAGTGCTTATTTTGAGGCTGGTATCTTAGGATTTTAAGGAGAATTTTTTGCTAGTCCGTGACCACAATGTGTTTGGAGAAGAAATGCGTCGTGGAGAGAATCATCGGCTGTGGAAGGTTTTACGAATGTTTTTTGATGTTCTGTGGCGTCCCATTGGAGACAAGTCATTTTTCAAGCAAATATTTTGTTTTGTGAAAAGGCTGAATTTAGATGGAATCGGCTATTCATGGTATGCGAAGGAGTTTCATTCAGGAATTTGCGGGAATGGATTTCATTTTCATATAATTTCCTGTTTGGCTAGTTCTTTAACTGTGAAAATGCCGTTTTAGGTTCTTAAACATTAAGCTGTTTTATCCGTTGCTTGATTTTCTATCTTTAAAACTGCCGAAAACTGGAGCATTGAATCATATACTCACTTTCTTATTTCGTTTCCTGGGAGTTGTTTATGGCTGGTTACGGTGCAAAATTGCTTGCGTCTGCTAGTGAATTTTGGGAGATATGCTAACATCATAGTAAAGGTAAAGATTAGGAAATAACTTTAAATTTGAGATGGTGAAGTATACCGCAAGCAATCCTCTAAGTCAGTATTTCCTCAGTAGATTGTGTAAGACGTTTAAAACGTATGATATTTGTATGTTGAAATGTTTGAAATTGCTTGAATCTAAGAAAAAGAAATTTATGAGGTCACCAAAACATATTATTAATGCTCAGTTTTGGTTTTATAGGAATTTATAAGAGCTTTCTTCCCCATATTACTTGAGAACTTGTATAGTTAGAATAAAAATGTCCTATACCCTGCAGCTGGCGCTTACTCTGCAGAACACTGAACTATCGATTTTTTTATCTTATAGTATTTTTGACTTGATGCATTTATGAGAGTTACGTACTGGTACTGATATGCATTTGATTATCGTTTTTTGTTGCTTTGCTCAATTTATACTATTTATTTTCAAGAACTGAATACGCACACTGCAATAGTTGAAGAAGAGATTTTACTCCCTTTCACGCGCCACTGGCGGCTTTCAGGGTTAAATGTAAATCTAACTAAAGACATAAGAAAACATAGTAGCTATTGTAAAAGAGTTCTGAAGAAGAGGTTTTTTAATTCTATCAAGCAGTCGCAATGTGCATTCAAAAATGGTTGCCGAGCCTTGTTCCATCATCATGATGCATCCTACTGTATGCAAACGAAATTAATAACTTTCTAACTGATATAAATAATGTCCTTAAAATTACCTGTTTATAAATACGAAAAATGTGGAACGGAAGGTAAGAAAAATTTCCATACATTGCTTCAAGCACGTAAATACCTCTATATTAAGGCCGTTACTATTCAGGGTATACCTGAAATTGTATAACTTGGAACTGCAGCACAGAAGGGAAAAATTCTTAGCATATTTTGCCTTATTTTATATTATGTACAGAAAGAAAGATTTATTCAGTTACCCCAAGAGAACTTGCTCCAGTTAATCCTAGACTACTCGGAGATTCTCACAGGCAACTTCAATTTAAATTAAGATTTCGCTTTTGAGGTGCAGCAGGAGAACATTATTGTCTCCATTCTCTTTGTAAAGTTCATACCGTACCAAAGGGTAATTAGGTTAGTTCAGAGGCACATGCAGACGACACATAACGTACATCAGAGTGCCTTTCCACCGCCATTAATTACCCGAGTTTTTCTGCCGGCCATTATTCCGCCGCACAAGCGATAAAAAAGTCGATCTCTTAGGATGGAACACTCTCCTTTTTCTCTCCATGAGGAGGTTAAATTTAAGACGTGGCTCGACGCTGCTCTCGACCCCATCGCTCCAGTCTCTTTCTCTATTCAAGAGGTCGTTCGATCCTAATTCCGAAGCACTATTAGACGCCTTATACGTTCTCCCACGAACTCTCAAGGGTCTGGGTACTTTTGTAAGTGATCGAAGTCTGCTAACTTTAGGAACGAGTTGAGGATTATCTATCATCTCCAGCGTTTTTTTTCTCATGAGCCCAAGCAATTCCAAGTAGAAATATGTGAATTAAAAGATGGAAGTGTACGGGAAATGAATAATTCGGTCGTGTTATTTAATTTCGTTTTTTCTGACAGTGCAATACATCATAGCTCCTTAAAATACAGTTGTTTTTGCCATGAAGGGTTTTCTCTGAGAAATATGATGGTGGTTTGTGAAGAAAAAAATCAAGTGTTTTGTAAGTTTTAACAGCTTAATTTCTGTAATGGAAAATTTAAAAGTCTATTCAAACAGTGGTAGAAAGAGGTGTGCGAACGCGATCTGCGAGTTTCATGTGTTGCACGAAGAAAAATGGCTGTCGATTTTGTCGCACGGATTCATCTAGTAATGAGAATTGTGAAGCCTTGAAGATTAGTAATGCTGTCGTGATTATTTGAAAAGAAATCTCGAAGTAACTTTGGAAAAAATTACTCATTTCTTTAGAGAAATTTCTCATGAAATTCAAATTTTCAAGCACTTTTCCTACGAGTATCGAAAATCAAATTAAAAACCAAATTCAGTCATATCTGGACACAGAGTGTTATTATATTTATTTACCGATATTTCACAGTATCGATTCAAGCGAAAAATGCAGATATCCCATCATTCTTTAATCTTCATAGAAAAAATATTTTTGTTTAGAATAATTGTAGAACTTTTAAAATCATATCGTGTCATTAGAAATTATGTATTTTGGTGACAGGTTACAACGCACGATAATTTAAATAAACCACATTTAAAGTATAAATGAAGAATAGAAATTTCACTCTGATGGTCGAGTGAATGAAGAAGGAATACATTTAACCTCAGTATCTTAATAAACGTAGTTAAGGTTCGGAGATCATATCTTGAATTTATATCACTTTAAAGTATTAGTATTTCACTACTGTGCGCATTCCTTAATATGTAGTACTTCTTTAGTGTGGACCATTTAAAGATGTTATGTCTCTCAAATGTAACAAGAGATGGTATCAGGTACAAAGAAACCTTTCTAATTCACATAATACACTAACGTTAGTGTAAAAAAATAAAAAGGAAAGTAAATATAGTTATTTAGGATATAAAAATATTGGAAGTATAATAGATGTAAATGAATATTGGGAAGTGATAGAAAAAGATAAGAGTCCCTAGACTTAAAATCAATAACGGAGCTAGGTGTTGCAATAGAAAAAAGTGTGTTTAAACGAATTTGCTAATACTGAATGTCTTTGCACCGCATGGTAGAACATTTATAGAAGCGTGTATAGCAAAATATCTCTCGTTTGTTCCATTCCAACCTTTCAAAGCTGTCTCTTCATGGAATTCAGTAAGGAAGTTTTGACTCATTTGTATAAACCACCTCGACTAACTTCACTAGTTAAGAGGGAAAGAAAGGATCAAGTTTGTGGTAAGTTCAAGTTATGTTACTATGATTAACACTTGTCTCCCAGCTTCGTTAACGAGGCAAGTTATTGGGGATTGTAACAGGAAGAGGCCAAACCTTAACGTAAGGAGTAATATTTTGATTCCATTTAGTTTGTGTTTTGTGTATAAGATCGATGAAAATTTTCGGCTGTTTATAGAGAATTATTTTATTTAATTTCTTCAGGCAACACACTGTTTACTTTGTAACTCTTTGATGCTTAATCACGATCATATTCTTAATTGACTCTAATTTAGATGGGGATGTATATATGCATGGTATTAAAAAATCCGTTTCTTTAAATAAAAGTACATTTATTCTGCCATTTAAATCGCTTGCATTCCGCTCCTATCTGTGAATTTGCTTATCGTTAACTCTTTAAGTCTCCCAACAATCCAAAGGGAGGGTGTCCCTAGTCGGGCGAAGGGACTGAATTCCCGAATCCTTTTTGACTTTTCCCCCTCGTCTCTTCGTTGCCGCCGTCACTTCTAAATCATTTCTACCGTTTATTCTTGTCTCCATCTCTCTCAGTTCAGACGGAATCTCTATCCCCTCCTCCCAAACCCTCCGTAACTCCTCCCCAAATCTCACTACTCTTTCCTTTCTTTGGCTCTCTCTTTTTTCTTCTTTTCGTCGCCTCTCCCCCTTTTCCGGTATCCCTTTCCTTCTTTCCTTTATCCTTAAACATCCTCTTATCCCACCTCCTCGGTGTGAAGTGTTCCCTTGGCTATCAAACCAAAAACTCTTCTTTCACGCTCTTTTTGTGCCCTCTCTTCTTTATTTTCTCGCAGGAAGCCTTTTCTGGTTCTTCTCTGGGAATTTTTATGTCTGTCTTAAGGGGTTCCAATACCCAAGTCGCACTCCATTAAACAAGTCTCCAATTCATATATATATGTGTATCATGGGGCAAAAACTCCAAGCCGTAATTCTTCTCCACGCCGTCTCACACTCGCAGGGAGCCACTTATGCCTGCCGTTGGTCCTATTTCATTCCGCCCTCGTGCTTTTCTTAGGAGAATTTCTTTCCAAAAGGGCTGGTCTCAGTGGTAAGCGATCATTTTTCAATCATTCATTCATAAACTTTTTTGCTATCATTCTCTCTTCTTGTTTGACATGGTATTCAGTCCGGTTGAAGAGTACCACAATTCTTACAAAGTTAAATTTCTTCAGAAAGTTAAAATTGATAGCATTATAGTTAATTGATAGTTTAGTTGAAGTAATATATTCCAATGCATTGTCTCAGAGTATATTCGATTCTTCTTTCTTCCTATATGGTCAAGAAAATATGTCTTAAAATGTTGTTCCCTAATATATCTTTGATATATTTGAAACTCAGGAGAATCATTGTCGAGGAACACATCTTCGGAATTTGTCATGCCAGAAGATAAAATCCACAAATGGGTCGTAAAGATTAAAATATTGCCCAGGAGCGCCCTAGTAACTTCCATTTGCTCAGCGATGGTTGTCTAACAAGTTTTCTGTGGCAATAAAATTGAGAAATTTCATTGCTGTCGCATCCGCTGTCAACCTTCGAAAGTATGAAGATATTCCAAATTTCAAAGCCCTTATATATCGTATACGCTCATTCTTGTGAATTTAATGATTATTATGCTTCCTGTTGAAACAAATCCTCTCTTGAGGTAGTGAGATTCTGATTTTATGAGATTTATCCTAAAATGGATAAAGTAGTGTTTTTTCAAGACACTTATAATTGCAAAAGAAACTTGTAGTTTCCACAACATAAAGAAAAGCACAAATAGGTTGACTAGTTGAATGAAGTTCTACCAAATAGCACTCGAAAAGTTTTCTTTAGTGTTTTTTCCATCAAAAGATTTCCTTTTTTCCAGTAATACAGTGAATTTCACCATATTATTCTTCTTCCTGTTCAGTAGATCGAGTTAGAAGAATTTTAAAATATTCAAGAGATTATTTACTTCTCACCTGACTTTTTGAAAAAACTGAAACAGGGTTATTTATTGCTTCCCTTACTTTTTACATGGAAATTCTTTATCAATCGTCTTTCCTCATACCTCTATGTTCTGGCAGGATAGCTCTATCATTAGAGTAATCGATCGCCAATTGGAAGATCTGAGTTCTAGTCCTGTCAGATTGTTTTTATGTCCGTATCTCCTTAGGGATGCAGAATTATTTTTGTTTTCTTGCGTTATCGTGATACCATTTGTGGTCTGCATTTGCATATACTTTGATCTGATTATAAACTATGTAGCTAATAATCTATTTGGCAGCAATAACATCTTACGATGTAAGCTGGATACTACTGAACTTACAGCTTATATAGTTTATTCCTCCAAGCACAATTGGAAGATTTTCCAGGAAAAGATGGTTTTAAACTCTGTATTAGCTATTGGCCTGCACTGTTGTACCATACAGATCCACGATAGCTCTCCTATGGGATGAGATAGCGATTTCGTTAACTTGGAAAACGCTTTTGGATTACTTTGTTTTATCGCTTGTCCTTCTATATTTTACGGCTTAAACTCTTCGTAAACCTGTATATTGCAATCTGAATGAGTCAGCGCGTAAAAAATCTCGAAGGATGAAACATTTCAAAGAAAGCAATTTCATCGGTTACAGAAAACTTTTCTTGTGAATTTTGAGATTAACTTTAATACGAGATGTACTTTATGGGTCATAACTTTAGATGAGAAGGAGAGGGAAGGAGAAAAAGGAGGGAATTGTAAAAATTTGGGCGGGATCCAGATGTTCTCCTCAGAAGAGAAAGGGACGGTAGGGTGGGCAAAAGTTGTTCTTAATGTGAGATAGGCCTACAGCACTGCTGAATTTTAAATAGAAACTTTTCCTTTGATTCTATTTAATATTTTTTCTGCTCGCAGGAATCCTTTCTGCGTCTTTCGATACTGTAACACAGTAAGTAGTGTTGAATGTTAAAATAATGGAAAAATATACGATATCCATATCTTCGGTGAGCAAAGAATTGACATTTCGTTAGCCTTTTAAATAATATTTTGTGTAATTTTCTCTACTTTTGCTTGGATGTATTTTTAAGGATTCTAGGAAGATACCAAGGACATGCTAAAGAAAAAAGTATTCTAACTTAATAATGCTTGCACTAACTCAAAAGGAAATATTTCAAATTTAAGAACTTCTCTTTGCTTTTTAAACCGTGCTGAGAAGAGGAGAGTAAAGTTTTTCAGTCTCATTAGTTGCATAAAAAGAAATATCCTACAATCTTCAAGATGAGAGCAACTTTGAAAGAGTTCATATTAATATTATTTTCTAGATTTTTGTATTCACTTATTGACATTGCTCAAATGTTTCTTCATAATTCAGTTCCTTTTTAAACATATGTAGAGTATTGTAAGACATCTTTACCCATAGTTGAGGATAGTTAAAATGTTGAAAAATTCTTTCGTAGTCACAATATAACAGGAAAACTAAAATTATGAGGATGGAAAACCGTTAATTCTCTCCGTATCTTTTTAGACCAAAATGAGTTGGAGTAAGGACGCCTTTATTATTATTTCACATCATGCGAGTCTCATATCCATGAAAAAATAAGCAGTTTTGACTTCCTGTTCCTCGAAGTCTTCAAATAAGGTAATTTGAAGTCTTTGTGCATACTATATATATTTAACGACTTAAATAAGCTGTTATCCAAGAGAGGTAGGGGTATCATACCGAACCCATCTCATGGAGTTGACAGTCTCCGGAGGAATCCGTTTAGCATATTGCGGGTTGGTTTTCTCATTGTGTACGGCAGAATACTTAATTTTGGATATGTGAGAAAGAGCGAGACAAAATACTTGCTATAAAAATTTTACCTTTACCAGAGCTATATATGAATAAGTAATTTAAATGAACGAGGATGGAAAATTGTAGTAATATAGGCAATCGGAAGTTGCAGGACTTGACTCATGAATTTCTTGTGGCAGATTGGAGAGAACTAGAAAAAATCATCAATCGAGATAAGGTATGTTCGCGCAGTCTGATTTTTAAAATCTTTTAAGATTTGAAGGGAAAGATTTTTAACTGAGGTACAACTAATTCCGATTATTTAACCGTTAAATTCTGTCGAAAAACAATCATCTAGTTATTAAGTCGCATTTTTAGTTATTCAGCCATTTAAATAATGATTCTAACTTTTCAGGCTTTAGCATTTTAGACATTATATTCATCTCGAATTTTACCACCGCGATATAGAATCACTTTTCGATTCAGGTTTTATTGCGGTAGATAGGTAACTTAGATAACAGCACACACGACTATAAGGAGGAATTAAGTTGAAAAATTAACTCTGTACTTCAATAATTTAGAAGACCACTTATGACCCATGCAGCTGAATTAAATAATTATTAATTAATAAATATTATATTAAAGAAATGTTTTAGGTTTAAGAACTTAGGCTTGTCTTATATCTGTACAATTCATTACGTGAAGAAGTAGTTTTAGCCACATACCACTTTTGTTTATAAAATTTTCTGATGAAACTTTGTGCTGATACAATATACATATATGTATAAATTTTTCAACGGGGAAATATAAAAATATTGCATGAATAACACCGTATAAATTTTAAAAAGCGTAAAAAAGATTCACATAAAAATATCTCACCGTGCAAGGACCTTCAATTTATTTGATTGTAATAGGTTATTCAATACAAACAGGTAAACTAAAGAAATACATGTACAAAAGCCATTTGCTAAAAAATAAAATCATTTGATTTGATTAGGATTTAAACTCACGGATTTTAAGTAAAAAAGTATCCTAATCATAGCAATAGTATGTCGTGGGAAAAACATTTTTCGCCGGAACCCTTGACCCTTAGGTCAAAAGCTCTTCCAATTGAGATGTCCGGGCACTCGGAAATAATGAAATGAAGAAAACCAATAGAAACTAGTTGAATCAAGCTGAGTTAATGATTGAAGAGCGAAATTTTTTTGACAGTATTGATTTATCGAACTACTTTTTTTCACGCTCTAATAGAGTTGTGTGTATTGCAAAGCAGCATCTCATGCATTAATCATACCATACAAACACTTTCGAGAGAGTCTCTCAAGTGCAGTAGTAAGTTCTAGGGGCTGCTTTCGAGGAGTCTATCTGGACAGGTCAATTGAGATGTCTGGTGTGCTAAGAGCCTTCGAGAAAGAAAGCAGAATTGCTTCTAAATGGAATCTAAAGGAAAATATTCATGAGACTGTACCGTGATTTCAAATTGATACAGATTTTTGGAACTGTATCTTTCCCTGTCGCTCCCGCTGGTGGAATGCAGGTGTAACCAGTGTGAGAAAGGCTATTTCGAGATAATTATTGTATGAAATGAATCACGACTTGGCAGAAGATTTCTAATATTAGTAATTATAAATTTAGCTCCTTGATATTACTGACTACAAATAGGTATACAGCTCGGAGGGAATTATTTATATGGAAATAATCAAACTGTATAATTGAATGCATAGGCGTAAATACGTATAGATAAACATATGATTTATAAATGTAATTAAGAATATTGATGAAATAAACCTATAAATATATCCCACTACAGGAATACCCCCACAGAGAAAGAGTGTGTAATACCTGCGTCATTTACCAGAAATAGTTACTAATAATGAGTGAAAACACTTAACTTAGCGTTAACTATACAAAAGAAGTACATTACGATATATGATACAATTATACGTACTCTATAGTTAAAATATGCATCAAAATTAGCGTGAATGAGAATAGAATGATATTCTGTTTCTATTTCAATATAATGTAAGAAATTATCTTTATTTATTGAAGAAGAACGTGACAACGATTACGTAACATTTTGAGCCTTGAAATTGCGACAGTAATTTGTATCCCTACCTTTCCTCTAAAGAAATTTTAATAAATAAAAGATTTCATTTGTAATTAGAAGTATTTTTTGTTAGATTCTACATTTTTTCTCTTTGTTAGCTCCGACATTACTGTATCATGTGCCAGGAAAAGGAGAGAAATACATTGGGAAATAAGTCTTAATAAGTCCCCTGGAATAATTTCAGTGCCAAATGAATGGATAAGCTTGAAACATATCATCTAAATTTCGCAATTCCGGTCGTGTTTCAAGAATAATAAACAACGGTCGGGAGATACAGTTGAGCGCTTGCTCATGTTTTAGTGTAGCTTCGCCGTATTTGGGAAGGGATTTCTCAATGTTATGCGTCGTCTGATTGTTCCTTAGTATGGGATTAGAAGAGGCTAAAGTTTTGTTTGCTCATTCTTTTATGGCAAATAGTTTATTCAAAATTACGCTCATTCCATTCATTTCGCGAATAGCTTCAAATTCGTTCATCTAAAAAACGCTGGAAAGAGTTTAGGATTCCAGTTTTAGATAGGATAGTTTAGATAAGTATTTGATCATTTACCACTGTGAGGTAATACCTTATTTCTGAAAGGCTCGAACAGCCATTACAAATTCATTCAACGACTACTTTTATCGTGAAATAAAAATCTTTAAAAGTTTAGCGGAAATCATGTAAACAAAATTTGCAACAATTCGTTTAGTACGTATCAAATAACTAGATTTCAGTAATATAAATTCAGCTAAACATTCAATAATGTTGTACATTTTCTTATTTGTGTGAACCTATAAGATAGCATGCTTGAATTACATGAGAAAGATATTTTTAGTACATGATAGCTATTGCTTAGCCCGTTAGGAAGCTTATCCAACTCTGGTTGAATCGTCCCCAGGTAAGATACCACTTTTCTTGGTACGATTTTATTAGAGACTAGTCATACAGCCATAAAAGTTTATAGCAAAACATAGACTCCACCATCACTTATCATCGTTAATCAACAACTAACTTCGTGAGGGATTGGAGTAATAATGCATAGCGGAAGTTGAAGAGTACACTAACATACATTCAACGAATTGCTTTGGGTATGGGTTCCAGTTATTATCTATTCAACTCCGATCATTTGAATTTTTTCCTTTTTTATTCTGCTTAAAGACCTCCTTGATTACAGGACATTACTTCGAGATTTGTGTTTTTTTCTATTTAAACCTCAGAAGGATGTTAAAAGACGTGTTTTTTCCTTGAGATTTGAAGATATACTAGTGAAAATTCTTCTTGAAATAGCTACTCGCATTATCACTTGGTGGCACGGCAACTATGTCGAAGTATCTTTACAGAGACAAAAGAATGGTATTATCACAAAATCTTCCCGTCCCTTAATCATCATACCCAGTTATAACATTGAATAGCCTCCAATCCCGCAAACAGCTGCAAATTCATTCACCTAAAAAACGCAGGAAGGAGTTTAGGAATCATCTACCTCGCACCATTACTACCTCTCTCATTCAAACCCATATTTTATCTCATTCAGGCATGCGAAACTTCCTCACCTCTTTTGTTTTTCGTACACGCTCCCCATTCGACGGAATTCCACCTCCCCCTCTTTAGCGTAAGCTCTTCCACCGTAACGTCTTCCTTACTACGAATTCCTCCCTCTTTTTTACGCATCGCTTTCTCCCACACCCCCTGTTCTTACACCTCACATCCTGCGAGTTTTATAACTCCACCTCGAAAATTAGTATTCTCAGAGTTAAATGGGGGAAAGATGGCGCTGGTGGGGATTCCCGCTCTCTTTGGCCCCGCTCCTCATGCACCGTTTCGGTGGAATTCGCGTGGGAGGAAAGAAAAACTCGGCTAAAAAAATAACCGCGCCCTCTGTTGGGCGAAATAAAGGTCCGAAAGAAGCGTCATAGAGGACAAAGGAAGTTCGCACAGCGTGTAGCGTTCCACCCCTTTCGTACCTCTCTTGGATTCTTTACATTTCTTTATTTCGTACGCTTTCTTCTTTGTTTTCTTTTATTCCAATCTTCCCATAGTCTCGGAGAGAGATGAGTTTAAAAGGGACCGTTTTCGTCGTGACCGAGTACTGCTATGGTTGATTGTCGGGAATGGTTATTTCTTTCCTAGTAAAAATTTCAGTCCTGTCGGTTTTTTCTTCCCAAAGATGACCTAAATTACTCTGGGATGTTTTTACTCAGAAACATTGGATAAGGTACGGAAATCAAGTAGATTAAACCTTTTTCCTTAGCTCTATTCCGAGCATCTGGCTTTCGACGATGTTCCGTTATCACCAGGGAACTATAAATCATCTGTTAAGGAAGAAAATAGGTGCAACTTCCTGATTTCCGTTATTTCAAAAGGATTTCAATCAAATCTCCTCCTCGGTGCTTCGCATTGTCAGACGAATGAAGATATACTTATGGAACCCACAAATGTTGCAATTTTCAGTACAATAAAATTGGTTTTGGAAAGACACTTAGAAAGTAGAACTTTTTCCACACAATTATTTATTATTTAATTAATAAATAATTGTGTGGAAAAAGTACTGTTTTTTAAGTGTCTCTCCATTATGGATTTCCACAACACTTCGCCTGGTTCTGCGAAATTAGTTTTTTCGTAGATGTCGCATCAGAATTATATCGCTGCGATATTCCAAGGATAAACTGCAAAGTAGTTTACATGAGGAATAAATTTCTTTTTTATGTAAGCTTTTACGACATATGTAGAACGCCATATATTAGAAACCTACAGGTTAATTTAGTATTAAAGGATGGTTTTAGCAGTACAGTTTATCCGCGGAGTATGTAAGTAATTAATTCTCCGAACAGGTATATCGGTTTCGTTTAAGTCAAATTTACTTTCAAAGAAGGATGACTTCATAAAAGACGTGTCTTTTATGGGTTTGTGTTGGAATCATGCATATTGACAAACATCACAGTTTCGGACGCCTTATCTATTTTATGACCTCGTTTACCTTAAAACTGGTTTAGACGAGTTAAAAACTTATAGCTGCCTCGCGCGTCCAATTTATTCAAAGAGTTTACCAAGAGTTAACCTAAGGATAACATTGATTTTTTTAACAACGAGCCTATCAATTCTAATTTTATTTGAGAAAAAGAAAAATAAGATTAATTTTCGGTTTGCTTTTCAATTCTCGAAAATGGCTGCTCTGAAATGTGCGATAGACAAGCAGACAGCAAGCTCCCCTCACCTGCCTTCCTGGTAGTAGGGAAAACTGCCGAATATCTGGTCTTATATTGGTTCGGCTGTGACCTAGGTCTGTCTTAATTGTCCGAAAATCTTCACCAAAAGTGATAGATGACATGAAAAGAAGATTAACCAATCGTCAACCTCTTTCATTGCCTCATTTGGAGAGATCATGAGGGATTTCATCGTTGGTAACACGTTTTTCGTACGTTTATGAGCTTTCCCATGAATTTGTGCTCGCTCTCCTGAGTCCGAACTCAATCAGCAAACCGTGACAGCAATCAAGACATTTCAACGCACTTCCCTCTGATGGAAATTTGAAAGAGCCGCGTTCAAAAAGCGATTGAGAACGAGCTGTGGTTCCTCAAGGCCAAATCCAACAGATACTGGTTCAGGACACACGTTGTCCCCTCCGCTGTTTGCCAAATTTCAGTGGAGAAAATGAGTTGCGATTTTTTTTCGACTCACGCTATAAGCGAAAGGTGTGCATGTGTTTATCGGGAGACCTTGAAAGTTGGCACCTGGCGTGCGCCGAGGCATGCTGACGTTTTTTGGCCAGTCGGTGTATGCCATCGGAGGTGTGGGAATTGGGAAGTTTTGTATCAACTAATCATTCCTAAGACACCTCACCATTTGGTGCAGCTACTAATGCATCGAGAGCTTTGAAATATTTTACGTAGCGGATAAAAAATTTCTAAAGTTTTTAAAGAAGGATAATCTATAGAGATAGGAAGGAGCCCTGTGATAATTACGGCTGTTTTGATCCCTAATTTTAGATTATGATATTTATTTGTGGTTTTTTAACTGTACCGAAACATTTTGCATTTCTTTAGTTGTTCTAGACTGAAACACAAATTAACCAATTTGAGAGAAAAATTGTTCCTTAAATTTGCTTCAAGTTACAAAATTTTAGAGAAACTAATTCTTGTTAGATGAACATATCCGGCTAATGGCAAATGTCAGTAACATTTTCGCATTTTGTATTTTAAGGACTTTGATGTCCAAAAAGAATTCTGGAGACTGTAAGGCAATTAAGTGTGATGCTTTTGTGTTAGATATGGAACGGAAAAACTAAGTTATGTATTCCAGGAGTTTATTTTCATGTAAAAGGTCATGTAGTTCTGAGAGAATCTCTCTAATTT
The DNA here is from genome assembly GCA_000376725.2 of Ladona fulva. NCBI lineage: Eukaryota > Metazoa > Arthropoda > Insecta > Odonata > Libellulidae > Ladona > Ladona fulva. Next base: position 447,839 of record KZ308436.1, read on the forward strand.
GGCTATGAAACTGTCGAAATTAAAGATTTGTTGAGGTAACCGAAATGTCAAGTATCGAGTAAGTTATACTTCCAGTATACATAAAATCTGTCAAGTCCATCGTTAAATTAATTTATCATTTCCCCTTTTCCACCAAACTTTTTCTCTCTACGCATTAGCCCAGATATTTTATTAACGTCACTTTCCTTTTTTGTACATCATTTGCTTTATTATAATCTTATGGGAAAATGATTCACATAAATCTGGTGTAATTTACTTACGGATCCTTTTAATCTGTTGTATTACGTATGCGCTTGCAATCTTATTGGATGTCCCATCTTTTACGCAGGTGTTTCTTGCCTCTTACTCTCTGTGAGCTTCGTCCTGTTGTTGAGGCCCCTTTTCAAAATATTCTAAATTTTCAATTTTGCACTCCTTTTGAACCTAACGTATTTTTAATCCCCCTTGAATTTCGAATTCCATTATACATAACTATTCTCTTGAATCCGATATTAAGCCTCCATTTCGCTAATAAGTTGCAGTATCTTATGAGTAAAAAATACACCCCGCTTACATTTTAGATTGTTGAATGCTTGGAATAAATTACATCCTGAGCAAGCAATAGAACACCGTTTATGCTAGCGGAAATTGTTTTTTCCTCCTAGGATATCGTAGAACTCGTAAACTCAATAGATTACGCCCTTTGGAGATTTCCTCCTTTGCCTTTTCCATCTTCTCGTTCACGGCATCTGCTCCTAGTTTACGTTTACCTGCAATTATGACTTTGCGAAAAACGATCCTTAATTACCTCTTAGTTGCTCTCGAGAAAACGAGGCTCTTGTATCCTAGGCTTTCTACGTAACGGGTGAAATTCTTGGAAATTTAGTTTGGGCATCAGCATCGTTATCCTGTTAGCTCATTAACGCCTTCGCTTCCAGAATCTAATAGAATTAAAGCCATCCCCTCTATACTGCCCAGGTTATCATGCCTTGCTCGAATCTTCTCGCCGTGTTCGTCATATTTTTCTCTTCCAGAATCCTCCATTCCTTCTGCTCGTTCTTTCTCCTGTTTCCTGTTCCATCTGACGCTCTGCTTTTCTCTTCTGGCTATGCTCTTGGTTTCACCGCAATCAAACTTGTTTCCTGCTTCTATTTGGATTTGGCGCATTAATTTCGGGAATTAGAAACGCATCGCTGACCTCATTGAGTTATGAGCGATAATGATCCCTTTCTCGTAATGAACAAGAATAATAGTGTTAATTAAAAATGTAGATTTGATCCACTTTATCCCTGATGCCCACAACGAAATGGCAACCTGGAAAGTATGTTAGTAAAATCGTCACAGGTATTGCAAAATTATTATTGAGACTCAGAATCGTTTTGTACCATAAATAAGTTGTATAGAAGGTATTCATATAAGGCATGTATTGAAAACTGCACATTATTATGGGTTTAATGGAATATGGGAATTACCAGTTCCAATTACCCAAATAGGGACGTTTTTCGTATTAATAAAAATTTTATCCATCGAATGTAACAGTCTATCTCTTTAAGTTTGTCTACAATAATGTATGTAGCAGCAATTTTTTATTCTAATGTAATGGCAATGCAATTCTTAGGCAGCGAGTTTAACTAAAATGTTCCACAGTAGATAATTGCACCAGACTATCCCATAAAACAAAGGACATACAAGGAGTACAAGAATAATAAATACCTATAATAACGAATGAGCTTGTAAATTCTAAAGACTGTTTATTAATTACTTCATCTTGAAAATGTAATATATTTCAGATGAAAGATATGAAAACTTTCCAAAGTTACTCTCAAAGGCGATACTTAAAAACATTCACTGTTTAAGTCCTATACAAGATTCAAGTAAGCGAGATAAACAGCTATTACAAAGTTACGCCTCTACGTTCAAGGAAATTAATAAAATAAGCCGATAAATCCAAAAGACCGAATTTTGTAAAAAGAGACCTTCCTTTGAAATATGAACTTATGGAGACCGTACCTCAGGAGATAATTAAGAGTAAAATGAATAAAGGAAAAATTTTTAATTTCCCTTATGATTGAGTTCCTGTCCCTCTAATACCATTCTAATTGACATACACATTTAATTTGTATGTCATTGGAAATTAACCGTAGCCGAAGTAAGCGCTTATTTGCCTTATTGACGTACATAATTAATTTTAAATCTGGTAGTTTTCAACATTGTTAATTTGCCAAATATATGGAGGAATTTTGTCACATAATATCCATTAATGTAGAAAATATTCGCGGGTAGCATTTCGAAAAATTTCCCGGCTGACAATCAGAGAGGATTTTTCCATACATTATTTGCCTGGAAAGAGTTCAGTACTTCTATTTCCTTTAATTTGTTTTTCAATGTTAATTCTATGCTAACAGTGGTCTTAAGGCTTTGAAAAATCTTAATATATGTAAAATCGAATGCTATTTAATTTAATTATTTACTGGTGTCCGCCGCGGTTANGTCTAACCGCGGCGGACACCAGTAAATAAGTCTAATGCCAGCGTATATACATTAATTAAACATGGTAATCATTTAGTTACAATATCAAATCAGGTCACACACAATAGTTATATACTATATAACACAATGAATTAAACTTTGCAATAATGAATCTTAAAACATTACCCTCCATAACAATATCATTAAATTATCATCAGGATTTTTCAGGATTCCTGAATGAATTTCGGCCTTGATTTTAACAAAACCATTTATAAGTTACTGGATTCCGTTAATTAATTTCCAACCCTCCGTTCTTTCGGTGTATTTCGGTGTTTTTTTTCATCCGGGCTCCAAGCTCATTCTTAAGAGCCCCTAATGATGTATTCATGGAAGGTGAAATGTATATTGATTTTCTTACCCTTTTTGATGGTTATTATAGCTTTGTTCTCTTTCATTATCTCTGTCATCAGTGGTCTGTATTTGAATGTTGATACTTATTAACAATCTTCTCGTTGAATCACCAGGGAATGATGCCGCTGCAAGAGCAATTGTCGTTTGGTATATACATTTCAGGAGCAACACACTGATCCCTAACGCTTTCTTAGGTGTATTAAACGATTGTCTTTAAATATCATCCCCCGTAATTAATTTCAAATATAAAAGAGACATCTCACGTTCTCCCAATCTGAAGGTCGTGCACGGGAAAAGTGAAAGTGGTCCCTCTTGAAATTACTATTTCCTTTTTTTCAACGTCCGCCAGGTGAAGAGTTGGACGAACATATCGTCGGTTCTGCTCGGGTATTTTTTTACGTATTTATACATGGAGAAAGTGTTTCGGATTCGTTAAGAGGCGACTGGGATAATGGCCGACAGGTTATTCTCTTCCGATTTTTCTTTTTCCCCTCCACGCATTTCCGTCGGTTAGCTAAAGGCAGGTGGTTGACGCATTTTTGATAGCTTTCGCCGATGGAATTTTCTTTGCACATGCTATGTTGGATTTTCGACGTGTCCTCTAGTTCGTGATAGCAATCAGTATGTCTCCTTTCATTTCCCCCAACTTTACTATCGAAAAACTTGGGAAATTTTACAAGTTGATTAGTATTTAGCATTCCTAAAGTTGGCTTCCGATATCCATGATTCACGTTGAAAGTGAAAAAATGAGATACTTTTACTAATAAGCTCTTTCAAATACTACGTGAAATGCTCGTTAATTCTCAACGGAGAGAAGTAGGATTGTATAAAATATTCCTACCTTTTCGGAAGAGAACCTAACATATCCCAGCTTGATCGACCTCTTTGACGCATTTACTTAATCCCTCGGTTATTTTTTGATACGAACACAATTCTTATATCAGTTAAATTTTACTTAAATAGGAATTTACATACATTCTCAATATATAGTGAAATCCCGATTATCTGTTGGCGGACTATCAGGTTTACAGATTATTTGAACACAGTATTTTACTCTTCGTCGATATTTTCCGCGGTCTTTTTGAAAAAAATAATCAAAGGAACACTAGTATTTTCGTGTTCTAACACAAGAAGTACTAATGAACCTTACGGACCTTTTCTATGGAGAAGTGGGAATACGACTACAAGTACATAATCATAGCAATAAAAGAACCGCAACGGCTGAAGTAACCACTTAATGAGTCCACGAAACAATCAGGAATGACGGTCTATGAGCGAAAATAATAATGAATCGTATATTTGCGTAAATTAGGAACGTTATTACATATACAAGTAAAAGTTTGGATACTGCGGGTTTCCTGATTATTCATGTATCCTCTCCCCATCATTGACCTGAATCATCGAGGAGTTCATCGTATGTCCTCAATAAATTATCCAAGAATAATATAATATTTAACAAAGAATAATTTTATTTTATAAATAATATAACAATAATGTTCCGTTCTTTGTGTATTTCTTCAGTTAGACACGTTTGTTATTCCAGGTATATACTTAAGCAGTGTCACAAGTGAATGTTGTCATTTCTCCTTTAAATAATTGTCTTATGGAAACGGTTATAAATTAGTCCGCAGGGTGTAACTAACTTAAACTGCTCTTCTTATTTGGCCCAAAATAATTCAGTTTTTATATTTCTAAGGAAGTTTCTGACACCTGCAATATTTGTACTGGTGTATTCCATTTCATTCGATATCTCAAATACATTAATATTGATTCTATGACTTTTGGAAACTGCATATATGATCGTTTACCACATATTTTGGTATGACTTTTGGAAACTGCATATATGATCGTTTACCACATATTTTGGTATGACTTTTGGAAACTGCATATATGATCGTTTACCACATATTTTGGTATGACTTTTGGAAACTGCATATATGATCGTTTACCACNCCGGCAGAACATTTCTCCAAGCCATTCGGGAGACTTTGTGGGCAAGGACTTTTGCGATTTCGTCCGCATGGCGGCATCGTTCGCAGTCACGGCTTCATTGAAGCACCGGCCACACAAAGTGATGGAAAGGAAAACCCCCTTCATGTTGGAAACAAGGAAAACGGGTAAGGGTGACTTTGCGCAAGATGGTGCGCACCCAGGAAAAATCTCAAGGAAGAATGGACTTGAAAAAAGTCTGACGGGAGTACATTAATTTATAAATGACTATAATAAATACAGAAAATTAAAATTTTATAACCTATTTAACTTCGTTTTGAAATTTTTAGCATTTATCGGCCTTGGAATGAGAAGTTCTCATGGCCTGGTAAAGCATTCCACTCCTTATACTCCTATTGATAAATGTATACTTCGTCACATCGGAGAATTTAGACTTAGATTTTTTTACCCTGCAAGCTGCCAGTGGCGTATGGCAGGGGGTGTACCAACACCTTACCTAATCTACCCTATTAATGCGTGAATGCATTATGATGTAGCCAATTTGTTAATTGTACCTCTATATTTTCATTTCAGAATCCGCCGATGGTGAAAGATTCTCTTCAACTCCGAAGCTGCATAAGACGGCGAACGAACTGCTTCAGTGAAAGTAAGTGACGAAGTAGTGGAACGAGGCTTGAGTGAAATATGCCCTATAATTTTATGAATCAGTAATGCATTTAGTTCAAGTGCTCCATACGAAATTATAGCCTCTGAACGTTGAAAAGTTTTCGGCAGCTGCTCTCGAGTGATATGCACACCTGCCAGCACTTACTTCATGATTCATGTCGCGTACTTGTCAATGCGTAATAACCGCGCCTTTATTGAAGCTTCATCACTATGCAATTTCTGCAGTGTTTTTTATCGGTAACGTGATTGGTACGCATCTCCCTAATATGCAGTTCTTCCGATTTAGATTAGCATGATTATCGGCGAGGAATCGATGATTTTTACTGCGACGCTTTGTCCTTCCACCGCTCTCGTCTATTTTCAGATTCATGTTTTAATTGAGGTAATGGGACGCTTCGTTAGACAGATGTCAATAATTTGGCTCGGGATATCGAAGCTCTACATTCAAGAAACGGCGCCGTATCAATTGCGAGTATTAGCGATCCGTCTGCTTTGCCATTTTCATCAGCGCTGGTAATGCGCTTTCCAGATTGCGTTCGCTTCCCAATTATATTTCAATGCCTGCTCCTACGTTATCTACGCCGTCTGTATCCGCCGATACATTTTCTTTTGTGAAAATATTACGCTTTCGTAATTACTCATGCGATTATTTCCTGATTTTTCTTCTCACCTACGTAATAATCTACAACAGTTCTATTTCTCTCTTCTCCTATTTATATTTTTGTACATTTGCAATGGTGATTAAGAATGAGTAACGCCTGGTGCACATAATTGATGTTTGCGTAAGAATTGGAAGGGAAAATAATCAGTGAAGTCGAGCATCAAATGCCCCAGAATCGATAGAGATTCTTCCGCAGTGGTAGATTATTTCGTAAAAGCATCCCTACAGCAAGAGGAAGATCCGGGTTCAATTCCCGACTTCGTGTGAATTTTTCTCTTTTGATATTTTTTCATTGTAGCCAACTTCTGTGTATTATCACTTCCCTTCATCTTATCTATTTTTTTACCCTTCACGCAGTTACCTCAGAATGATAAGAATGAAACGAGTTTTAACGTTACTGTTCAGAGTTATCAATCTGTATTGATGTCTGTTAAAATGAACTCATCTCCCTACGTAAATATGTGGAATTCGGGTGAAATACGTCACGTCCTACCTCTTGTATTACTAATTAACATTCGCCTCTGAGGGATTCCTATGAACAAAAAATATGTCCTTTCTAAGGAACATTTTTTTCTATGAATGTGTTTTGTAATCTATTGAAGGGGTACTAATAATGACTTCTAACCAAAAATGTAGGTGAATGCTGTAAATGATCCAGAATTGCCATGTAGGTATAACTACACGTTGTAGAAACCTTTTTAAAGAAAGTGTTACGTTTCCCTCAAAGATTTTAAATAGAAGAAGAATGCTTCCAGCAGCGTTTTATATTTATTGTGAATAGGGATCTTGAAGATTTTAGCAGTTTGAGTATTTAATTGTGATCTTCGCATTAGATGAAATATATGGAATTCCGCCATTATTTGAAAATCTCCGATAAAGTTAAAAACTCTTGACAATTCATTCAGTAAAATACTTGAGAGAACATAGCTGATCCTATGTATGCATACGTAAATAGTCCTAAATTGTACAGTAAAGTCTAACATCTCTTCTTTTAAGAAAGGGAGGCGTGTGTATAACACCAAATGTTAAGAATTTATTGATTAGATGCGATGAAATTAATCTACGCGAATAATTAATTCCTATTAATCAAATTAATTAAATTAATAGGAATTATGATTGGGCGATGATGAAATTATTATAATTTAACATTCATGAAGTTTCAGATACATTCTAGTCGGTTTCAGTAGAGTATCTTTGGGCTTTTGAACACCGTCGGATTCAAGGATTAAAAGGTTTTGAAGTGAACACGTGTCTCTCAAACGGTCCTCGCTCTCTAAATCAGCGAATGCTTCGAGTTCCTATATTTGTATTCGAGAGCCACTTAAGAAATCTTTCCTCATACCTCCTCATCCCATTTCTCTTTCCAGTCTCCAGATCTTCTCAAACTCTTCCAGGAATCGAACTCGAGCGGAAACTCACGTTGTATCTTCGCCCTTCAGTATGTATTTTCCTCTTCTGAGCCGTCGAGTACCTTTTTTGCTCCATTTCAGTCGGGTGTGCTTCTCTCTTCTCCTCACCGCTTTCCCTGGGCTTTATTTTCTCTTTCTTCTCAAGATGTCGAGGGGTTAGGGCGAGGAAAACTTTTTTCAGGAACTCTTTTGGAATGCATTGTTCGTGGCGATGGCGAAGGCGTATCAATGCAGATATATCGCTTTGGAGGTTGTGTAGTAGAGAGAGTCGCTGCCGAGAGTTTGCGAATTGGGAAATTTGGGCGAATCTCCTTGAATGGTTTCATTCCATTGACGTTTCCTCGAGCGAGACGTAGAGCTCTGAAAGGTGGAGTGTTGAATGGGCAATTTAATTCTCATTAAGTGAAACTATGCAAATTTGGATCTTAAGTGTTTACATAAACACTCCTGGAATTTTTTTCTTTCTTCTTTGCTAGATAAAGCATTTTTGGAGTTAGCGTTGATCGATGTGTTATGAAGAAAGGTAAAAAATTATGGTTTGAAACTAGCCGCTCTTTTTCTTTCCATACGATATAAATCTTTTTAACTAAAGATAATTAGGCCTTCTGAAAAATGATTACGCGAACTCGCCGTAATTATAAAAACTTGATTTAATTTAATGTATCGATACACCATTTATTTCACAATATATAAAATTTTCACTCAAGGATCTGGGAAAATGTTTATTTGGCTCATTTGGGTGTGTGGCCCAAAAATTTAAGGTTATAACCCTAGTTCATGTTTTTATTGTAAGATAGGTACCGTTAAGATTAGAGGTTTAAATCGCTCCATAATTCGTACCGAAGGCGTTTTTATCACCCACTGAGACCAAGCCTGGAAAATCTCATTCAGGTTTCTTGGTGTAAATGATATTCGGCATTTGCTGAAAATATTTACTCGATTACGGTTCTGTCTTTAATTTGGGTAATCTTCATTACGATTCCCTTTTCAAAAGATTAGAAAATTTTTTCATATTCTCATTCAGTCATACACATTCACTTTCATCTTCATCTCATATTCTCTCCGTATTCCTCCTTCTAAAATAGTTTGAAACGCGGATATTAAAGAATCTCGCGAAGAACTTTCATATTCTACAAAGTGCCGCCGACTATGAATGGAATGAAAGGAAAACGTGGTGAGGGAAATGAAATTTCTGTTCGTACTTCTCCGAATATATTCTATATATCTCTCTCCGTCCTTCCACTCCTCTTATTTCACTCTTTTAACCCCGAAACGCTGCTCTTTTTATTTATTTTCCTTAAGAGTTATGCTCGCAATGCTTTCATTCTATTTTATGGTAAATTCCAGAAACAAGGTTCACTCTTCGGAATCAGTGTGGTCTGTACCCCTGCCGAAATCATGTCACTCTTTCCCCATTGTGTTTACTTGAAAAATAAAACAGTAACTTGCAGAAAGGATAATGAGAATTTGACATCATTCAGTTACGAATGCAGACCAAGCATTATTAATTATTTCATTCCACATATATTTCTATCTCTATAGGCTATCTTCATCTTATTCAGAGTAGATATTAACAGCTGTTTTTAGAGAATTGCAAGTTTGAATTTTAAGAAAAAGATTTTCTAGCTTGAAATCGAGCTGTTTTTTTAGTTCGCGAAATGATAAATTTTGAATTAGAGGTGCATTCAGCGTGATCTTAATGTTGTAGTGATTTTTTCACATTTCTGATTTGATTCCAAGTTTGTGACGCATTTCAAGTTGTGTTTCGAGGAGAATATTTCAAACATTATTTTTTTTCTATGGTCAGGAGTCAGGATTAATTCTATATATATCTGCTAAGATATTCTATATATAGGGTTGGAACCTTTTTCTTTCGGAAGGCCACTTTTGTGTACCATTAGGACGCATATGAAACCATTAGTCAGTAGAGTGGCGAAAATCATTAGCTAAAATCGATATTACTCCCGCGTACTCTCAAACATTCCACGAAAATCTGTAACGAGAGTAGTTTATAATGTAATTATTTTAAGATTTGGAGAGTAGTTAAGGCTATGAATTAGCCGTTTAATCTTATGGTGAAAAGTCAAAAGAATGCATTGATTGTGTAAGAAAGCTAACTATATAATCTTTAAGTTAACTAATGTTTAATATTTTCCACTTTATTTTAACTGATCAAGCTGAAATTTTTCGGAAAAAAATAATTAAATGTCTAAGTTCGCTTCAAGGAGTAAATTTAAGACTGCAGGTTTCTTACCTTAGATCTTTACTCTAGTTATATGAAGAGCTATCAAAATTACAAACCTAAGAACATAAACCAGTTGGGTATGTTTTTCTTCTTTACAATTTCGTTTCAGCCTATCGTCATTTATTGCATTTCTCAAAGACGCCATTTTTAATAAATTTTCTCGAGTTGTTCATTCGAACACGGGTGCAATTTATAAAGTAGCGGGAATTCCTCTTCAAAACGCTCAGGCGCGTTCCTAGCCTTCGCAAGAAGTGATATTGAGGCGTCTCATAGTTTTATATCAAATCATCTCTTCCGCTTTTTCCTGTTTGGCAGGATACGGGAAAGGAAGGAGGATGCGAAATTATCAGTATTTCTGGTTTGGCGCGTTTTTCTCGTTGGCGAAAGGGAGTCTTGTCTCCAGCGAAGGCAGTGGAAGAGTAGACGTCATATATGAGTTTTTCACGAGTGGTGGGGAAATGGCCGAGCGGCTGTAAGCGTATTGTTTCGCTAAGAGCGTTGCCATATTGCGTAGCAAGCTCAGATACGGAAATGAAATCTTACCTAGAAAATAGGACCTCATTTCGGAATAGAAATGAGTTCTCATTGTCCCATGTCCCATAGAGAGACAAGTACCATTACCTAGTTTCCTCTAAATGGAATATTGGATGAATAGAAGATACAAACATGCATGTATGCACAATCATCATGGAATGTAGCGCCGGTTTGTTAATAGAGAGTTAATCTGCGACTCCAAGCACCATTTTTAAATTTTCATCTCGAATAATTTTGCATATATCCTAGCGATGTACTCAATTTGCATGAAAGGGGTATGGATCATGTTTTCTCTATTGTATTGAAAATTTTGAAATAGAAATTCCGAATCCAGTAATTCTTAAAAATCAAATTAATTTCCCGGAATTGAATCCTGAACTCTCATTGAAACTGAAATTTAATTTATAAGTAATGCATCTTTGAAATATGAATTAAAATTCAGGCAATACGTATGGCTTTCTGTTGTGCTAGAGAGAATATTCGTTCACCTGAATTTGAAATTTAAAAGAATAAAAAAGTGAAAGATTGCTCGCGATTCACATACGCTATGGATTTAATAATGATGAGATAGACATTTGGTCGTGGTGTATTTTGACAGTTAAGTTGCTTCCTTACTTTTAAAGTCTGAATAGTTTTCTCTTCGCTCCTCATAGCTATGTATTGAGAATTCGTGATCGAAAACTTGTTCATCCTTAATATTTTAGCGTGCGAAATGCTGATTAAGCAAGAAAATTACGAAGTACAAAATCATGAAATTGTCATCTTTTTCTAAGAGAAGTTAAGCTTTTAATGGAAAATATTTAATCAACTTTCGTCGTTTAATTAGTCGAATTAAAGTTTGCCATTCATTCTCCCAAAATCTTAGCACAAGCCTTAAAACTCTTTCGTCTGCCTTTTCTAAGAATCCAAGAACTTCGGCCAAGTTGAGAATTCTCCAGTTCCCTATCCTCCTTCGATTTCTTGCCCTATTAATCCGATTAAATGCTCCTTGATTTCCTTTTTCTCGAATGCCTCCATCACCCTGCGTTTTATTTATTATTTTCTCTCATCAAGAAGTTTGCGTTATTTCTTGATTTTTGCCCTATCATTCGCGATTTTTATGTTACTCGATAAGCGAGGCTAATTGGGAGAGGAAAACGAAACTACGATGGTTTCCTTTTGTCTTTACTCACCCACCATGCTTGAGTCGTCTCTCGAAGGAAATTAATGCTCAAGATGTAGAAAGGGGCTCAAGCTAATGGTGTTGATTTTTCTATACCTGTAAGACTACTTCGAAGGAATTAACTTGATTATTATTTTTAACGATGAGAAATCGTTTGTCTGAATTTTCCGAGGCTTCTTCGTTCATTTTAAAAATAAAAAGGAATCAATCGCCAAAATACTCACTGTGATGAAAACTTTTGTAGCAATTTCCTTCCATGCAAATATAGACCGAAAATGTACCCCTTCATACAAATTTAACGCTTTTAAGCTTAGTTAGTATATCTTCGTAATACATTTTGCGTTATGAAAATAACCTGCATAATCATATCGTTCGTAGTATCTTACTTAAATATGCTATGAATATATTTCACATATCTTATATTTTTATTGCAACTAACTGTTTCTGGGGCGATTTAAAAAATCTTTTAAAGATAGTTCCAAAGAATCTTCATTCTTTTATTAAAATTATGTCATTAATCAATATTAAGCTATGGTCTCATGTTGGTGAACGCACAGTCTATAGAATGATAAAAAAATGTTTCTTTGAAATTGTAAGATAAAGCTATCTTCATGGTTTACTTGAAGTATATTTTTATAAAGTTCAAATAGGATTTTCAAATCTGTTGGAATAATTAAGGTTGGCCTGTCCCCTCTATAGAGGTTCTCATTATCATATCGGATACTAAAGAGATAAAGAAATGTCTGAAATTTCCCTGAGAAAATTGGCCTTACTCCATAATGGTGAAGGAGATACAAGTTGGTGTTATTTCAAATTTGTTTTATCTGTTCGTGATTACAATATTCAAGAATCGATACGAATGTTTGCAGAATGAATATGTTATTTCCATATGTTTATGTTGCATGTATCTAAGGAAGTTATATTTTAGAGTGAAATTTGGAATTTAATATTTTAAGAAATCGAGATGCTGTGTGATTCCTATTTAATTAAATAAAATTTCATTTCGATGAATATCTCTGAAATATTGATTTATTATCGAAAGAGAGTCCTTTACAGAACTAGAACTTATTTGGGATAATGTTTTCAGAGTTCTAAAATAAAATGTAATACACCTGGAGTTTGACGTCACGCGAAGGCTCGATTTTTCGCAAAATGAGGAAAACAAAAAATATCACTTAATTACGAGATACGTATTGTTAACTCTGGGTTTACAATTATTCTTTCGGATTTGGTTTTGATACAGGGAGAGTTATTTGACCACTTCTGTTTAATTTCCAATGAATGATTGTTTCCCTTGCAATCGATGGGGTTGGCACAGAATCCATTCATTATTGGCGATGTGCAGACTACCCCTTTCAGAGACTAGCCGTCGATAAATGCATTGGGTGATTCGCATGCTGCCGCTGCCTCTTTCATTGACTTTAATGCCCATCAATCCCTTTTATCTCCCACCGACATTCATCACTCAGTTTTCACAATTCTGTGCTTGAAATTGCACTGGCAAAAATAAGTACTATTCATAACATATTATGCCTTCGGGTATATTTATAAACAGGATGACATTTTATTATAAATTTCAGAATTGCTCGAAGTAACAAATATTTTTTTCTGGTTTTATTGTTTTTTGGTAGTCAGTTAATAACAATAATAATAATAACAAATTCTATAATGGATACAGGAAGCTAATCCAAATTACATCCATTTTAATAAACACCCGACACCCAACCGGGTGTTCCACCCGACATTATTTTTAAGGAAGGAAAATTGAGCTTTTTAGGCTCTGATTATAATAATAATTATACTGTAATACTTACAATAATGCGACTTTATTACGGCGAGATTGGCACTATCAAGTCTCTTCTTACTATAATAGTATTGAGAAGTCACCCCAGAATAATGTAACGTAGTTATATATGAAAAGTATGCAGTTTTCCGAGACAAGCTGAAATTTAGCACATTTTTCTCGTATTTTAATCGTCATAAATTTCGAATCTTGTGTAACTTTGACGATGTGTACGTATTTCTTTATTCTCACGTATGAAGATTCATCGAATAATGTCAATGACACGCTTATTTTGAGAGTAAATTGAAAATATGGCGGAAGTCTCTACAAATGTATTGGTAAGATAGTGATTTTTCTTCGTTATACCTTGTGTACTTGTAGTTAGTACCCATCTATCATGTCTTAAGCTAATTTAATACATTAATTTAGTTATTTTAGTTACCTACATCACATATATTTATACGTTATATATTTACATTAAAAATTTTATTTTCAATATTTCTATTTTTTGGTAAATTTCCGAAAGATGTTCATATATCTTATCTTAAGTAACTTCTAATAAAGACTTTTCTTTAGTTAATAAAATAAATAGTTAAGTTTTATTTAGCTTGTGAAATATGTTTATCTTGAATGTCGACTTCATAACAGAGCCATTTCTTATTAAATTACACGATTGTAAAAATAAGTAGAGGGTGTTAATAAAGGGACGTAGAATCCTTCCATCTCATGGTGGCTTTACGCATTTGTTAAGAATTCAGTGGAAAGCTACTCGTTTCTGGCCATGTCCCAACGGGAAAATGGTTGCTTTCAGTGGAAAGAGTGCAACCACTTCATTAGCTGCGAAGGTGCACCCGTGTCTCCATGGATGGTTTCTTGCGTGGCGGTCCGCCCCCTAAAGTCTGCTGAACATAAGGTCCTCTCCCATCATCATCATCATCATCGTGGTCCATGGAATCCCTTCCCTCCATCCCGTGTCTCCACCGGCACATCTGCTCCAGTTCTCAGAGACTGTCACCCCGAATGTAACTTCACAGTCCCGCTCTCTACCGCCCTCTTCCAATCTGCATTTCCTTTCGCCACATTGCTTCCTTTCAAGCCTTCCGATTGTCATTTGCTAGCGTGTTTAACCTTATTACGCATTTGCAATTATTAAGCGTCGTCTTTATTCGGTGACGAACAGGAAGAGTGGTGCATTCCCCTCGTATGTGTTAATTAGTGAGTTGGGAAAAGTTATTTTAGATAACAAGGAATAACAAGTGTGAGAAATAGCGACATGACTGGGACTCGAACCCAGATCTCCTACTTTCCGGGCAGGTATTCTAACCGCTGAACTACCATGCCGCGTCACACACACCGCGTTATTTTAGATAACCCTTTTCCAATCATTTTGCTTTTGAAAATACCTACTTTTAGGATATCCGAAGGTCAAATCACCAAGATAAATTTGAGTTACCCTGGTTAATGCCACTAATAAGTACCACTAATACTTCATCTATCAGTTATCGTATTATATTCGCCTCGAACAGGACCTAGCCGAAGTAAATTAACAATAAACATTCTCTTATACGAAATGACGAGTGAAAAAGACAGCCGTCCTCGAGATTTTGAATCTGAAACCCGATGAAACTAGCAATGAATTAAATGAAGATACGTTTAAATAGTCTTAGAATTCAATGATAGAATAGTCTTAGAATTTCAGCCGCACGGCTCTTCCGTGCTTAGTTGTTTACCTTCCCTTAATCCTTGAGTCTTAGAATTATTTTCTATCCCTTTTTTTCCTAGGAAAGAATACGTGTTGTTGCTCCAAAAACCGATGGGGCAATTTTTTCAAAATGCAATGAATGTAGTCTATGTGGTTGCATGCGACGGAAGCTTTAAAAGCAATGAACATTTCTTTCGACATCGGCTACTAGAAAGAGCAGTTCTAACAATAAGTTTTTCTTGCGTATCGTCGTCTTCTCCTCCATCTGCCAAGTTTACATCTTCAACTTTTCGTATCTCTTCCATTTGTTTAAGCTTCTTCCTTCATTTGTCATTTGTTCGGAACAAATTTGACCTCACTAATTCCCAGAATGCGGCTTTCACCCGGGGGTTGATCCCCATCGGATGTGAAGTTTAATTTTTTTCCACTCTTTTCTTCTCCTTCCATTAGTCGCTCACTTTTTTAACGTCTCCTAAGATATCTAATGTGACACCTTCACTTTATCACTCGAACATTTCGGAATTTACATCGGAATGTTCTTTTCCCAAGTTTTTCTGACGCTGTCTTCTAATTGGAGCATTTTATTGTGAGCTAAAGTCTAAAGCCACGGATATCTCGTTAGTTATGTTTTTAATTACTAACTGCGACCTTACATTCTGTTCAGGATTGATTAAATGGTCCCTTAAAGTCCACATTCTAATGAAGTGCTCTCAATTAGGGACCTCACGCTTTTCACACGCGTTTGTTATTTCAATTAAAAAATATATATTAGCATGCCTTGACATTTCATTCTTACTCTCATTTATTGACCAAAAATACCTCTTCAGTTCAAGAAATTTAATTCACACATGTATATATACATGTATATGCATATATGCAGAGGTATTTGTTAATATTATTCTTATTCAGATGTGTTACGATATTGCCGTAAGTTTTATTGATTTAATTTATAAATATTATTTTAATAATGCTTTCAATGGGGTGCGTAAAAAGTAGTGTTTTGTTTCGAATCGTTTTTTATGAATAATCTGATTGGCTTTCGAAGAGGTTAATGCAAATATAGCTGAGAATGTATCCGTTATGCATTGATATAATCCATTTATGGCTCGTTACAACTTCTGAGTAGCAGAATTTGACATTTATTATTTAAATGCTTGTGTAAATATTCATTTTCAAAGATTCCCTGGATTAAGTCAGAATCTATACACTTAAGAGAAGTTTTATTTGTACCTCCATTCCTTATATATCATCTACACTCTAGCGACGAATTTAAATCTTAATTTTTGTCATCCAAATACGAGTGATACCAAGAATCCCTTTCCTCCCACGCTTCCAGTATTAAGCTTCGAGGTTGGCTACAGCCCTTACGGCAACTACTGGAAAACCCCTCCCGAAGCTTTTCTTTTATGTCCCCATATTCTCTCATCCATTAAAAGATTTAAACTGATGGTTAGGAAAGGTTACTGGGAGGCACTAAGTTCTTGTTGCTCATTGTCTTCCAAAGGTTATGGCAATTTTTCACCTTATCCTCTGTCAGGCTTAGTACGATCTGTAGCTTCTCAGTTCTAAAGCATGCATGTCGTTATTTCGTAAACATACGTAATATTGACACTCTTAAGGAATTTAAACATCTTAATTCTAGTGTTTGAGGGAGGAAGGAAATTATGTTGCATTTTTAGTATTTGATTTTGATAAGTAAAATGAATTTTTAGAGTCGAATTATAATATTCTTAATTATTATCTTAATTCTCAGAAAAAGTAGGCAAATCTCATAGTTATTAAAAACTTATAAAGCTTATTATATATTATGAGTTATAGAGCCTTTTATAACTTATGGAGCCTCGAAGAAGACATTTTATATCTCGTTTTAACTTAACATACTTAGGTAAACTGTGAACAGATTGTTTTCCTTAAAATTGATCCGTATTTCAAATACTTGGGGAAATTAATAGCCGATGAATTGTAATTTGAGGCAATAAAAATGGCAAAATGTGGAGTACAGAAAGTGTCATCAAGTAGCGAATTAGAGGACAGACGAAAATTCAGGTGGGTAGATGAAAGAGGCGTTCAATACATTTTTCTATTAAAATTAAAGTTTTCTCTGTTGTTTTCAAATTAGAGAGTTGTAAGCTTTCGGAAGTAAGGCCGTTTTTCGCTTGGCCACAACTCTTTTAATTTTGTTTGTTAAATTTTAATTAATTTTTAGCTTTCCCTCAAATTCCTTGGAAGAAAGTGGGAGCATTGGAGGTAAAAACAAAATCTCTAGTCCCTGATAGTTTAAAGTGAACTCACCCTACTTACAGTAACGGCTCTCCAACAATCGGAGGCTTCCTTTGGTTATCTCTCCTGTTTTCCCTTCCTCATCTTTTCCTTCCCACATTAAGTCTATTCCACCGCTCGTAAGCCGATTCTTTCCTCTTCTTTCCAATACTTCCTTTCACTTCTCTACTTCCCAATTCTTCCTTTCACTTTCTGCACGCACCTCGCATCCCAAACGAAGTGAACATCATCGTCTCTTTTCCAATCCTCTTTCGCATAATCCCTCTCCTCATTTTTTTTAAACCTTTATTTTTACTCTTCCGTCTTCATTCTCGCGTCTATCGATTCTCAGCCGTTTCTCGCCCTTTCTCGCCTTCTGCGAGACTGCGCCCGCGGTGATCTTACGTTCTTAAAAGGACGAGGAAACTTTTCCCATTTTCCGCCTGACTTCCCAGCGATTTCGCTCCCATTTTTTCCCTTTTTCCTCATAGAATATGCGTGTAAGAAGGGTTACTGGGATCGTTTTTCATTGATGAAACAATGTCAAGTTTGAGGTACAGCCTTGGATAAGATCTTCAGCTATTCAAGTTAATTCGCGAAGGATTTGCTGCTTGTATTTTCTAGATTGCGGGCTGAGTGTTTTTGGAATGATTACTTCAGTGTATGCTTTCATATAGTGGATCGTCTTTTTTCATATAGTGGATCGTCTATTCATATACTGGATCTTCATTATAGTGAATATCCTGCAACCGTCATAAAGGTTAGTAGTAGCAATTTTGGAATCGCTTCGATAGCTAAGATCAATTCGCGCCCCACCGGGAATCGAACCCGGAACAGCTTTCACTGAGGTCGAACGCGTTTTCTATATGGCTATCTGGTGGCAATAAAAGTTTACGATTTCTCCATTTTAACCAAGGAAATTCTATTCTAATCGATGAAAATTAGATTGTACATCAAGACTGTACTCATACACTGCAATATACTTACGTCAGTAATACTGATCAGTTTATTACAGAAAGCTCCGTTTGATAATATATTATATTAATCGATGAAATCCTTAAAAATTCACTTATTCTTTGTTACACTTTTACATAATGTTTTTCTCCGTCCAATTTGCTCCTTGAAAGCTAAATTTTAGTTTTAGCACTTTCCGACGCACAAACAGCTTACAAAATATGATTTCCGTTAAAGACCCTAAATCCTATGATTACGAAATCCATAATTATGCTCCGAATTGATACTTTCATTCCATATTTTCCAAAGGAAGAAAGTTTTAAGATTTTCGCTGAGGTTTTCACTCATTTCGACATAAAATCCTTCTTTGTGTTATTTCTGGTAACAATTTAATCAGCTAAAGAGATACACTTGATCAATCCTTTTAATCAAATGTGGGTTAATGGCTTATTGAGGATTTTAAGAGCTTAATGAAAAGGGCTATTAATTTTCGTATTTATTTTGATTGCGAGGATGAGAAACCTTTTACAGATTAAGCACTTGAAATATTAATGAGCCCTGAAAAGTCCTTTAATATCGACAGAATTATTCCTCTTATCTCTCTGGGTGTGTTACATTGATTTGATGCCCGAACGTCGGAGCAATGTAAATTTAAGAGTTTGAAAATTCAAGTGAATTCTATAGAAATGCTTGACAATTATTTCAATCCATAAAACACTTGGGAAATGTTTACAGTAAACTCTTAAATCATGAGACCGTTCCAAACATCAGCCTCTCGCTTTACATCCTCTATTCATGCCTCATTAAATGGGAAAAGGACAATACCGATGCAACGCGTTGGATACGGAAATCCATCAAAATCCGTCATCTGTTGTTGACCGTATCGCGAAAGATCCTGAAGTGTTAAAGGTTATACAGCAAAGTATTTTAAGGAAAAAGTTATTATTAGGTGGATTAAAAGACGGAGAGAGTGAGAAGCTGAATCAGATATTAGAGCTTTGCCGGATGAAGGCGTGGATAGCTTGGGTGAATATCCTGGCAAATAATTTCTACAAAAAAGTCATGACGTTGAATGTTGAACGTTGAATGAATAACGAGATTAAAATATGATGCTTTTCCCATAGCTTCCATAATAACCCAAAATTTAAACTAAATTGTATACATTATATACTTAAAATTATTAATTTCTATGACTCGTCAAATAAAATACGAATTTTTAAGTATTAATTATGGTAATAAGGGTGGCTAAATGAAATCTTCCCCACTCGCCTGAAATAGTATTGGCAATTGCAATTCATTTGAAATAAACACAAATTACTGAGAGTAACAATTCAAAAATATTAGGCAAAAATGTTTATGCTAAAACATAACTTATGCAAATTTGTTAGGAAAGGAACTGACCATCACTCGCACCTTTACGATAATATTAGGAAACTGGAAGTTTACATATGTTACAAAGTTGTCTGTATTACTGCAAGTTTTTATTTTATTTCATATGATAATCATTCCTTTATATATCTGTATCATTTTGTTTAATTGGAAGGAGGTACCTAGATACGAAATTTCTAGAGAACGGAGAGAATAATTCGTTGATGAAAAAGCGGTTGAAGGGGGAAAGACAGAAAGGAAGGTCAAAGTTGTTGGATGGTTGGAAAAATCGTAAGATTAGTTTCCATAGAATGTAGAAAGTAACATGACGTTAGGAATTTTAGGAATGATGTGGTAATAAGAGTTTTTACGTCTTTATCTGCGAATTTTAATCTAATTAAACCAACCTTGCATCCTATGTTTCAAAGATGAACACTGATAATCATGCCTTAACCAGGAATTGATCCCGAGATTTCGACATGTTTGAGCTAGTACGCTAACACCCACGCTACCGAGGCCGGAAAGAAATCTCAAAACCGGAAATCTCCAGTTTTTGATGCATTGCGAATAATTTTTTTTATCTGTTGATAGTAAATTTATTTTCTTACTAGCTCATGAAAGTGACATTCAATACATTCAGACATACAAGTTGTATAATATTTAGGACAATTAAAGTTTTCTTTGGGATTAATATGTTATATATTAATCCCAAATAAAACATCTTTGGGATTGATATGTGCCGTTACATCATATATCCATATTCGGGAGTCTAAAGTCAATATACTCAGTTATCTGTATTAAGTTCGAATATTTTCATGGGTGCAGATACTATCTTACTATTTCCAAACATTTGAAGTTTCTATCTCGTTTATATTCCCCGATAAAAATTTATACTAAACGCGGATATTTCTAATGCTTTCGCAGCATGTTCAAATCCTGCGGTAAGTGAAGCACTCCGCTGAAACTTGGCTTCGGCAAAGTTCTTCTGATCATGGCTTTGGGGAGGGAATACCATTTACGGACCGATACGATTGAAGTTTGGCTCCGACACGTCCAGGAAAAGCCTGTTTTTGCGGATAAGGGAATCTCTTTCACACGTCACGAAAGAGGTTTCCTCGTTCGCTCCGATTTCCGTTAATTATCTGCCCATCTTGCTGCTGTTCCCGCACAAATCTCTCCATCTTCCCTCTTCCCATCCTCCCCTTTTAACGCCTCGCCGCCATATTCATTACGCCTCGCAAGACTTATTCATTTTCCCGCCTTCCGTCGTCCCTATTTGACTCGAGGAGCTCGGCAGCCGCTGCTTTCAGGCGCGTTCCGTGGGGAATCATGGCAAGGGTTGGATTCTCCTTCCTCTTCTCTCTTCCCTTTCGCCATCCCGCTCGCTTCATTACGGTCCCGCGGGTTTCTCTGATGCCTCAAGATGAGAGAAATGGACGAACAGAGAGGATGAAAAAGAGCCTGACTTTTCGAGTTGCTTTCAATTTTCTAAAACGTCGACATCTGAGGTTATTCGGCGGGGCGAATTTAACGGAGCTATTCCCCGTTCTGATTTTATGAAAGGGGCCCTATTTGACGGATGAATCGCTCGTTTTCTTTGGAGTGCTTGCTCTATTTCTTATGGTCGTGGTTGAAGTACTTCATCACTGGTTTTCTATGAAACGACTGATTAAGGTGCGGATTAGTTATAGGTTTTATATTATTCTATGCTTGGTGTACGTTCGGCAGAATGTTGGGAGTAATTCATTAGAGCCACCTGGTCCACCGACCAAATTACGTTTTACCGTGAAATAAATAAAAAATACTTTTATATCTAAGCATCATGATCATATCTAAATCATGTTTTTGATTGAGTCATTTACCTTTTTATGATGTTAATATTTTTGGTGAATTAAAAATATATTTTCACGTACGCTCTATTTGATCCAAGATTTATTTTTTTTTAATAAACAACCGGGTTTAGTGCTCCGGGAAGTGGCTAATTGGTTTTGATACCTTTATTATTGTTGATTTATCAGTGGTAGATAACTATGATATATAAAATAGTCTACGTCAATATAACCGGCTTTATGCTCATTACCAAAATGATAAAATTTAATTTTGTATAGGATGTGTAGAAACATTCAGAATATGCGGCTTTAACGACGACTGCATCTTCAATAAAAACATAAACGGTATCCACTTGGAAACCCAACTTTGTTACTAATAATGCAGTTTATTCGTATCTGAAACGTTCTCCAGTAATTGTGTTAGAAAAATCTTTTATTTACTCCTGAATCAATTTTAATATCTATCATTGATGATTTTGGAATTATTTCTTTATTTAGTATCAATTGTTAGATAGTATAGCATTAATCAAATATTACTATGCGTTCGTACGTTCAATTCATGTAACATACTTTATAAATTCATTTAGTAAGAATATATCAAATAACATGAAATATAATTCGATCTACGATTCCATTAAGTTTATATTACAAATCATACATCAAAAACCATTTTCGGAACAATACAAAATCACGAAGCCTTTTCTTTAATTTTAGAGAGCCATTCACAGCTATTGATATCCACAACTGTGTACGTTGCGATTTCGCTGGCGTAGATTCTCATAGATCTCTAATACGGTCCTGCGTGGATCAGAGAGTCCTCCCACCCAGCCATCTCAATTACGTCCGACCACACAACACCGACACAATACCGCTGCTCTCTTGTTTTCCGCCGGGTATCGATTACCCTCTGGTACAACTTCTTTCTTCCTCTCTCCAACGCGTCTGTCCTTTTCAGAAAGCTTTCCATCACCGCAGCATCCCCATGTGGAGCATACCGTTCCACGTCCCAAACCCTCTTCTTTCACTCTTTTGGGTCACTCCGCCGCACTCCCCAGAACAGATGTGCTCGCCCATCACTTCTCTCCTTCTCCGTTCCCATTCCACCGATTTTTCCTTCTCTTCAAAACCATGCATCTTCTGCTCCAACTTCTCAGACCCTTTACATCATTACTCCGTCCTCGGCGTTCTTAAATTTTCTCCATCACGAAGGGTAGTTTTGACGTCAAGGGATGAACGGTAATGAAGGAAAACTTTAACTATTAGTATGGTTTAGATTTTCCGGGCGTTCATCCCGACGTTAGGGGGATTGTGGAAATTACCTCCTATAAATTAAGTATTAATCTTCACCAAAAATATGAGACCTTAACTGTACTCTTTAGCTCTAAAGGTACTCTTCATTATCTTTATACGCCGACCATATAACTACCACTTTGATTTTGTCATGAGGTACGTTTGGTTGTATCACTTCATGGAATAGTCTTTCTATGTTCTCTGAAGGTCTGCAAATAAATAATATCCAAGCTACGGAAATTAATTCTCTATTTTATTGGGTATTGGTAATTAGATCACTTTGGTAGCCAATCATCATTGGAAGCGTATCTTTCTATATTTTCATTGAAATTGTTCGGTTACGTATTGAAAGTAGATGCCTCGTCAAATATATTATTTGAAGATTTGCTGGAAAAATTTCACTCAGTAAAATAGCATTTTCAGAAACATACGTATCAAGTCAAAGTTAAAGAAAGTTCACGAACATAACTAAAAACTACCAGAATGAACTGTGCATAAATCATGACCTTCCTATAATAATAGCAGGAAAAAGAAGTTGAACGCACAAAATTTAACGAATTCTGTCGGTCCAAAGTCACTCTTTTATCTAAAACTCTTTTGACATTGAAATGGAAAGGAATTTAATAAAGAGTAATAGTGGAATGGAATTAAGGAATAAAGAAAAATCAAGTTGTTAATGTATCTTCCGTAAATTTTACGTTCTACGGTAGTAAGTATTCAATTATAAGCAGTGATAAATTTAATTTTATTCAGATTTTATGACGGAAAAATACTTAGCAATTTAGGGAAAATCATATTATATAAATTAATGTAGAAATCGCAATTGCATCCTGATATGAACATATTAAAGCTAAAATATACACACTTGGATATAGGCATAGTTTTATAGTACGTACATTCATAAGTAGCTAAGATCTTTCTGTACTTTACCTTTTTTGCAGAGTTTTAGCCACCATCTGGATCTCAGAGTCATAATTATTAAGAAATTATCTTAAGAGAAGTATAGAGAGTTCAGTATCATCAATTGTATGTTTACAATGTTAGAAATTTCTTAATCCTTATTTAGGACCATAAGTACACAATAATCATGATGTCCCATTTTGGGATAGACTTGCCGAAGGCCTATTTTACTTCCAGTGTTTTCCTTACTTTCTCACTGAAATATGGACAGAATAAAGATAATTAATACTGAAGACAGATAAAGACTGAACCAGGGGATCGGGGATAATATTTTTATAGTGGGTATCTTATCTGACACTGGTGAAAATCGCTATTGAATCTTGCAAAACGAGAGGTTTTAGGTAGGTTTAGTGGGTAAGGCGTTCGTCTTTGTTGTAAACGAACCGGGTTCCATTCCCTATGGGAGTCCATATGATGTGAAAAATTACTCCCGAAGTGGAAGCACTTACAAAAAACTACCACGACATTTTTTTTAACGATACATTTCATATTATTAACTGTTTGGTTAGTTTACTCCTTAATTACAAGAGTTACGAATTAAAACTCCCTAAAATTAATTTCGGTTCATCAGAGCTATGAATGCAGATTCAGAAGTTTCGTTCAGTGGTAGTGCACTGCGCTCTATTGAGGAGTCGCTTTCGTCTATTCTAGCGGGAATTGGTTATTACAGCTCCAAAGACCGGATAAAAACGAAAATCAAGGCAAACCCCGTAAAAGTTCATAGTTTTAATATCCGTTCTTTATTTCAGATCGAATCTTAATTCTTAGATAAAGTTCTAACTTTGCCCAACAAAAACAAATCATAAGGGAGGATAAGAAATCGGCATTTATCGCCCATTACGGCGGCTACATTTCCGACCTGCCCTGTTCTTTCATCCCCTAGAAATATCGTGTAAGCCATTCCTTCTATTTCCTACCCTCATAAGGCCCCGTTCGTCACCCCATCTCCAAGTAAATCCGGCCTCTACCTCCGCAACCCATTCGCGAAGACCATCATCTTCCCCTTCGAACGATTCCCATTTTCGAATTCTTTCTCCCCCTAAATCCTGCTCGCCCTCCCCACGTGTCGCTATTTCATTCCCTCTTCCGTTTTCGCCCCGTTCCAAAGCCTTTATATTCTTAATTTTGGTTGCGTGGCTCCGTTCCCTTTCCCCTGACTTTCTAGCTTCCTATTTTCTCCATTAGCCGCTTTACTCTTCGCTCAAATTAGGGTTCCCGGTTTGCAAGCGCTTTGCCGTGCTTCGAATCCACCTTACGGATATTAAAGTGAAAGGAAGGGGTGTGGAGAATGCGCCCAATTCGCTGGGTTATTTTCAAAGTTGTCGTTTCGAAATTTTGTTGAACCTCTACTATATTACTTTTAGAACTGGCAAACAGTAGGTACTTTTATCTGCAGGAAAAGTTTGTCTCACTATGGTAATTAATAGGCAGTTCAGCTATGCCAAATAATTTCACGTGAAGTTTTTTATTTGGCTTGATTCCCATACCTGAATTTAACTGCATAACAAGTTTGGCTGAAATATAATGGAAACATCGGGCCTTTATTCGATAATTTCTTTATTCTTTTCATAGCTCTTATCTGATAGCTTAGATTTTGGTCAATTTTTTAGCTAATTCATAACAAATTTCAGCTGTTTACATGTAATAATACAGCTCAACATGATAACGAAACAATTGCTCGCCTAAAATACATAAATATTTTCAAAAACAAAGCGAGATTAATCAGAGAAATCACAGTACCAATAGAGTTAGTAAATGGATAAATTGAAAGGTTTTAAGGATCTTTGCCAGTCGTACAACAGATACTCCATTTACTTAAAATTTTACGAATTAAGCAAAAACTGTCAGATATAGCAAGAAATTCCATTGTCTGTGCTTTCTTCCGACGACACTCTCCAAAAATAATACACATCAATTCATAAGACGACTCCCTTGAAAATATACTGGAAGGAAAATACATCAGAAAGAAGAAAAGTGGTGTGTTTCCAAGTGACCATACTTTGCAATGTGATGTCTAGTATAAATTGCAGCTCAAATTACAGTTGTTGCTGTTTCTACATCTTCATAAAAAACCTCAGAAGGAAGGCTTCGGCAACAACTAATGCGAAGGCGACAAGGAATTACCCTTTGAGAATAATACCCTTACATATAAGCGAGAATTCTTAAGTATACCCTGCTTTATAATATACTGGATCAGCACTTTGAATATAAACAGTGTAAATCAAAGACGTATCTCTAATCTTTAAATTCTCCCCATCATCAATCTTCACAGTAGGCCCAAATAGGTCCATTTTTCTCACCGCTACATCTTATCTATGGCCATTACTATCTTCACTCCTTTCTTCTAGTGCGTACAAATTCTTTCCCCCTTCTTTCATCGACGATCTTCCCCAAGGGAATAGTTTCCCCTTTACTCCCCCATCCTCTTCTCCTCTTTCCGCTCACAATAAGGCCGTTATTCCCTTCGGCCCGATCTGTTCAATGTCTCCTTCCACGCGATTAAGCAGCTGCTCCCGTTTTTATATATTCTGCCTTCGCAATGGGAACTTGAATCGATGAGCGCTTTCGTCCGGCGAAGAATTATCGCGACGCTTTCTTTATTAGGGCTGGGATGTTATTTGCGTTTGCACGCTCCAATATTTATATGGGGTATTTTGGAGTAGATTCCTTCGTCAATTGGATTACTTCCGTTTTATCATGCCTTATAAATTAATAATAAATAAATAATTTCCACGCATATATTTATTCTCGACTTAATCGATATTTATAAAGTATATTGGATGTACAATTGGTATTTTGGTGGAGATTCCTTCGTTAATTCTATCAGTTCCGTTTTAATATGCTTTATACATTTGTTATTAGTACATAAATATTTACCATGCACATATTTATTCTCCCCTTAATCGGTATGTATGTTCGTGTCCCGGTTCCGCCAGACTTTTTTCATGTCTGTTTCACCCTGGGAATTTTCCTAGGTGCACGCCTTTTCGTGCCAAGTACCTAAAACCCTTTTCCTTGTGTATAATATATTGGGTGTACATCCGATTTAAACTTGTAAACATTGCACTAGTAGAATATGTTGCATTTTTGAAGTTCGAAATCCTGCGGTTAATAATCTGCTTTTCTTCTCTCATATCGTCCGAGGCTCAGCGGTTGGCTGTTGGAAATGCTTCTGTGGCTTCTTATTCTTTGGGCACCTTAAATTTTCTAACTTGGTTATTGTCAAGATATGTATTTTGATTAATTTTTTATATAACGAATAAAAACTGTATTTATATCTTTCTAAGCATGGTGTAAACCACTTTAAGTCAAGTATATGAATGCTCCTTTAGAGAAGGCCCGCCAGGAACATAATTACATGATGATCAGAAAGACAAATCATCGGGTCTCTTAATTTTGTCGTCAAACGTTGTTTACGACGTGACATCACGAAAACTTTGATCAAAATCATCGAAATTTTTAAAAAATTTCATATATGTACAAAGAAAAAATGCATAAAAGGAGTCACCTTAAGGACCAATCCCGCTAGTCAAGTTCGTGTTTACATTCTAGCTATTCTTTAAAGTTCGAATGAGAGATTAGCCCTGTCAGGAATCAAAGTTGATAGATAGAATGCCAGTAGGTGCAAAATAGTTAGACTAAATAATAAACTGATATACGTGTAGGCAAAGTATTTCCTCCAATACTCATTTTACTTTTGTCGAGAGTAAGTATCAATTTAGAAAATTTAGAAGAATTTACCAGTCTCGTTTTCCCGTGTTTTGGTGCAAATAGTCGCAGAATGTAATTTGAATCAAAGAGAATATGAAAGTTGTTGACATCTGGCCAACTCGCAGTATGTGTTATGGCTAAAGAGTGAAAGCGTTCAACGAGGAAAAAACGACCAGTAAGCGTTGTGGCTTTAGGGAAAAGACCACCAATTACGCTGCTCGTTTAAATGAGCCGCAAAGCGCTCCGACTCATCAAAAACTGACGCGGTGCGAAATACGTGCTTCCATTTCGTTTATTACCTTTGTTTATAAAAATGGCGATTTGTATTTATTTTTGTTTCCAGCATCCCTATGGTATTTATAGCTTTTCCTATTATGTCTCTAAGAAAACTTTATAATATTTTTAAAAGCCTTAAAGTGGAAATTGACTATCACAGTTCGTCGAAACTTGGTAGTGAAGAACTAACTATGTATTTGAATGTGAAATTAATCACATACATGTCTGATTAGTTCTTCGATGGTCTTTATATTACACGAACTATGATTTGCGCAATTATTCTTCATTTTAGTTTCGTTATAGGCATTACTTTGGTACTTAAGAGATAATTATCGAATCATATTTATATGGTAACATATTAAACCAGCAGTTTTTCAAATTGCAATTAATGTATGTACATTACAGGAATAACGAATGCATTCATTTTAAATTACACAATTTTAATTTACTATATTAAATATAATTAGTGAAACCATTCATGTAATTATAATTATATTTATGATAAAAGCTGTGTCGATTTCCGTCATTTTGAATTATGCATTAGTTTTTACTTGTTAATAAATAGTTTTCGTTAAGTGTGTACTCACTTCATTATAGAATTTTGAAATTCGCCATTAAAATCGCTCAGTCTTTGAAAGGCTGCCTCTGATTGGATGGATTTGTTTCAGTCCATTATGATTATATCTCTGAAATGCGGAGTTGTCCCTGTTTAATTTCAGTCTGACGTATTGTCACTGTTCAAATACAGCAGTACCAGCGTTAAAAGCAAAAATGTCCATCAATCACCCGTTTCAAATGAAACGGTTTTAATTCGAGGCCTAAAACGATAATGAAATTTCGTGTTCGCTGTAATCACCTAACGAAACACGTTCCGCCATTGAAAGCTCTCGGCTTCATTATCGGCTAAAAATGTCTCTCGGATACAGTTATGACATCCATGTTCACGTATCGATTCTTTGACCGTTGAATTCAATGCGATATTTTTCAGCTTTTCGGCGTCGTTTACATTTACCGCTTCTGATTAGTGAAATATTTCTCCCCTTAGTAATTTTGCAGAATTCATTGATCACTATATCTAATTATCTACTAAGTTATGTATAGTAATCGGCTAGTGTAAGAAGAAATTAACGGAGAATAAAATTCTTAATCATGAGTGTTTTGCTATTGGGTGCTAAACGTTGACTTTAAGGAAATAAGCCTTTGAACGTGAGTGTATGGTGAAGAATGGAAAATATGAGCTTAACAAAGCTCTGTTGAGACTAGGGAAATAAACAAAGAAAAGCAGGATATTTCAGGAGAGGAAAGGATTTAGATTGGAGAAGGGAAATAGACGTTGAAGAAATGGGTTGTGCAAATTTAAAGAGAGCATTTATTCTTAAGAATATCATTCGAATGATGGATGCAAGGGAAAATTTGGAGAGAAAGGCAGGCAAAATTTCTCGGATGAATTTGATGGAGTCGTTAGTAATCAAGAAATGAAAGGAAACGACTGATATTGGGAATTTGGGTAGATGAAGCTGCCAAGTGGCATAAGTACATGTTTGCGTGTTGTCCGTATGAAACACGTCAGTCCCCATCTTCCTTATTTGTGATTGAAAAGCCGTTTTCATCATATTTCGTTCGTCGATCGAAGCCTATATTTCACGCCCCGGAAATGCCGGAAAATCCAAGCGCCGTTGCAGGGTTCCGCGGGCGGATTTTGGGAGACAAAAACCATTATTTTCAATGCCGTCTTTCTCCAATTATTTCTCGTCTCCTTACTTCCTTTTTCTTGCTTACTTTGCTCAGCTTCCCCTTTCAGTTGTCAGGGTTATAGCTTTTCCTTATCTCTGCCACGTTGCTTCCCTTCCCATTCGCGTTCCTATCATACCTCTTCTCTCAATAACTACCCTTCCTTCCCTCTTTTGGTGGAAATCCTTCCCCATTTCCGTCCAACTGTCTCTCTACTTCTTCTCTCTTGACTCTTCCGTTTCAATTTCCCCCTGCGAATATTTTTGCCCTTTCCCCATCTTCCTCCTTCCTTTTCCCCACATTTTCGGTCTCTCTTCCTCATCACACCGTTTTCCTGCATAACATCTCGGCTCTAAATCCACTTGAATTAATTACGCCCTCTCCCGGTTTAGTTTGTAATTACGTAGTTTGGTATTTCATTTTTCTGTCCTATTGCGTGTGTTTTCTTGATGACGTGCTCAGTTTTGCACTTTCTTTTCCCATTTTAAAGAAATAACATTCCCTTCTTTTGCTTACTTCGCTCAAAAATTCTGCTTTCCTAATTTTACTTTTATAATAAGGTAATAAGCTAGCATTAAATACAATTTCTAAGCTTTCTCTTTCTCCCTTTTTCATTGAAATATCTTGGAACAAGAAAAAATTCGGAACGTTGAGAATAATCGCAAGATTTAAATCAAGGGAATTTCGTTCAAACGAGAAATAATGGATTATCAAGATATTTATCTATGCATACAAAATTTGTGTATATATTTAATATTTGAGTTTGTTGGAAAACCTTAGTTTTGTCCCTACAAGTATGGAGGATTCGTCTAATTTATGTGCATACAGTTTCAGAAAAAAAAAACGAGTTCTATCTTCCAAATGACTTTTAGCAGTTGAATGATTTCAAGTTACTAAAGTGGAGGTTTTACTTTTAAGTTGTTTAGAGATTATGTGGGAAAGAGCCCCACTTATGCATTGGAGGATCCGTGAGGGTGGGCGGGCGAGGAGGATCGCCCTCTCCCCTTGATGACTTTGCGGTACTTGCAATTCGCCTGTGAAGAAGCTTGAATTAAAATCAAATTATGATTTCTTTCCTCAACATCTCTACATCTACTACATTTATCACGACAAAATGGCAATTACAAAGTTAATTACACATGAGTTCATACGGAAATCGTCTTAAATCGTCCAACCTCCCTATACAGAGTCTCTTGATCTACCCATGCTCTTTTTGATTGATGGACATTTTTAACGCCGATTATCACACAACAGAAATTACGTAATAACTCTTCCCATGACTGTGCTGCTATTAAAAATTTTATGTATTCTCGCGAACGTTTTTTAGCTAATTTCTAAGTCTAAAATGGAACGATTTTTTTGGGAACGTTTTCTGTACACCACAATGCAACTCAGCAATGTTTCGAAGCAATTCATGTCTAGATCTGCAAACTTTGAAGTAACCGATCACCGGTTACTGACTGCTAAGTTTGGAAGAGACTGGTCTACATCTTTAAGGACTATAGAAACGTTAGGTGGGACAGATAGCGTCCTCGTATTATGTTTTAGGTGTATTGCTTGGACCGAAGTGCTGGACGGAATGAATGAGATCGCTGTATGCCTTTGCTGGTTCATATTTCCATACACGGAAACTCTGTCCACAAGCACAATGCTCCTTCTCCTCCAGTGCATTCTTCCCCACGATGCAGCCGTCGCTTTTATATTTTTTCTTGCGCTCGAACACAGACGCCAAATGACTCTTTGTCTGATCTCTCGAATTCATCCGTTCCGAAATGGATTTCCGATTCCGAGAACGATTTCCAAATTGCGTGCGAAACGTCATTTTCATCTAAAATGTTCGTCCCCTACATTATTCTCTTTTACGTCACTTTCGTCTCGCATTTCCATCTTCTTTCTTCGCAGTTTCATTCATGGCAATTACGGGTCTTCTTTTTCGATAGCGTTCCCGATTGCAAGAAATGTAGTTTTCGTTTTCGCTCCGTATTATTGTATTCGAACTCAAAATAGCTTCCCGATTTGGTCGAGGAAAATTGGAAAAGAGTGGAAAAGGCAAATCGTAGCAGTAAAGATAGAGTAACGTCTGTAAAATGTGAATTTTCTCGTACTGACTCTTTATGTTATTTTTTTATTTCTTTTCTGTACATTGCGCATAAGCGATTAAGATAACGGGAATTATTCTAAATTTAACTACGTACCTTTCTAACGTATATTTCTAAATGTTCATTTTAATTTTATTGTTTCGTTTCTTGTGACCGTCGTGTGAACTTTCTTTTATTATTATTTATTGTTAATGTTAATTTAATGTTAATTTAATGTTAATTTAATGTTAATTTATCCTTTAATGCTGATGGGCTTTGTTGATAAATAACAAAATCAGATTCTTTGAAATTCCGTATGAATGCCACAGGAACTCGTTCCCGAATAGAACTTGAATCCTTAATGAAACGAAGCTTCGTGCGTAATTAGGCACATCTCAAAGCTGATCATATTTAAAAGCGATTACCAGATTGAAATGGCGATGAAAACAGTTAAGATGATCACGAACTTAAATATACTACACGTGTGCCAACAATTATCAAGAAAGTACCATTGCTTTCATTAATAAGCTTTTGCGCTTTCCTAATTGCAAAACTGAAGCGATTCATAATTATTACATGATAAATTAGAATCCTATGACACCGAATTCTATAAGTTGAAGATTCTGAAAGCTCCATCTGAAAGTAAAATAGATCATTTTCTTCGTGCTTATGTTGCTTTATGTTTGACTACAATGAAAGTAAAAGACTGAATTTAGCTCCTAACTATTGATAAAAATGAACCTGTAGAGTAAAACGATCACTAAAAAGATGAATTATTTTTCTGTTAACTATCCTAGCATGATTATGTTACGAATATATTCCAAAGGCATAGCGTCAATTAGTATTCCTCGGATAAAGTTTTTTAAGCAATTCCTAAAAATTGGATTTTGAGGTATCGTAACCTACCTTCTTTGCAAAAGAAGATCTCGAGTCTTTTATGAAATCTTTCTAGCAATCCGCTTCAACCATCCTTCTTGCAGCCCCTATTTCTGGCAAACCAGAGCATTTGGACGCATCCCTTTACTTGAGAGTTTCCCCCGTGCATGTCACGCCCCCGCCCGGAATCTTGGCGGGAACTCCCCTTCTCTGAGCCTTTGATGTGAAGACGGATTTGGACGAATGGGGATTCTATACCAATTATAGCGAGGGAATTCGAGGAGGGTGGAGAGATGCCTAAAGAATCTCTAGAACAATTGATTGGGGATAAGGAGGTGTCGGAGCAAGGTCTACTGAGGAAATTTTACTCGAGGGCTTGGGGACGAAATGAGGGAGGAGTTTCGAGGCTGTGGAAAAGAGGGGAGGGAAATTGCTCGGAGATTATTCTTTCCTCGGCAATTTCCCTCAAGCAGACTTCCTCCTTAATGAAAGAGGCCTGCACACGTAATTGATTTGTTTGTGGTTTTGGCTGCTTCCGTCGATGGAAGATTACAAGGAAAGGAGTGTTCTAGCTTCTTAAACGTTTTGTGTGTATCCTCTTTTGTTTGGCACTAATTGGATTATTTTTCTATTGATTGAGTGAAACTATGCAAAACGCTGCTTAGAAAACGATAATAATCATGTTTGGTCGTAGAAGGGAATCGTTGAAATTGAAAATTACAATGGTCGAAAGGTAAGCTGTGGTTTCAAATTTTTATTTTCTGTTTTTGATCTTGCAGAGTCACTCACGACATTCATTCGATTAACTATCAGCAGATACCGAGTATTCGCGATGGATAAGGACGATTTAATTCTAACGGAGCATGGGTTTGAAACTTGCGGTATGGTGGATGAGCGAAGTATTGGGTTCATCACTTCATAAAACACATGCATCGTTTTAATGGTATAATATCATTTGCTGAATCTTTATAATATCATTTGCTGAATCTTTTTTGGACTTTATTTGGTCAGTTTTTGAAGTTATATTAAAATTAAAAATTGATTCGCCTGTGGGCATAATTAACTAGATGTTGAATACAGTTCTGATGAAAAGAAATCTTTTTTTTATGCTTTAAGTCTCACCATATATGTTAATTTCTTGCTATATATCCATCCCTTTTAGCTACTCAATCTGCATCTAATATCAATTTTTACATAAGTTTCTGTTATCGACTGTTTCGCCATCAAACGTTACTTAGAAGCAGCCATTAACGGAACGGAAATTTCAAGAATTAAACATCGATCAATGACCCACTGCCGGCGAGCCGCATGAAAGAAAAAACGACAATCGACCGAGTTATTTCTCTTATATTCTAGCCGAGTGCGGTATGTCCCAGTTCCATCCATCACTCGTATACTTAATATTTTTTTCGACGAGCGGATATTAATCCGCGACTGTGCCCCTTTTTCTCCAGCCGCGGACTCGTCAAAAGAGGAATTCAATGAGACCATCACATCCGCTCTCTATGTAGGTAGATCTCCAACCGTTTATATTTTTACCGGACGCCATGGCTTTCAGCTCCGGGACATTCTTCCCACAGCAACGGGCCGTAAGGGAAGGAGTGTCTCTCCCCGAAAATTCATTTCTTGGTCTTTTTCGGTGTGCCAGAGCGTGGACTTCCGGCAGGAAGCAATTCCAAATGCGTGCAAATCCTCCCCTTCTGCTCTCTCCATTCTCTCTCATTGCCGATTCGCCATCCACTTATCCCCTCCCAGAAGGCCCTTTTCCTTGAGGCCCATACGGGAGCCACTCCTCCCGTTTCGCACTGCTAACCTCGCTGGATAAAAAGGAGAGAGCGTGAAAGGGGACGTCACGTAACGCCATTTTGTGGGAGTGAAGGAAGAAAAAGACAACTGCGAATTGGGCTTAGGTTCCTACTATGGCGGTGTTCTTTCTTTAAGGATCCACTGTTGTATGGATTATTTATTGGTCTATTAACTTGACTTGTCAATTACTATTTTGTCAGGAGGGATTACAATTATAATTGAATACAGCTTAAGTTTAATTTTTAGTGTAATTATTCAATTATCTTTTAACTTAGTTTCAAGAGTTAGCGTCCTAGTTACGTATAATACGTATTAGCACATAGTAATTATTATACATTTATTCATAGATAAAATTATGTTACTTTTACGTTAAATTATATTTGCGTTGTATGCTTCTTAGAGTTCATTACATTACGCATTAAATTGCGTATTATTTCGCATTACAAATTTCATCGTAAATCATGTGATACGCCGCATAATATCACATATGCGTGTTACATTTTGCCAACCAATAATCTTGCTTACTAATTTATCGACTAACGAAGTCTTATTTTGCAGTTTTTCGGACTCTTTTTTTCCCTTACGAACACTTATCCAGTTTACAAATGTTTAAGTAAATATACACGAATGAATATGAGAAACATGGAAGCTGCAGGTACGAAAAGAATGAACTGTTAGAAAACAGTTAGAAGCTCCTTTAGATGCTGGTTAGTAGTTACGATGAAAGGTTCTGGGAAATATGCTACTTCGTCAAATTTAGACCCAATCTGGAGTATGTGTGCAGTACATAAGACCTCACAGAAAAAATTGATATTAATGATAGTCCTGATTATTTTTACGAATAACGTCATTATTCGTGAAAATAATTGTTAGATAAAAGAAAAAATAGAGTATAAATGTCATATGTATAGTGGATTATCGAGAAATTTCGTACAAACATCGCCTTTAGATTCCTTGCTATTAAAAGCCTCGAAGTTTTCGTGGATGGTGCTTCCGTAAACGCCGTGTCTTGAGGGAGCTCTTCTGAAATTTTATTTTATATAGCGGCGATAAACTTCACGTGAAACCACTCCCCCGGCAATGTTTCGCTTGAGATCTTTATACAAGTACTGGAGAAGGGGGTGGAATGCTTCGGTGGGTAATGCGAATCTTGATTTCACGCCAAGGTACTTATTTTTTCCTAAATGATGGGGGATGTTTCGGGTGGAAAAGGTGTTCCGTGACTTTGTGGGGATATTATCCGAATCGGCTTCCCCGCGAAATTATTTTGAATGCTTTTTAAAAGAATTCTTGAAATGGAAAGTCATAAAAGAAATTAAAAATGATAAATTGATAAAATCTGTTTGAGAATTTAGAGCAATATTTTCTATTTCCACGTCCCAAGTATGGGTTTACGAACGTTCAGCTTGATTTTTAAGCATACGTTTCCATTACATACATACAAGAGTGCGTTTTTATCGAGTGCGGCTATTGTTTCTATTTCTGTCATTCCTGATCACTAGTGGTGATTTACGGAGCATCCGTAAGTGCTTTGAGTCTAATTTTAATTACAACTTTTCTTCAGATCATTTGTTGCCTGTAGTTTCCGAAATTTGAAGCAATTTTTCATTAGCAATACATGATGACTATAGCAACGGTGATGCAAAAAAAGTTATTCGATTAGTTAAAAGCAGAATCTTGCCGAAATAAGTTAAATGCTTGAGGTTCGATTTTTCTCGTTTGTGTATACTACCTCTTACCATAAAAGAAAACATCCTTACTATAGAATTTCGGGGTAAAGGGATGATGGAAAATACATTTAACTTTGGATGATTCTCACTGAGGAATTTAGGCTTCTTAAATCAGCATCCTCGGAAAATCATTTCTATAATTAAACTAGGGATTTACTATCGAAATTCCGTTCTTAAAATATGCCGGTAAACTGCGCATAGATTAAAACTGGAAATAGATTTTTAGATTTTCCGAGGTTTAAATTTAATATATTGCAATTTTTGCTCGCGGGTACTTTTATGCAAATGTTCCAATTTAATTCGTGTATCCTAATTTTAATCGGTGCTTATATTAGGTTCCAATTTCTAAAACATATCAAAGATTAAATTTTATTGTGTTTTTGTTAAATTCTCTATTTATTCCTGATTCAAATTGGTCAAAGGTTAAGTGATTTACTACATTTTGTAGCCAAAAATATTTCCGCCGATATTATTCGCATTTAACAGTTCAAGAAGAGATGAAAAAGAACAGTTAATGGTTTCTTGAGTGGAAGATCAGTTAAAAATTGGGTTTCATAAAAATGTGTCGTTTAGAGTTAAAATAGGCACACGCCCAAATTTCCTTTATGCGTATTCTTGGCTTTTACGATGTCAATAATACACCCTAAGACGTGCAGATGCTCTGAAAGGGACCGGAGAAAAATAAAGTTAACCTAGGTCTACGAGTATCGCGAGGTACTGTAAACATCTCGTTCGGATTTCAAGACCAATAACCCCTTTCATAAAACTAGTCCGTGGAACATTTTCAGCCACCTCTCTCCTCGTGGTTTTACTACCTTCCCCCTTCCTGCTCTTACGAGCGTAGAAATCGCCGGGTATACCTTTCGGAATGGATAGCGCAAGTTAAAGATTCAATCCTCTTGTTGTTCCAGTCCTCCAACTCTTTCCTCCTCCTCGAAGATAGTGTACGGCTTGCGTCTCGGAGCACGTGAACAGCTCCTTTTCTTTCCTTTTTCGATCCGTTCAGATGGAGAGCAATTCCGAAGCGAGGGCGTTTGGAAGTGGAAGGGTGTACGGGAGCGAACCGTTTTTACTACGGGAGGCATACTACTCGCTGCCCGGAAGTCGTAAAAAGCATCGGTCTGCGACATCTCATCAGGATTTTCGGACACGTGACCGGATGCGACCTCCTAACCTTCCCCGCTAACAATTTCTCCTTCCGACGCTTCTGTTGCGCCAAGGAGTATTCTTCTGTTTCTTCTCCGAATTGGAGGGGTGGGAAGTTCTTGGCTTTCAGGTAGCGGACTTAGCGGACAGTGAAGTCTATTTTAAGCACCTATTCAATGTATTCTGTAAAGTGGTCTGATTTGTTTCTTTTATGCTCGAAAAAAATATCTCTGACTAGTTTTATAAGACCTCTTGTTACGTTCATATGTTCTAAAATTCGATATTTCTAGAAATCTTCATGTATTAAAAGGTGGATAAGACTTTCTCGTTTCTCTTTTACTCAATTAAA
The DNA here is from genome assembly GCA_000376725.2 of Ladona fulva. NCBI lineage: Eukaryota > Metazoa > Arthropoda > Insecta > Odonata > Libellulidae > Ladona > Ladona fulva. Next base: position 485,173 of record KZ308436.1, read on the forward strand.
ACGTTCATATGTGTATGTATAACCTAACTCACTTAAACATTTGTGGAAAACTAGAAATTATATTTATTATTCCATTTCTAATGAACTTTTACCCAATCTTGCTAGAGAAGATCCAGTAACTTTCGTTTCCTACTTCTATAGCTTTCCCTTAGCATTTGAACTCCTTTAGCATTACTTCTCACCTCCCTTTTCTTCTCATCCACTTTCGTTTTCTCTTTTGAAATGTTTTATCATTCCATGAGTTCTCCTCTCCCTCCATATTTGTCACCTGCCTACTTTTTGATTGCCTATCGAGTAACCTTCAATTTTTGACTTAAACCCTAACCAACATCTAAAAATGCCTCCGATTTTTTATGCTTTCCTCTCTAAAGGCCAATGTTTCACATCCGTATTTCCAACACCAGTAAAGAATGAAACACTACCTTTCCTTAAATAAGTCAGAGAGATGAATGACTCACTTCATTAGGAAGGTAACCAGTATATGGAAATGACGCAGCTAGGACTCATTTGTTCCGCTTATTAGCCACCTTCAAACAGTAGAGCATTGTGATTATATCTACGGGAGCTAGCCTATTCACAAAGGAATCTAATTTATATTTTCGGATTTGACTGGAGAAAACAGACTGAGAAATTTCATTTATTTGTTTGAAGAAAATGAAAATGAGCAGTAGATCTTTACGTATGGTGTAATAACAAATAATAAGGACAAGTATTAATAAGATAGTCCAAAAACTTACGTGATCAATAAGAACAAAGTATCAACGAAAATAATAATAATTATTATAAAAGTCAGCCAGCAGATGTCACTTGTTATTTATGATTATTGTATAGTCCCTGTGAGAGAAACTGTGATTGAACTGATAGTGATTGTTAGTCGAGTGGTTGGGCAGCATAATGTAGAATTAACCTTGCCAAATGGGAAATCTCACAGTAGAAGTGTAAGGGATCAAATCTTCGGATCTGCGTCTAGTTGGATGCAAAGTAGAAGAACATGAAATTATGGCACGAAATAATATTACAAAAGAATATACTTCAGGAAGTGCAGAAAAAGACCTTATAAAAGACCAAGTTTGTGCTAGGAGTCGCAGATTGGCTCCCGAATAACCATTTGGTTGGAAAATCTTATGCGCAAACAGATCTCGGCTTCTGGAGCACTTTTAACAACACTATTTCTAAGTCGTGGATTCCCAGAATTTCTGTTTCCCATTCTTCTTTACGCGCTATACCTTTGTAGAAAGAAAGCGGTGGTATTGGTGAGGAGTGAAGAAAGATGGAAGGCAACTTCGGGGAATTGTGTGGAGAGGGCACCACATGACATGCGATCGAGAGGTTGAGGAGGGTCGAGAAATAGAAAGGAAAAGGCGTGAAATAGTCCTCTTCTTGTTTTGAAAACATCTGGTGCTGCTTGTGGGCGTGCGCTCTCCCTCTCGCATGTGCTATTAATTTGGTTGTTTGGGAAGATTAGGTGGACTGGCACACGTTGATGTTTCCGAGGATGGCTTTGCGGTTGGGTCTGGACTCGTCTATAGACCGCCTGATGCATTTGTAGGAAACGTTTCCAAAGTCCAGATTTCTACTGTTCAGGAAGCCTTTGGTCCAATTCATAGTTTAAAATTATACCGGAAATCTCCGTCAAGGTATTTATAGTAGAGATAAATAGGTTTTAACGAACTACGTATATATTTTCCTCATGTCATTGAGAAGATTTGCCAGAAATTTAAGATGTTATTTTAAATGGAGTATGTTTTTATTTGGTTACTATAGAATTATTTAGTCGTTACAGGAGGAGGAAATCTATTTTTCCGGGGTGGCATTTTAATTTTCTTCGCCTAGTTGAGAAATTGCTCATAAAATACTGTCGCAGTTCAAAATTGTTTCAGGACACTTAAAAGTTATGTTGTTATAATGGTAGTACGTAGCTTAAGAACTTTATGGCTCCCCAGAAGGAACAAATTGTTATTTTACATAATCCTTACTCGCTTAGATATACTTACTCATGTAGGATAGAGCGAGGTTTTGTGGATGGCACTTCTTCCATTTGATCAATGCAACTATAGTTGTTCATTGTTCTTGAGGTGGATATGACCTTTACGGTTTAGCTATTACTGTTGTTATCTCATCTTCCTGTTTAATTCGTTTTGTTTTTGTTCTTTTCTGTTTAATCTTATTGTATGGTTTTTCAAATGGCAGATTCTTGCCCATTCTAGATGGAGGTCCCAGTCATATTTCCCTGAAAACGTAAGTGCTATAAGGGGGGTGATGTTTATGATATTCGCATATGATGTTCACCTCTCAGTAACTACTGCAAGTTCTTCTCTGAAAATGAATGTTTTTAGCGAAATGTATCTTTTTTAACGCACTCACCTCCGCTTTCATAGTAGATCTAGCGAATAGTTTATTGTTATTTTCAGTTTTATTTATCATGATTTGAATGATACGAAACAATACCCTACGATTATATTCTTTCCATACATACATTGCGTAAAATATCAATGTTGATAACAGAACATTTACTTTTATCGGCGCTTCACGGTTTCATGTAAGGAAAATGGAAATCATAAATACCTCAGAGCATCTAAGATGATAACCCAATAAACAATGTATTTCTGGAATATTCTCCATTTTTTATGCATTATTTCCCATAGTCATGTCAGAAGCCTCATCTGCATAACACGGAACCCACATTGAAACCTCTTTCGCGGTATTGGAAATAATCCAAGAAATGAAAGAGTTCTTGCACCGCTTCCAAAGCCTGCTGCTGCACCGCAAATATTATTCCAAGCGATTCAATTTTGAGAATTTTGGATGGGTCGCCACATCCAGAGCTGACAGCGCAGTTGCGTCGATAGCTCCATTATGGAAATTTCTGAGTGCCTCTCTCACTTCCAATACCGTTCGTCTCCACCGAATCTTTCTTTCATTCCTATCCTTTTTTATCTTGAGTTCCATCTTCGTGTTTTCTCAATAATCTCCATTTTCAGTGCGTCATTCTAACGTGCCCCTTGCATGTTAGTCTCTTTCGATTCGCTACATCTTCTTATATTCGAATTCTCCTTGTAACTTACCTCCTCCCTCGCCAAAGCTTGGTCGGTTCCCTTTTCAATAAGTTCATTTTTGCTTTCCTCATACCGTCTTTTCGTGCTGATTCCCATTTCCTTTCTTTTGGCTGTGTCAAGCCCGTTTCAAGTTTCGGATATAAGCCTGTATCCCTTCACTATTCAGTAAAGTAGTGAAATATTTCGGAGACTTTCGTGTAGAGATTTCAGTAATATCTTCTGGAAACAACTGAATTATGTTTGTGTTCTTCAGCGATACTCTTTTGAGTTCCATGGCAACGTTCAGTGCTAAGAATAAACAATAAGTTTTCTGTTGGAAAATTTCCTGTGGATAAAATATACTCTTTCTTATTTACAACTAATGTTTACTTTCAGAATTTGAAGATAAAGCTTTTGTTGCTCTACTATTTCCTTTTTGCTTGTGTTAACTTTGAATATTAATAATTGTCTGTTTTCATATAATTTTGATACAGTTACCATTTCGGTCGTTAAATTAATCAATTTTAGTGTTGAGTGATATCTCAGCTAACGAAGATAAGTAGTTTTACAATAACCTCCGTTAGTCGAAATGCGAATTTCCTCTTTATCCCCAAATTGTAGTTGTGCACATTAACTTCATAAACCAATTCCTCACAACGTTCATTCTTTTTATAGCAAGCCAAAATGAACAGCATCTAATTCATTTTGGTCATTTTATGATTTATGGATCTGGAATGCACCCCCCAAAACATACTTTATCCGATTCAGAAGAATAACGGAAAACATTCCAGCCAGATATATTTTATCTGCGTTCCTCAATAACTTACAATAGTAAGATTGAATAACAGCGGTACAGTTTATGAAATTTTATAAACAAACATTTTAAGAATTCTAATCCTTTTTAATTTTTTAATTTGTCAAAATCTGCATCAAAGATATACAAACTCTCCTTTGCACTCACTTATTCTCGTTTATGTGCATCCATCTTCTCTGAGATTTTCGTTTCTTTCCCTCCCCCTTGTCACACGCTCTCTTTTTGTAATCCTCTCCCCCGCAAACGCATTCAGTTCTGCTTAAAAATCCCCCCATTCTTTTCCCTTTAAATCTTTCCCCTTCTCCATTTTGACGACAGTTATATCACATATCCTGCGAGACCTTCACACGACTCGTATTCCTCCAGGATTTTTTTAAGACGCCTTTGACCGCCTGCATATCTTGTGAGGCCGCATACTGCAAGGGGATTTATTTTGTCGCGGTAGAAATTGAAAGATGCTTTCCAGAGGGAATCGTTTTTATGAGATTTTTTGTGAAAACTAGAAGAACCCGTGAGGATGCCTTTTTTCCTTGGGTGGTCAATCGGCTTTTAATGTATTTTTTGCCCATTTCTGAGAGTAAGAAAGAAAACTGTAATACTTCACCAATAATATGCATTTGATTTGTTGTACGAGTGACTATATTCAACTAAGCTGAGCACTGGACATTTTCTATCAGTGATTCAAGACCAGTTTTTCAGCTATGTCGGAAGGATATTAGGACATTATGTCATAAATGTTACTTCAAAGAATCGGGGCTATTTATAAGGCACTGAAGACAACAGCCAGAAATAAATGTAATGATTTTAATATCTAGGACTCGGTATTATCAAATTTTACGATATACTACTCCATGGATGTGTAACAAAGATGGCTTTTTAAGCCTTACACCGAAAGTAACTTCAATAGTATACATGTTTTATTTTTTTGTATTTATTCAGAATTTTAAGTCTATTATGAGGGGTAAGGTTACAGAGAATCTTTTAACCTAGGGAAATCAAGGCACTGAATTAAAAGGAAAAAATTTAGGTAAAAATGCTTATTGAACGGGAGGATGTAGAAGTATGTCGATTAGGGGCAAACTGTAACAATAAATAAGTAATTGAACTTCGAATATTTATACAATACAGAGAAAAGATATGCTTATTCTGATTAAACGAAATTTGTTTATCTCCGGATTAAAATTTCTTGAAAATTTGATCGTTATGAACGCCATACCAAAACCTCAGTCATGTTGTTATCTCATCTTCCTGTTTAATTCGTTTTGTTTTTGTTCTTTTCTGTTTAATCTTATTGTATGGTATTTCAAATGGCAGATTCTTGCCCATTCTAGATGGAGATCCCAGTCATATTTCCCTGAAAACGTAAGTGCTATAAGGGGGGTGATGTTTATGATATTCGCATATGATGTTCACCTCTCAGTAACTACTGCAAGTTCTTCTCTGAAAATGAATGNAATTTTAACACAAATAACTAATAATTAGAATGAAAATTTTGCTTTTAGTTTGAAAAGGATTTCTAGATTGATGATATTGAATGGAGCAAAGAAAAATCCCTTCATTCTTGGATTTCAAATAGTTCTCACTGTATGATAAATGGCTTCTCTTCGGCTTTAGCGTACAAATAAGATCAAGAAATGATGTGACATAAGCCACCGGTATATGTCAAAGAGTAAAGTTTGGTTTTTAAAATAATGAGTTTCCATAAGTTTTGATACTCGCCATCTGCATCAGAATTTTTGCCAGGCATTTTTCAATTCCTCATCTTCACCCTTCTCCCGCCTGGAATTGGGCCATATGCTTGCATTTGACGCCGAGGCTTGTGAATCAATCAATGCAGTTTTTGCCCTCTTTCCTTGCCTTTCCTCTCGCTCAAGGTAGTTTCTTCAAAGTCAGCAATTTTTCTTCCTCTTTGCCTCTTTGTTCGTCGAGTTAGTTCCTCCCGTTCCTTTTGTTAAATAATATCTTCATCATTTATTCCCTTTAATCTATTGTGATGGTTTTTCATTTATTATTTGGGATGTTGAAGTGTATAGGCATGCGTTGTGACGGTTTTCAAACTCAAACTTTAATTTTCAGCCTCCCCGCTTCCAAAAAGATCGGTCCTATCCTCTGAATTCCAAAGGATCTACTCCTATAAGTTGAGATTTCATTCAAGCCTCACTGTAAAATAAGTGAATGTTTTATGGACCAAGAAGTTAAAAATATGTTGCAATTTGGAAGAAGTTCATATTCTTGGTGAAAGTCTACTAATATTTCCCTCGTCACCCACCTGATAAAACTGTTCATTTTTGCTTATAAATGCCATTTAGATATAAAGACCCCTATCCATTTTCAGAAGATTGTCTTCATTTCTGAACTTTCATTTTAAAAAGTTTTTGCTACCATATATTGCTTAATCGAATAATTGTCAATTGTCTCTTGGTACATAGTCTATCAGTCTGTCTCTGGATGCTCCCGCCATAAAAAAATGCGGAAATGTAATGAAGTCTCCCACTCAGCATGCGCCGTATTTTTCGAACATAGGAATATGTATTTTTCATTAATTCAATAATTAGTATGCGTCGAAGTTTACGTTGAAATTTTGATTTAAACTGCTGAGAATATCCCCAATAATTCTAAAAATACCAAACATAACTAGCGTAGGATAAATATGTGGTATTAGAAATTTGATTGCTGCTGAACCAGTTTTAATTTTTTATATATCCTGAAACAAATTCTCCCTTTGAAAAAGCGGATTTCAATTATGGTCTCGAATATTTCATTCCATTGCTCGTCTCTCACTAACAGAATCACTACCTCTTCATAAGCTTAACTAAACGTCTTTAAGAAGTATGGATACGATTGTTACATCGATGAAAATTCCTTTCTCTATTTCAGTTAAGCTCTCAATTTACTGAACACTTAAATCACCATCCAGTCCTCTAGTAGCTCCGGAGATCAGCTTCTCGTATTCAATAAGCCAAAACACATAGGATATAAACGGAAAAAGAAAGCTTCTATTCCACCATTTCTCTCACATTTCCTCCATATTTGTGCCTCAAGATATCCGCCCGACCCTATCCTGCTTAAGCCCTATTCTTCTTCGCTCCTACGCCTTCCGTTTCTTCTTCCAGGCGCGTGTTTGTGATTGGAACTTCCACCTCTTCCTTCATCCTTCTCTCCCATTTTTCTCTTCCTTCCTTCCTTCCCATGGGAAATTGACCGCTGCCTCCCTCCTTCCTCCTACTCTTGTGGCCTTTTGTCCTCCCGGAGAGTTGGGGGCGCACAGCGGGGTGTGGTCATCCCTTGCCGTTTCTTCTCTCGCCACTCCCCCGAAACTCTCCCTCTCTCTCTCTTGTCTTTTCTCTCTATGTGTGCTGAACCACTCCTCATCCTCAGGGCATGGCGTCAATTGTGCCGCAAGTCCGTCCTTCCAGCGCCATCTACTTCCTTCCTATCAGTCTCTGGATACCCCTCCCGCCATCAACAATGCGGAAGTTTGAAATGTAATGAAATCCCCCAATCCGCATGCGCCGTACTTTTGGAACTTAGGAATCGTATTTACCCATTGTGATCGGAGGCTTACCGGTACGGGTGTGTTGGGGGGAATTTTTCCCAGAGTTTTAGAACTATCTTATCGAGGGCGTGAGGATCGATTGGATGATCGATAAGAGAATTTCACGTCCGGCGGGGCGAAAAATTGGGGAAAGTTTTGCTGAGAACGCAAGGGGGTGAAAAATTATGTCGATATGTTTTGTTTGGATTTTTGGGAGTAAGATTATATTCTTGAAGGGATATGATGCTGTCAAATGGCTTTATTAATGGTGGTGGCTCGTAAATAAATTGTATCTGTCTGTTTCTCACGAGAGCCAAACTCGATTAGACGAGTTGAAAGACTTCATAATGAAACCAAACAACGATATTCTCCATTAATATCGAATAAGTGTCACTTTATTCCGAAACTGATGTTTTTTTATTCTTTTTGAAGTGATTGACGGTAAAACCTATCAACTCCTTGCTTTTCCTCGGAAAGTTAGCTAAGCCTCATGCGCTGATGAGTTTTTGCCAAACCCTCTCAAGTCACTCCTTTCGAGCAATCAAGGTTTCATTCGTGTGTCAGTTCGTTGAACTCTTAACACCCGGTAAAATCCACTCGAAATGCATTTGGAGATAAACGTCACATAATGGCACGCGTGATCACTCTATTTGTCGCGATAATCTACGTGGCTGGCAAGTTTCAAAAGGGGTGAAAGCGCAAACTTCGGAAAGGGAATACTCACGGTGGAAAGAATGAAACAACGAGCACCCTTGTCTTCGATATCTCCATCTGTCTCGTGCAGACCTTTTCACGTGCCCGTTAACGTCGCCTCATGGTTTCGCACCTCTAATAGTAATCTCTCCCTATTCCTATTTCTGTTGCTCGCTCTTTCATCTCTCTGCGTTAATCCTCTGCCATCCACTTCACTAACTCATTCTCGACGGCTGCACCTATATCTCCCATCTTTCTCTGTCGTTCCGCCTGCGAAAAAGTTAGAGGGATAGAGTGCATCGCGGTTCGGTTCTAGGTCCCCTTCAATGGAAGGGTGATTGATGGATGCTGGTTGGGAAGTAAGGGAAAACTGGGCTCGACCCTTGTCCAGGGGATAGCGTGACTGCTCCTCGAACACCCACGACCATCCATTCTTTCCATCTCTGTCATTTCTTTCTCACTCAGTGTACCTCATTATTAACCTAGAATGTGGACTCTAGCTAAACTTCCCCATGGTGTTTGATGGTGTCCCAAAATTTCCTTTTCGCAGTAGTTGGTCTGTAACTGAGACCTTTTCTGTGTTACTTAATGGGGTGCAGGTGGACGGCCTGATGGATTTATTTCGCAAACTACTGAAGGAATTTTCTAACGGGCACGCAATTCTTTCGCTTCGATACATTTTGGCTGAAAGACTCCGTAATGGTTATTGAGACTCGCATTTGCATTGTCACTTGCAGAATTGTAACGGGGTTTCATTTGTATAGTTCGTTCGCTTGGAGTAGAAAAATATCTGCCATCTGTTATTTCTACAGCAACCAAAAGGTGTCTTACGATATATTTATACTGTCCGTATTAATTCAAATATGTATCGTTTAAAATTCTTTTGAACCACCTTACAATATTGATGGTATGCAGAAAAAGTTTGATTCTCCTGGAATCGTATCGGTAATAACTGAAGAAATGCTACGATTCATTCTGTTTTTGTGTTCCTAAATTTCATTGAAGCAGGTGCAAAATTTCTGAGAATCATTTTATATCATGTGACTTAATTATTTTGAGAAGTTTTTAAAACTGTAGTAATCTTTTACTGCGTTATTTAGAGTAGGGCAATGATTCCGATGTGAGCTAATGATTTAGTGGAATTAAAATTAAATTTACATAAAAGTAAAGAAACGGAAATAGTTATTAAAATGTCATACGTCAACAATTTTATAAGAAACGAATAATTTTGAAGAAAGAAGAAATCAAAATACCCTTTGCACTATATAATTGTACAAGTAACGTTTTGTTTTTCCTAATCTGGAGTCCTGCCACAAAGTCGTGCTTGAGGCAGTTGACAGCCAGTAATTTTATCGTATTTTGAAGCAAACCTATTCATCAAGATTTTATGGAAAAAGAAACGACTATAACTAGAGAGAGTGCACGCGCTACGCAAGAAACATTGAGTCAACGCATTGAAATGCATTCTAAGTAGGTTTCCTAACCGTTACTTCTTTTGTTAGGCGAATCCAAATTATACATCTCCGAAAGTATTCATTTCTGTTTCCTGTTGGTACAGACGGAGAACACTCGCCACAATGCGTTGGCATATAACGGTTCTGGGGAATATTTAATACCTTTGATCTGACATTGGGTTATTGCGCAGTAAGAATCTTATAGTATCGAAGCACGTGATGCTCGTGCATCATCAGAAAAAGCTGGCGAGACAGGGCGTGAAATGCGCTCCGCTTATCGTCGAAATCGTGATCAACCTCTCAATGAAAGGAAACGGATGCAAGGGAAAGCATGTGTGGTCCGTGCGTGTGCAGCCGTGATTCCCGTTGCCGACAACAGACGTTACCGAAGCGACGGGACCAGAATGATTAGGAAGGGGAGGTAGAAGGTCCCCCATCTCACAGATGCACGGAAAGTCGAGCGTGCGTGCGAGCGCGTGCATGCGTGGGGTGGTCCATTGTGATGTCTGCGAGGACTGTTGCCGTTCCACTCCCCCTCTTCAGCGTCGGGGGCGGGGTTGCGCCTTTCATACTGCCGCATGTGCAACCCTTTTACATCCACGTCCCCCGACTCGATGGCCAAGGTCCCGTTCCCTGACTGATAGTCAGCTTCCCTTTCGGGCGGCGGATTGGAGCTAATTGGATGATTCACGCCCACACCGTGAGATCTTTCTCCGCCCACTCGAACTGTCACTCGGCTGTACACGCTACTTGAGGGGCCTTTTGTCGGAAGGTCCTCGTTGGGCGTGAGCCCGGGGTGTCTATTTTGTTTGATGGGGGACGCGCGGATGTCCTCCGCCGACGATGTCTCTTTTGTTGCGAAGCTGTCATTTTACGTGCATTAGCTACGAAGTCTATCTGCGCCTTTCGGGCCTTTTCTTCTGCATGTTTATCTTGATTTGGGAGGATTATTGGGAGCCTGAGTTTTGAGAGGGGAGGGTTGGGTATGTGCCGTGTTCTCTGAAAGTAGTCGGAGATCGATTAGGGGTTGGCTGATTCGAATCTATCGTAAATGTTATATCGTGTGCATTACTCGGAAAACTCTTCCTTGACGATGGAATTCTGTCCAAAAATTATTTCTGTGAAATATGCTTCTTTCATCTTTGAAAAATTATGTTTTGTAGATACATAGGTCCGGATTCATACGTCTAACCCCTTTCTCTTGGTTACATTGTCAATTGATTTTACTCTAGGGAAATATTGATGTATACATCCAGCACTGATTTATGGAAACAAAACATAAAAATTACCTCTAGCTCATTCTTTATTAATTATTGCTCCTCATTCGGTAGTCAATAGAAGTTGGTAGATATATGACTAGAGATTAGAGGTTAAGAGTTTGTAGACAAGGCTCAAATGTTGATGTATAAGGAATTTTTCGCTTGCTTCTACTAGCGAAATGAAATATTTAGCTATAAATATTAATTACGAGGATTACACGTATGCATTTCTTTATATATGTATTGATTAACTATTCAGTGCCTTATTAATTAGAGCTTATAATTTCTGACTCTTATCAAGAGCATCGAAATTATAATAAGTTATGCATACACTATAAAGTGAGGTTTTATAATGGCACAATGTATTACAGTGAATATGTAGGATACTTGTGTGTCTGATTTGTGTGACTCGACGAGCTAAATAGGATCTTTCTTGTGTACCTAAATTCCTATGATGTCTTTTAGCTATTTTAATCTTCATAATTTCTAATTGCGGCCTCTTTCCTTTTCAGAAACGCCGATCCATTCGGAGGAACACATTGCTGGACCTTCATGCAGAGGTAAGTTTAATCTCCACTCCCATTCAACAAAGCTATCCTCTGAGGAGACTGCTGCACGTAATCCTACTGAAATCTCACCCACTCTCTCAAGCCAACCCACGCATAGAGAACTCTCAGCAAAAATTCGAGTCTCTCGCAAGTTTCTTACGCTCGACGGAGTGCACTCTCATGTTATCTCATTGAGATAGAGAGAAGCACCTGGTCTTGAAGATGCGACGAAAGGGGATCAAGGGATTGGGATAAAGCGTCTGCGATACGGGTGCAGCTGGAAAAATAAACGATAAGACCAGGTCTAGGACTAGGAAAGTGGCAAAGGAGTAATAAGATTGGAGCGTCTACGGCAGTCACCTTGGAGAGGAGAGAGGTGTAAGCTTAAGAATTTCGGCTTAGAATAGGCGCGTCGGAGGTAAAATTAAAGAAAATTGCTCCGTTGCGGTTGATAAGGAAGACGTAGCGTTTAATTCGGGCTAACTTAGGAGTGCCATGAAGTTACGTTATTTTTCTGGAGTAATGGAAGTCTCTACCACTTTGATACAGGATAAGGGTGAAGTTAAGTCTGAACCCTTGACTATAACTGTCATCCTGAAATTTCCTATTTATGTATCTTCCTGAGAAATTTTTCGCAGGGCTTAATTCTGCCTAATTCCGATTAAGTGTATTATAAACTATCAAACTGTAGATCCAGTAGGAGTATGGGTACGAAAAATATTGCATTCATTCAGGAATATTTTTTTCACTGCTAATACTAATTTACCATCTCTTTTACGTATTTCTGTTTTTGTTAAAACACCCTATATTTGATGAAGTTAAGTTTAATAGTTAAAAATAGATAAAAATTAATCGAATCGTTGGTTTAGATTGCTCGTCCATTTACAACCGCTGAAAAAATGTACATACACATTTGTAGAAAAATAATATTGCAAATTGAGATCCTACCGGTTGAATTATTTTCGTAATTCGGTATCGAATTGGACATTAACGTAAAAGGCTAGATTTCATTAAAGTCAGCTCTGTGTAAATATTCCTTTCGCTTAGGGTCTTCATTGAAGATAACGTGGTACTCCACCTTACTCTTAAACGAGTTAACTAACAGTGCATACATTTTACTGCTTAGGTACTTAATCTCGTTTACCTGGCGAATTTTTTCTCGGCTCTGGCTTCAGATTGTGGAATATTCCTCAACTTTAATGCTCTGCTTTTACAGCGACGCGTTTAATATTCTTCTAAAGCCCATCAAGTCTCGATCATAATCTATAAAATAACTCGCGATTTTGCTGCGAACAAGTTTTGAAGGTTTTGTCGAAAATAACCGTGGCGTGTTTCCACGGTGATTAAATGAAGATACTTCTTCATGATGCATGTAATAAAGTTAGACCTTATCAGCGGAGCATTTCCATTTTTACGCATTTCATTCTCTCCCGCGACGCTAAATTAATTTTGGAATTTATTCGCATACCTTAAGCTGTCGGGAAAAATGCGATCTGATATAGCTTATTTAACTTCTGAACGGGTATCTTTTAGATCTCGCCTAATCCATGGTAGGATGTTAAAGAAGTAAAGGATTTTCTTCATGCGTAGTTTATATGTGTTACTTCTACATTTTATGGGCTATGAATTTTTTTAAGAAATAGTAAATACCAACGTATGTACAATAAGATACGATGTTAGGCCCACTTGGGCCAAACCTCGCCATTAAAGGGCAAATAATAATAATAAGGCTTTCAATTACTAAAAATCTGATTGCTGACAATACGCTGTAATACAAATACAAACCAATAAACATATTAGAAAATAAGAGATACAAATTATAGTGGGATAGAGAAATCATGACAGACCTCAACATATAATCCAATAGACCGGATATAGGTCTCTTTGATAAAAGTCAACAGAAAGATATAATAATTGACACTACACTAACTATCAATTCTAATCTTCAAAGCACTTTATCGAGAAAGATAACCAAGTATACCGAGCTAGCAAAAAATAAAGGAAAACAATTGAAATTTGAAAAATGTAACCATAGTTACCATAATTATGTTACCAAAAACACTGGCAGCCAGTTTAGAAAAGTTAAACGTTGAAATTAACTTATATTTAATTAAAAATCAGTAATCCCGGATCCCTATCATTTAATTAGAACATTTTAAATGAAGACTAATAATATTT
>KZ308436.1:499022-557930 GCA_000376725.2 Ladona fulva
TAATTTAAAAGGTGTATAGTTGGAATTAAAAATTAGAAACCTTTTGCTAATGTTTTTTTCGTTTGATTTTCTCGTCATGTCCTAAGCAAATTTTTTTTCTAAAACTTGAGTGCGATTATCGCTTTTTTTGATCCGCTCCTGCATGGAAGGAATGAAAAGGGATCCAGAGAGATATATTGCTATATAAATAATCTCACTCGCATCAAGATTTTCTCTTCTGAGTAGCTCTTGAAAACATTGGCTTTTTGTTTTTACGTGAGCAATTCAGAACTGATTCCACAACTTGCAATCTTCTCTTTTAAATATTCTGCTTTGAGCCAAAACAAATTTACAAAGAAGAAGAAATCGTTCGAGTGGCTTATTCTTCAATAAAAGGCCATGGAGTGATTTGATTACACTAGTCAAAAAAGCGAGAAAAATGGATCTCGAGTTTTCCTTAGTTCTCCCTAGTTTAGCTTGAGTTCTCATAGACTGAAAGAAAGCACGCTATTCTCCTCTTTGAAAAAGAATATAAGCTTTCAACATGCGGAATAGGAACGAGGAAGATTTCATTTATCTTTTATTGCCTTTCTGTAGGATTGAGTGGGAAATATGGAATGTATTAATTCTTCTTAACTCGGGTCAAAGGAAAACATTTTTTCCGTCTCGCATTCATCATACTCTAATTTAAGAGAATAACAGAGAAAGGTCATTGAGAAGTCGAAAAGAAAAGAGCTACAAATCCTGTATAACCGTAGGATAGGAATCTTATTTAGATCTCTCATTTTTCTTTTTTATATTATGTGTAGTTAAATTACCAAAAATCTTTAAAAAATTATATAAACAATGTTAAAATATGTTCCTCAGATTTCCACTCTGATGCCATAATCATTACAAGAAGTGAAAGATTCTTCCGTGGTGTTGACGCTTTATATGTGTATAACGGAATCCTACGTTGAGGATGGATTTCTTCAAGTATCTTCTAGTAATAATCTTATTGGAAGGAATTGGTAACTCGATAAAGTTTCCATGTTTCCAGTGTTGTATCATTACCAGAATCAGGAAGTGCTATTCATCCTTTACAATGATCTTAATGATTCTTAAACGCGGCTCCCGGATAGCCAAGTGTGCAACGCGTTCGACTTCAGTGAAAGCGGTCCCGCGTTTGATTCCCGGTGGGAGCATACGCGCCAAATGACATAAGCTGTCGAAACACATTTAACAATAATACGTACTACGATTGTTAAGCATAATTATGTGCCGTTGATAATTTGGCTATTTTGCGAAATGCGCTTGATAATGTTTTTATTTTTTTGAAAATGTAAAAATTGGCCTTCACGTTTCCTTCATGATTTTAAAATTGATCGGCAGTTTCCATATTTATCATGAATATTATTATTATTTTGAGTGTCATTGGTCATTAAATCAATTTCTTCGTCTTGAAAATTAAGCCTGGTCCTGCGAATGTGATTGAAGTGAAACAAGTAAAAATGTGGAGCAACAATACATTTAAATAGAATAAGATACCAGTGCCTCAAGAAGGAATGCTACTACTTGTTTCGGGAAAATTGTGAATAAACTTAACTTTTGCTTCAAACGATCGTACTCCTGCTGACTGAAAAGAAGCTTGTATTTTCCTTCTATGGAACGGTTCTTTGTGTGTTTGGGGTTTCCTTACGGCTGTCCGACTTCTTCCATTTGTTTGTTGTGAGGGTCAGTTTCGTGAAGGGTAGCATGCCTTCCAAGTCGTCCTATCTCACCGGAAAAGAAAGAATACCGCAGGGACTTTTGAGAATACTCGATGGACCGAGCCGTAGCAGAATGGGAATCACGTCTTTTGAATTCACGTCTGACTTCACCAAAAGGTTCGTTGCTCTGCTTTTCGGGTGATGGAAAGCGGATTTCCCATTTGAATTCATTTGGAGGAAAAACTTCAACGTCCACCGATCCGGCACCAGTACGCAGGGCCGGCCTCAGATGATAGCGATGTGATTTCAATAGGATTCACAAGGCTCTGAATCACGTACATATTTCGTATAATATATTTTAATTTTAGTTTCCTTACTTAAAAATTTTCAGTCAAATAATATATTCGTAAAATTGATAATGAGGATTCTTAATACCATAAGAGAGAATATACGAGGTCTGAATAACAAGTTGGAAACAATATGCTACATTTTTTAAGCAGGAGACCCGTTCTATGGAGGATGCTGTAAAATGGATCGAAAATTTACAATTCATTGCAGTAGAATGACTTTAATTTTTTATCCGTCGTTAGATCACAAAATTTATGCATTCTAAAATGAACAGGATAATGTTAATCGTGACCAAGTTCGTCATCATATTTTTTTGTAATTTGATTCTATGTTTAAAGACAAATCAGCTCTTTGGGGTACAAACAACTTCTATATCGAGCTGCAAAGGTTCCGTAGCAAAATTAAATTGAATAACTCTAGCTTATCTAGTAGTTTACAAAGCTGCAATCTAGTGACTCTAGAAGATGCTCTACTAAGATCTGGTGCGATGAAAGGATGCTATTTTGAGACAGAGGACGAATATTCGGAAGACCCGAAAGTGAGATGCGATTTTTATAATTTACTTTAGTCATTTGTTAAACTACGTAAATTATAAGTTTAGCTCATATTACTAAAAGGTTTGAAGATGACATTTTTCAAAGATACCTAACAGTTTCTCTCGTAATTTATGAGTCAGACCAAATTATTACTTATAAGATCTCAACAATTTATTTTAATGATGAAATTTAGAGTTGTTTCCTTCAGTTGGATTGTTTAGCTTCATTCAAGATTTCCATTGCGGATATTAGAATCGGGTCCCTGTGTCGTGAGATTTGTTCACTTCAGTTTCTCATTGAGAATATCCCTAGCCGCCCGACGTTTCATGCAATAACATCCCCATATTTTTCTAAAAGAGACTTTCTGCTTTGGAAAGAGACATTTCGAAAGACGAAACGGACCAGTCGAAATAAAACACTCAAAAAAATTGAGGCAGTGGAATGCGATGGATGACTGTGGAAGAAAGTATAAATGGATTCAGCGAAAGAAAGAGCGAAATGGCATTATTCACCCCTTCCTCGACTTCCGAATTTCATCGCTGTATTCTTGCAGGAAGAAGGATTTACTTAGGGGTCTAACTCGATTCTCGCAAATTACTTTCGGAAAGCGTTCCTTTACTCCCCGTTTTGCTGCGTTTCTTTTTCTCTCCTTCCCACGCGACCCCAATCTATTTCGGAATGGTCGCAGGAATGGCGGGGCATTTCTCCCGTGTTTATCTTCTGGGAGAAACAAGTTCCCTGCGGTGAGTGTCAAGACAGATTACTCTCGGTTCGGAGGAGGATTTTCCGTGAGAAATGAAAGTTGGATTCAATCCATCCAAGGGATGCTCGATTGGGAATCGGGGCGTTATTTTTGTACCTGTTGTGGGCGCAAAGTTTTCCGATTTCACAGGTGAACGTATCGCCGCTTTCGACTTGGAAATGTCTCTCTTTTCTTGCGCCGAAATGTGATTGTTTTTCGATAGTTATGCCTTTACTCAGAGGGATGTGCTGGGAGAGTTTCTACCGATTACAAAAACAGTTCTTAGATTAGTAGTTCCTAATACTAAGGGAAGTTGTAAAGATGTTGTTTAACTTCATTGTGGGTGATTGAACTTAATCTAATAATAATTGGAAAGGAATACCTCGTACACTTCTTTTCCATTATTATGGCCTTCCACGAAGTAGCGCCTTTGAATATTGAGCTTAATTTAATAGCATTTTTTAGACTAACACTGTAGAGTCACACTTGATAGTTGTTGTATAATATCATACCCAAAACTTTTCATGCTCTCGCTAATTCCTGTTAAGATTGGACTTAAAATCTAAAAACTATCAGCTGAGTACATTTAATTATCCCAATTGGTGTTATTGAGTTATTATTCCCAAGTGGAATTAAATTGGTGGAGGATTCGGACATCAGTACAGATATAAATTGGAATTAGCGCAAATAGTCGCTTATTTCAAATAAACATTTTGAGAAATCGTTAAGAGTCGTCTTCATAAACTGTGGGTGAAGTGAAATTTGCCTACGATTCCGTTCACATGTTATAATTAGGGTTATTAATATATGTGTTTTAGTAAATTCCATTTAATCAAGGTAAATGTCGTCCAGATATTACAATAGTGGGTTGAGGGAAAAACCATATAAGTGATGCGGAATGTGACATAATCATCATCATCATTGGTTCTTCTGCCTTCTGGCAGGTTCTCTCATGGTAACCTCCATGCTTCCCTGTCTTCTGCTAATCTTTTGGTTTCACCATATTTCCCTTTAATCTTAATTATATCTAACATTGTATGTCTCTTCCTTCCTCGTCCTCTTTTCCCTTTTATCTATCTGTCTTCCTCTGCCATTATGAACACGTCCATTAATGTGACATAATAATGATGAATTATTAGATGGATTCAAGTATTAAGAGACCAGTTTACAATTGACCTTTTTCGAGACGAGATCACAAACAACGATGCCTTAGCTAGGATTCGAACCCCGAACCCCGACGTTGCTAGGTTAATACGCTAATCATTACGCCACCGGTATCGGAAATCACACATACCTAATTCTCTGATTGTTGTACGACTTTGACTGATATGACTTTATGACTTCAGGTAGGAGTTACTTCTTGGCATGAATGAAATCACTTAAGAGTTGTTCCTGCACAGGACCCGAGTAAACCCTACGTCATTCTCTCCTTTATTATTTCGGCAATGCACGGCTCCCTCGTTATTTTTATTTTAAATTGGACGAAAAGGCCACAGGAGCTTATTAGCTCTCCCTAATCCGTATTTGTCGTTTTTTTCCTCTCTCTTTCCCGCGCCCCGAATTACGAAAATTCTCTTCTAATTAAACAAGGGAAAATCAATACGCGGAGCAGATGCTGCTTCAGAATTTATGGAGCAAAACAGCAGTGACTAAAAGTATTTCGGATGATTCTACATCGGTGTACACCTGGATGGGATTTTTAGGTAAAGTTTTTGGTAATTTTAGTATAAATGAACGTCAGAATGTAATGTACTGAGTCTACATAATATAACTAATGGTTATTGAATCACGGTTGTGTAAATACAGAAAAAACGCAGCATAAAAATCGTAAGGTCAGTTAATCGTAAAGTAAACGATAAGGTTAAAGTAAAATATTCCTTTATCATTTACTCTATTTTATACATGTTTAACTACGGTGACGTATGGAAGGGTAGTTTTCCTGGTGAAAATGTATATATAGTCAGAGGAGTGCAATTTATTGGCACGATCGGAGAATGGCACGTAACAGACTTACTTTTAATTCCCTCTCTTCTTTTCTCCTCTTGGAGTTATGAAATTTTTCGAAAGCAGGTCGTTACCTAAACAGGCGGACAAGTGGATAGAACTCCTAGTGCCTAGTATTTATCCGGAATCTAGCTTTGTTTGACGTGTGTCTCTAGTTGAGCTACTATATATTTGTGATTATATTCCGTTATTTATTTATCCCTTGTACATCGGTTTCCCATATTTAGTCAGTTTCTTAACATTCAACGACAATGTTTTGAGAGTTCACTGCAATCTGCACTGATGTAACGTCTCTTTTTGCTAAGCATTTTGCTAAAATTATTAACTATAAAAACGAGAACAATAAATAAATTAATAATAGGATAAATAACTCAATCGGTCCTATCCAAATGAAATAAGTATAAAATTACCGTATTATATGCACTTAAATGGATACATACCAAGTATACCTGTTATCTTGTCATGTTAAAGACTCGAATGTATTGATTTTCTGAGGATTTTGGGACAGAATTTCTAGAAGCTTAGCGCTTTTTATCTAATCTTGGTCGAGTAATTTTTTAACCTACATTTAATGATTTCACTTACAAATTTTTCCATTTCCAGATTCTCGCAAACAAATATTGTACATACTTTATTTTTGAAATATAGTCCAAAATTTTAGTGACATTTCCAGTGCACTAAATTTCGATACTTTGGTTCTAATAGCTTCTGTTATAGATAGGAAGATGAGCGTCTTCCTCTGCCATTATGAACACGTCCAACTCTTACTTCTGATCTTCACAGTCATTGCTTTTTGTAATTGCATGGTGCGCAGATGAGCTTCGGTTCTACAGGTTTCATATTGTAACGACGGAAGTTATTTTTAGATTAATCTTTCAACCCCATATGAGCTTTTCCCCATAATTTAAGCGAGGGATGAGGTTGATAACTCAATATTTTCCACTCAAATTCAATATCCACCGCTATAGAGCTCGCGGTTTAGAATTTTTTTCCGGGCACACTTCTCTCTTATAACTCCGCCGATGTCGGTGGCGCCGCCTACGCTCTCGCCGGCAAGCTTTTTTTAAAAATTGTAATAGACTAGATCATTATGTCCCGATCCTTTTTTTATTCCATTTCCCCGGGGAAAGTTCGACGGTTGTAACACCATTAATCTCGCCCTCAAGGGACGCACTTGTTACGTGGAGCTCTCCAAAGGATTCCATGAGTCATCGACCTTTATCCTACGCCCTTTCCTCCGCCCACTTTCCCATCAGCACTTCTGCCACCCTTCACCCTCGCGAATCATGTTTCACTTTCCTTCTTTTGAGGCTTTTCCGTGGATACTAAGCGTAATGACGCGTTAACCTGCAGAGTTCCCAACAGTCGTGTAAATTAGTAAACATTCTATTCAATCGTTGTATTAAATCGGCCACGACTTTGTGGTGGTTTTCCATCATGAAGAAAAAGAAATACAGACTTTCACCTTTACCACAATAAGTTTATTCTATGACCATGATACTCCTTGTGTTATCATCAGGTGATCAGGTCGTAGAGTAAACTATCAGTGGGAAAAATAAAAGTCTGTTTTTCATTTTTCTATTCTATTCTACTTCGCAGTTAAATCTAACCCTCTACATACATACCATGCTAGCTTCACGTCGGCGTAAGATTTATGATGTAAATAGCAAGCGTTCAATCTAATTCTTTGTTGTAGCTGTCGTGAATCTTTGGTGGGAAGGGTAAGCTTTTAAATCGATTCATATTTGCGTCTTGTTCGCGCTTCCCATTTACTTCTTGTAAGTATTCAGGAATGTAATGCTTTATACTTTCCTAATACTTAAGAATACTTTAGGTTTGTACGTCTGTAATCAATTCATTGGAAATAAGATGTGTCTAAGGGAACAATTTGGGCACCTAGGGTTATACCAAGATATTTCAGCGGTCTACCATTTCGGTTTACTAAGCATACGACTTCTTGAATGACGTAGTCCGTTTTCATTGAAATATTTCGGTGGTAATATTTCTGGCAGTATTGGCATTTATTACATCCGTTACCCTAAGTGTTACTCGGAACATCCTACATCTCTTGGAAATAATTACTAAGTAATAGAGAGAAATTTTATACTCACATATACAAAGCATTATATTTTAAATGTGGCATACGAAGTTCACGCATTCGATTTCTTCGTCGATACATCTTCGTCACTCATATATATATAATGAATTACATTTTAAGTTTAAGATTCTTTCCCTTTGTGAATACAGATCTATCTATTCTCCTTGTTTAAGTTTTGGGTTTAAATGAAATAGCCGTTTATCATACGTTGATGAACGTGGATGGTTTACTTAACATCACGGCATAGTGTTTCATCATGGAGGCTGTAAAGAACATCGCATAATTGCTACAGGAAGAGCATTAAATTTTCATCAGAGTGACCGTCGGTGGTTGAAGATATCACCTCGTTGCATTAACCCTCTTTAACACGTCCAAGTAAAGTGAAATATGCGATTCCATCTGTGTAAAACGTCAACTTCGCTCAATGGCAGTATTACCCGTCCCATAAAACTGGGGAATAAAATTATATTGGATGGGGTATGGTCTAAAGGAGGGATATAATTTTCTTTCGTCGAGAAGCAGTGGGGTAGGGCTATTAGAAGAGTACGAGGTGAATGACTGGTGAGAGGCATTATCATAATCATGATAATAAAAATGACAAGTTTGGGTATGGAAAAGAGTCTGAAAACCTGGTTCATAACGATGCATGATATGAAATAGTAGGTCATCCGGCTTAAGGGTCTTATTTATTTATCTGTAAATGATAAACCGTGCATCAATGAAAAAGTTTAAGAGTTCACTTAATCAAAACTTAGTGCTGTTACTAAGATTGAATCGTTGCCATTGCCTTTTGTAGATATTTACTTCCTATCTTCCCAATGTAATGGTTTATAACTCAGATTTGACTAGAGTAAAGTATGCATCCGATGTGTTTTACCCTTACTTCGTGGAACGCTATGATGAAATAAATAAAAGTTATTTGTAAAATGGTTTAAGTGATGAGATAGTTAATAGTGATATTTAAATGTTTTGCAGTTTGGTTAAGCATCACAAAAGCCAAAAACATTTTATGTAAAAACAAACGGGATGTATAGTTTAGATGTGCATAAATTGTTCCTTGGTAGAGGTGCTTGGGATGTACGCGAGGAAATCAATTATTTTCCTGCTGTTAATTTTTAGCATTTTATTTCTATAGATGATAAATTACCTTGGAGTCTCCAAAAGAGGGAGTATTTTTTTTTTTGGGCTGCAGAAAGTTCTTCTTCGGAGAATTTTATTTAGTGCAATTTCCTCTAGCTACCTTTTTTTACTTATCTTGACAAAATAATAGCCTTACGAGCGAAGGATATTTCTAAGTAAACGAAAGTAATGTTGAGATTGGTGAGGTAATGATTATTCGCGAAATTTTTGCGTTAAATTAATCAGAATTATATAGTATCAGAATCAAAGTAACGCATTAATTATAACCTAAGATATTTTAATTTTATTATAAATGATATATAATGATAAATATTTAATAATGCAATTTTTTTATTGTATTAATCTTCACGTTTCCTTCATGATTTTAAAATTGATCGGCAGTTTCCATATTTATCATGAATATTATTATTATTTTGAGTGTCATTGGTCATTAAATCAATTTCTTCGTCTTGAAAATTAAGCCTGGTCCTGCGAATGTGATTGAAGTGAAACAAGTAAAAATGTGGAGCAACAATACATTTAAATAGAATAAGATACCAGTGCCTTAAGAAGGAATGCTACTACNTTAATAATGCAATTTTTTTATTGTATTAATGTATGTACGATGTGTTTTCCTCCGTTAGTATTAATCATCTTCCTTGGCTCTTGTTACGATAAACGTTGACGAATTTCTTTTCATTACGATTTGAAACTGTCAAATTAAGTTTTTAAATAAAAAGCTTTCGAGAACAGTTCCAAAATTTGCATCCTACCAATGATATCCCACTTCACGATTTCAAAGAAATGCAGTGCCTTTCGTACTTAATATTTACAACATACAGTATCGAAATATGCATCAATTCCGACAATAAAGTAATTCAAACTAAAATATTCAAGATATGAGCGTCAAATGACTGATAAATGCGATATTTGGGCTGGGGGAAGTTTGGTTGAAGTGAGGTAACGAGGACGAGAAAGGGGAAAGTTTGCGCCTAGGGATTAATCCTAGCTCGCTCGGGGTTATGTTATGAAATAGAAATAGTTCTCGCCCGCCCTTTCCCTAATGGAAGGTCGGTGCTTTAGGTCAGGAGAAGAGGAGTGGCGAAAATAAAAGGGATATTTATCCTCTACTAGACTAATATGGATAATGGTACGACACGCCCCAGGTTTTTTTCATGGCGAATGTTATGAGGAGATGTTTCATCCGCTTTTATTTTTTCCCAAGGGGGCACATTGAGTCACCTCTTCTTTCAGTTTAAGCGAGTCATGGAGATTTCGTACCTTATTTCCGGACAAAAATAGTTGCAACCAATAGAGTTTATGATGGAGAGTTTATTCATTCTTGTAATAGTTGTTTATAAGACTAAAATTATGATAGAGGTGACTCGCAAAATATCAGCACATTCTCGTCCACGCTGATTAGGCGAAGGAATGTTCTCTCGCAATCAACATCGTGACCTTTGTGATTTCATAAACAGTGATTATGAATGTTTTGCATGATCATCGTCCTTTATGGATAATGGTCATGCTGAGGGTGATGCTAAGGTGATTGTGTTCGCGCTGAAAGTGTGCAAAAAGGCAATTTAAACTATCTCGCGACTTGTAAAATAAAAAATTGGTCAAAATAAGAAGTAAACTATAAAAACTTGCTGGAATGAATATCCAAATTGGAAATAGATTGAAAGCAAGTTTACAGATGATCCAGCTAATATTTTCTAAAGAATGAGAATGATGGTCTATAATGCTTAAATCACGGTTAGAGTTCTCTTTTATAATAATATTAAAACGCTCCATTAGAGTGAACTTTAACTATGCCACACAAAAAAAAGTAAAATATCACTCTAATGGAGCGTTTTAATATTTTTGATATTAATAATTACCACAAGATTACCCCTGACTATCTTTTTCTCTTTTATATTTTTAAATGTGAGGTTCATGAGATTAACATGATTAACTTTGCTTTTTAATTCCCTCTTTACCCACGTTATTTGTTGAAGATAATCCCTTCTCCCTAGTTACAGCCTACTATACTCAAGGGTAGGATCTAGAAATCTGTTAGGAGTGCGGAACTTGCTAAGTGCGAGGGTGGTGCATTTAAGACAGTTTCTTTTGAACTCATGTAATTTCGTTGTGTTAAATGTAACAGATGTATAGCGACCAAGAAAAATATTCACAATACAATTAAATTCAAGCTCATCGTCAGTTCCTAGCCTAATTGATAGTATTACAAAGTCACCAGGGGGAGAGCGAATCGCCTTTTCGCTCCCTCCCTAGATACGCCAATGCTTTTCACCATTTTCATTTCGTATATTTATCTGAAGCATGCTAAGGAGAAATATAGGCGTGAGGGTAGGATATACTTGCGAAAACGATATACTTGTAAACGAGTTCGATCGCTGGACTGCATGGAACTATTGGAAGCCGATGACGTAACATTTGGAATCAGACCGAAATTGGATTTAGCAAACCGCAGTAGGGCCGCGTAAGAGAGGAATCTAATCCGTTACCGCGGCCGCAAGTTGCCACTCGCTTCGGAAATAAAGGAAAAAGAAGCCCTTCAAATCTCTTAACTATTCACACCTGCGCTCCAAAAATAACGCGGCCCGCGATGAAACGGCGATGGGCGCATAACGAAGTTCTATTTTTCGCATTTTTGGGAAAGAGGGTTAGAGGAACACTTTTCATTTGGAGTTGGTTCGAATTCATCATCCAGACACGGCGACGTTCGAGGGGAAGGTAAAAAACGAGTTTCTAGTTACGAGCGCGTAAGCCGGTTTGGAAAAAGGGTTGAAAATCGCGCGTCGAGAGGGAAATGAAGGGTGGAAGAGGGAAATGGACGAGGGATGTTGAGGTGATACGAGAGGCCTCTACCGATACACGTTTTCGAGGAAGGGATATTCGAATCCAGCTTGATCAAATTATCCCCGCCCGCACTCTCTCGGAGTTTTTTCCCTTATTAAGAACAGCGGGCTCCCTGTGTTTATGGATACCGTATCGGGATCAATTTTGGGAGCATCAGCAGGGAAATTTGTTTATTTTTGTCATTCCAAACTCTTCGAACTCAACGCAAATTTACTCTATTTATTCCGTCTTGTGTATTAGTAGGTACTTGTCAAGCACGTTGATGGTTATGTTTTGTTGTGGTTATCTCCTTTTATATGTGGTTCTATTATGGTTTATGGTAACCTCTTTCTATGTAAGTATAACGAAAGTAATAATTACACGTCATTATAAAGGAGCAGAACTCTCTTCCTTGATGTAGCGTGATGAAACTAAAATTGGCAATTCTATGATAACAATACTATCAGGGTTTTTAGGTTTACATTTAGTTTTTGTACGAATTACGAATGATGTGTCTATAATTTATTCATTAATATTTACATAATACTGTTATATAATTCTAGAGAATCTTTTATTGGATTATTATTTATTTTAATACTAACAATAGATTCTGGCAAGACTTTGTGGTAGAAAGTCATAAGGAACTGACAAAAATTAGAGCCCTTATCTTTAATGATGATGGTGCTGGCAAGGAGCCGAAGGGGTTCCGACCTTTAAGCAATATATGAGAGATCCGGGTACAATTCAAGCATTTTTGTTTTTCATTTTTGTCAGTATTTATTTTAAATTTCTATTGAATTACAGAAACTTGTTGAACAGCTGAATATCTTACAAATTCAAAATGAAAGTCTTGATTTTGAGTAGCTTCATCTTCTGCCTAAGTATAGGACTGGTCAGGTTTATATTATTTATCGAATGAAACAGTAACTATTTGTTATTGAAATTATTACGTTGTATGCTTTTTCCTACTCTGCACACAAATCTCGCATTGCCTTGCGGAAATTGAAGACGATAAAATAATTTCCTTATGTTATTCTCAAACATTTGCAGAATGTGGAAAAGGCCAAATATACCTCAGTGAAAATGAAATATAGCTGTATATGGCTCCTAATCGACTTTTTCTGGTTGGTTAATTTAATGTCTCGATATCCTCTCGTCAATGAGCGCAAGTCGAGCGACCTTGTTTAAACTCAAACGATAGAGGAAGGAAAAAATATTGACGATACCGGCCGGGGTTTGAACTAGGATTCCACTTTCCAAAGCAGTCATCGGGCAGGAGAGTTTCATTTCTTAATCAGAAAGAGACTAGTGCGAATAGTAAGAGAATTTGTTCGGAGAATAAAACATCGTAGTGCGTTTGCTGGCTTCGGAAGACTTTTCAACCACCCTTTATTCTTTGGGTTTATCCTTTCTTAAGTATGATTCTGACGCCGAACGCCGAAGTGTGAAAAATGATATATCCTACATAAAAATATCTAAGATGGTAACATAAATTACAGATTTAATGACAATCAAATACTTTTATTATTCACAATCTAAAAATCGGTCTCTCAGGCCGCATGTCAGAGGATAAAGAATAAGAAAGATACTGTCACAGGCGTAACTTTGTGGTTCTTTCATTGTGATGAAATAGTGGACATTTCCCAAAGCACTATCTATAGTTATTAATCGAATTTTCGCAAATTTTAGGTCATTTTCGGAATGGCGGAGACGCTCTCTTTCGGAAAAGGTGTCGTTAGCAGTCCACGTTCATTTTTGCCTTTTTTGTTTTGCGCCTTTCTAGCGACGAACGAGTTTTCCGAAGGCGTACTCTGTATTCCTCCCTCTTAATCTTCGATCATCCAACGTCCGCTTAATGGAAGCCGTACTCACGCTTCCCACAACTCCGTAGTGTGTATGCAACTGAAACCGAAAGTTGTTTGCATTGAGGAAGAAGGGAGTTAAAGAAGGATGCCCGCTTCCGGTTACACGTGTTAATGGCCCCGCTTATCATTCGTATCTCTGCAACCGGTTTCCCTGTGCCATTTTGATACTAAAATTGTCCGCTTTTTGAGGGAGAACAATGGAGCCACCGTCCACGTCAAAAAATTTCCATTTCGCTATGTATTTTTAGAACGGTGAGATTTCAAAATTAGAGTGCCAAAACTGCCAGGTGCTGAGTTTATTCCGCGTCCCTGATTTGAAGAGTAATCGTTTTATCTAAGCCCATCTCTAGAGTACGGAAATATGGATATGAATTGCGAATAACGTATCAGAATCTTTTAATGATTGTTTACTCGCTATAGTTAGGCATATTGACGAAAATGACTACGACTGTGTATTAGTTCTAAATAGTAATTTTGTGTTTCTTTGCGCTAAATCTTCTCCTCGGAGACCGGCTTTAAGATCGTTTTGCCATGCAAGTCAAACACGTTCTTTCACCAATTTATTGTGTAGAAATTAAATGAATACTTTAAATATTACTAGGCTCTATCTCTTTTACTGGGATAATATTGTATTATTATTGTGGAATACTAAATTTCATTGAAAAAGTAATGTATTCTCAATTATGCAAGATATTCAAGGCTACCGAAATAATAAATTAATTCTCATCTCAATCGTAGCAACACGCATGGGCCTTATAATTATACACGTATATCCGAGTTTATACTCGTATCCTACTAAAGGTTTAGTAGCTAAAGTTCTCAACGCTCCTTTGCCTCCATTTAATTTAATACTATTAATAGGAAATGGTAGAAATAGGGATAGATTCTGTTATTCAAAAACACACAGAAAACAACAACACTCATTCATTATTTTTAAATTTAGGAAATTTCTGTTCAACAGATGGTTGATGCTTTTGAAGGATAAAAATATCCATTACGTAGATCTGCCAATTGGAATTTTGGAAGATTAAATTAGCTTTTCAAATACCGGATGGAAAAAGACTGAATTATTATCAGTAATCTGGATAAAGTACATCTGTATTGGTTCAGTGATCATTAACGTCGTATGAATTATTAGTTACACAGTAGGATATCGAACTTGCAGCGCGTGCACAAGTTCCCCCGTTTCTTTATTTGGAGATCTAAATGATACATTAAAGTAAACCTTCATTATAAACTATTTCCATCCATTCCTCTTCTTATTTATCATCATTTTTCTCCCTTAACTCTCCATAATTCATCCTCATAAAAGTTTCCTCTCCTTATCATTTTTACCCTTGCTCATTATCTCCATTCCGCTTTGCCTTCCATTTTCTTTTCTTAACCCTTGCTGCTCATTTTCTTTCCCTTCGTCCCTTTTCCGCTCTCATTTCTCTCCTCTTATTACACCCCTAAAATGTCCTCTTTTTTCTTAACCATCAAGGGCCGGCGCTGCACCCTTTGGGGCCCGTTGATAATTACATCCCATCTAGGCTGGAAATCCAATATCGACAGGTCGCTGGGTAGAGGGTTGTGAAATTGTGGGAGAGCCCTATTTTTTTCCTTGTCCCGATGGACCGCCCACCAGCTCTCTTTTAAAGGTAAAAAGTTGATCACTTTCCGTCAGTTCTTTTGAATGACGTGGCATTTGCACTAAACTTCATGGTTAATTACTTTGTCCTTTTCTCAAATCAGGATTGTATTATAATTTAATGATATCGTTTATTCATTTTGCTATTGTTTTATTTTACTCGTATTACACTATTTGTATTTGTCCGCGTGATCAGAAAGCATTTGTCATAGTATAAATGTGCTGCTTCTATTTTTTTTATCAAGGTAATTATGTTTAATTTCATCTAGAAATATTTAGCGGCATAAATTTACGCCAAATCAAAATAACAATTATAAAAATATTGGTTTTAATTCAATAATTCTTTACATCGACTTCCTTTCCCTCAGTATTTTATGAATAGCGGGTTTGGCATAGCTTTTCGTTATCGAGCGGAATTTTACGAGATTTTGTCACGATTTATCGGTATTTTCATGATTTGCACCGAAAACAACTTTTGATGGTTAGAATCTTAACTTATTCTCATTTAAAACAATACTACATACATATAATACTTACATTTGGCAACAATGTGCTTATATTATTCCTCTATATTACTAATCATTCAATATTTATTAAGATCATTTCTCCTAAGGGTAAGTAGGAATTCCACGTTATATCGTCTCCATTAAGTAAATTATTTCTTATTCTTGTTAGTTTTAAAGATAAGGTAATGCGTGGTTGACTTTTCTCGTTCGTTGGAAACGAGGTAAAAAATGCGTGCTCCCTTGCGTGGGCCTTTGCTCAATTTACGGATATACGAGGATATTGCTTGTTATTATTAATGAACCTCGTAGTTTACGAGGAGCCCTTATCTTTAATGATGATGGTGCTGGCAAGGAGCCGAAGGGGTTCCGACCTTTAAGCAATATATGAGAGATCCGGGTACAATTCAAGCATCCTAACCTCAAAGAGCATCAGAAACATTTAAAGCAACCAATATCAGATTAGTCTTTTTTTAAAGTACAGTCTTTCCCCGCAATTCGGTACAGTCATACCTCATAATAGGCATATCACGATCGAATGACACATACCTACATATGTAGTTTGTAAGGTAAGGCGTTATTTGGTTTTCGTTATTTTTTGCTTTTATATTGGACTCACCTGATGTTTTGCAGATTTTATCGGCCAGGGAAATGAATATTTCATGCTTAATCATCTTTATTCATATGTATGTATAATAAATGTCCTCAGTTTTAAATAGTAATATGCAGCAATATAAATATTATGGTCACTGCTATTGTAGAGATTGGGATGAGTCCAACGGCGAATTGAATACTTTTTATAAAGTCGACGAGGTACATTCATCTATTACCTTATTCTATACATCTATTAACCTTTTTTATACTTTTTGTTTACTCGTGTTGGAAATAATGTGCTAAAATTCGTTTTTCTCAGAATGCAAAATCAACAAAGCGATTATCCAACTTTGAGGCGTCATTGAACTCCTAAATAGTATACTAGGATGAGTGCCATATATTTTGGTGGATTTTATTATTACGTATATATAGAAAAATTTGATTGGAATGTTTGTCATTAATATGTGTAAATCCACCGTTCATAAACAGAATAAAGCAGTGAAGAAGGAAAGTATTGGAAATAAAACAGTAAAAAATACATATGAAAAAGCGTTTTCATATTAAGAAACGCTGATCTTACGGATTTGTGATATTTTAAGTAGTGTTTCCGTGTGCCGGAAGGTACAGACAGAGTTGGAGTAAATATTTCGTTTTAGTAAAAGTTTGGTTTCTTTAACGAATCCCCTTACAATTTTTTTCTATATTACCAGTCACTTAACTTTTCCTATAATAGTTTTTGTTCATTATTTTATACGAAAGGGAAAATCAACAGGAGAATAAAAACTGCGTCGAGGAAGTCAAGGTCGACTTGTTGATTCGGCGATTAAAGCGGGATTCATAAATTAAAGGGATGATAATGATTCAAGATGATTTTCATAGCTAAAACTCGTTCAAATTCCTATTGCAGACTGCAGTAAAAGACTAAGGCCTGGTATTATAATGCATACTTAAAATTGACTTTAACTAAAGTTCACTTTAAGTCCTGTTATTACAATGTTTTGCTGGAGTTAAAGCGAAGATTATAGTAAATCTCCCATATTTATAATGAATTAACATAGAGAAGCACAATAATATTCACTTTGACTCTAAAAAAAACAATGCGATACTGGACTCTAAAGTGATCTTTAGTTAAAGTCCATTATAAGTACACATTATAATACCGGGCCTAAATCTTCTGATATCACTATAAGAGATCCTAACTTATATTTTTTCTCGTAAGAAGGACGAGCATTTGCATTATATGGTATCCGTGCGTCACCGTTGATGCAAGTTTTTTTTCCAGCATTTCTACTTGACACGTTGGAAACATCGAAATTGGTTTGGTTTTCGAATCAGAGAAAGGAAATGAATTCGATTTCAAGATCGAATGTTGTGTATTCAATCATTGTCAAACTTATGTTTACAGTTATTACAAGTCGAAAGATCTATATTCCTTCGATTCAAATATTTGATTTCTATTGCTATGATATAGGAAAGATAATTTTATTGTTGTATTTGGACGTAATGCGGATCGCCAGCAACTTGGTAATTAGGTAAGGGTTTACTGTAAGAGAATGTGTGATTGTTTCTCTATCCGTTCGATTAACGTCGTATTTGTCCTATTTGATTAGGATTACGATTCGAACCGGAATCGTGATTTTGATGCGATTCTATTCCCGATTTAAAATGAAACATGAATCCCTATTTAGACAAGGAAAAGAGTAGTATTCTGGAATGGATGAAGAAAAGGTTCATGCGTTAATTTTTCCGTTCTTGTAAGAAATTAAAAGACTGAAGAGGAATATGCTACATTACCGAACATATACTCTAAAGGAGCCGGAGATGTTCATCTTGAAGGCCCATATCTTAAAGGTCATTCATTTTCTAGAAGAGGGGTGCTAAAAACTTTTGGTTGCGAAAGGCCGTGAGTTTACGTTACTTATGACGTTAGAAATTTATGACTTAAGTTCTGTGCGTGTTGCCCATTAAATATCCAGTAATAATTCTAAAGTAAGTTTAAATACCTAATAACTTAAATAATTAATTTAGTGGTTTCCTTTATATGGATGTAGGGTATTGAGTTTAGAAACAAGTTAATGCGATGTCACTAGTAATGTGTATATATGAGCTCCGAGATGAAGCCAAATAGAAGCTTTGGTTTCCATAGAAGCTGAATGTCTTAAAGGGCGTTCATTCCAAAGCTGATCCAGTGTTTCGTATGTATTTAATATCGCACCCTTCCTTATTTCCCCGTTCGGTCCCGTTTTTACAGACTCTTAAACAGGTACACAATGTCCCGTTTTAGCACCAAATAATTATAGTAAATGTGTTTTATTATAATGTCTATTCTAAATGTGCTTGTAATCTAGCGTGATTGCTTGATTGTATGCATTCAGAGTACACTCTCTCAGATTGCCATTTCTGTCTATCTCTGCGTTTTTCAGTATTAGACTCGGTTTGTTACGAAGGAAGAATAAACCATCTCTTAGGAAGTTAATTCTTATTTGCGTCACTTTTAATTACCGCTATTAGCTTTTCGTATGAAGCATGAAAAAATCTTCAGGCTCGGAAATTGCTCCAATTTCTCTCCGAATCCGTACCATTCTGTTCCAGTCGGCATCGTCGGCAGCTTATAGGATTTCAACATTTAAATTTCCCTTACTTAACTGAATAATTCCATTATTCGTTCCTTGCACTCAGACCTTTCATCTCGCGATCCTAATCTATCTCATAGCTCACGATTCTAACACACGTCGTTGGCGTCGTGGCGCTTCTGTTCGTGACACATGACGCTCGTCACCTGGCAACGGGAGCGCCGCAAATCTCGGAGTGGGGTAGGGCGCTGGATGCAGAGCTCGGGATTAGATCGGTTAATCTGCGGTGGGACGTGGGATAGGATTGCACGCGGGAGAAACACGGGCCGATCCATACGCCAATCGCTAATCTTGTACGAAAAAACGATCTGCTTTTATGGAGGAGATTAGTCGAGAGAAGTGGCCGTCGGCGTTGAATTCGGACGGCTTTCCTCGCAAAGGGAAAGTGAAATGAAGGGAATGTTTTGAGTCGAGAGGAGATTGAGCGGTAATTTGTGGCGAGTCTCCGCTATCGATGTTGCATGAATTTGAAGCTTCCGTGGAATGAAATGCTCTAGGGCACCTATGGCTAAGGTCTCGTTTTATTTTCACCCGATCTATGAAGAAATTAGACGGGATGTAAAGCTGAGTTAATTGAAAAACGAATGGGTATGGGTAATGGGTAAGGTTTTATCGAAGAATTAAAACGAGCGGAAAATGGATAGGTCTACGTCTACATATGTTACTTGTAAGCTGCTTTTCGGCGTCTGGCAGAGGGTGCATGACACTATGAATCTACTTCCCTAATCGATTACTTTCGCGTATCGTTCTTGAAAAAAAAATTAATGCTATAGGAGGCTAGTTCAAGTATCTTCTTCCATGATTTAGTTCGCAGTTTCAGAACGGATTCTGTAACAGGAAGGACGCATTATTTTATATAAATTAAAAATACTTAAACTTTTATCTTCTGGAGATTTCCATCCTGCGCTCTGAAGTATCTGAGTAAAGTTTCAGAACGGATTCTGTAACAGGAAGGACGCATTATTTTATATACATTAAAAATACTTAAACTTTTATCTTCTGGAGATTTCCATCCTGCGCTCTGAAGTATCTGAGTAACGTTCCCTAAACTGTCGTAGCAAATTTTTACGAAACGTATCGCCTTTCGTTGCACAAGCCTTCTCTAATTCCCGAATACAACACATTTCGGCTTGGTCCCATACACTAGATGCATATTCAAGGTGGCCTATCCATCGGAAAGTAACATATTTTGCTTTTCTTCGCTCTTTCCCACTATTCTCTTGACGAAGCCGAGTTGCGTAAGTGGCAAATATGGGGATCGGATGAATTCCTAAAGAAAATTATTCAAGGTAGGATGCAAGTAACTTAATAACTCTCCTGAAATTTTGATGGAACTTACTCATGAAGAAAAAGTTTTCAGATTATATAAAGGTTGGGTTTAGTTAGCAAGAAGGAAAATATTCTGTTAAACTTGCTAATATAAATACGTAATACGAAATTAAATATCACGAGTAATTCACTAACAAGGTCCAACAGTCTAAAACATATTCACAAAGTAACAGTCCAAACCGTGTTCTTCATATTGAATTTCAGTAAAGTGGGTGTCAGGTGCGGTAAAAATGAATGTCGGTGAAATAATAGTCGGTCAAAAAAGCGTCAACCTTACAATGGTATCCCGGGAAAAGATATAGTTACGCACGTAGGGCCTGAAGCGAAACTATTTTAATGAAGCGTTTTCGCGGTTTTCTCAGAGAGGGGTCCTTGTTACTTGAAAGAAACCGACACACCGCTTTGAAAGCAAGAATATACTCTTCGTTGGGGGTCTAAAACCTCCTATGCCACTCTAAATCTCCCTCCCCCTACAAAACTCTATACCTCGCAACCTCATCAATCATAAGCTCACTCCCCCTCCCCCATGCTTCTTTCCTCCCTCTCTCAACTAGCTACCTTTATTCGTGCGATCCACCCGTGCGAGACACGCCCTCTCGCTTCAACTCGTTCCATGCAATGCATTTTTGCCCCAAGTTTCGTCGTTCCAGCGGGAAGAAGTTTAAGGTTCTCAGACGGGATATATTGCTAACCCCTTCCGAGTTGATGGTCTCTCGAATTAATTAAGGGACGCGAAACTGTCCGACGTGTTAAGGTACCGTAAGAGGGTTTTAGGCCGTTTATTTCTTTATTTGCATTTTCTAGTTCTACGTAGGCATTTGCGATTTATGCGTTAACTTGGGAGTTTTTGCTTCAGAAGTCTTCCCACTTTTGCAGAAAAATATTTTGCTAAACCAGGGTTAAAGCTCGATAAAAACTTAAATGGTATTTTGAACTACTTTACTAGTCACACACTGTGGGCTCTCACTATTACGTTTCAATTCTAGAATTTTATTTTGAAATCGAAATTTTAGGGTTCTAGACATATTAGCTTTGTTATCTCAACTTGGCTAAGTTCTTCACGCATCTTAAGTCTACATCATTCGGTGTCGCGTTGGAATTCTTACATCTAAAACAATAAACGAAAGTGGAAAGTTTGACGAGATCAGGAGCCGTTCCGTAGGAAGTAAATACATACCAAGAAATTAAAATAAAAAAATCATTAGTGATTTTCGCAATTATTTTTATTGTCAACGGTTTTCGACTTTAAGGGTCGTCGTTAAGCTAAGGAAACAATCCTAAAGATGACTATTTATGGTCGAAGCCGGTTTGCCATGAAGAATAATTTTCGTAATTACCGTTTTATTTTACTTTAATTCTAACAATTTAGCTTTGTATGGGAGTGTTAGCAGCTAACCCAGACACAGGAGAATTGCATCTTTTACGCATAAACTTTAAGGATTTCCATTCATTTCCTCCGATGTAGACCAGTGCAAAACACAACGGAAACTGGAAATACCACCGATTGCTTTTCCTTTCCTACCTTGGTCATTTGCCCGCATTTCAATTTCAAAGAGCCTGCAAGAGAAGTACGTTGGCAATCTCATTTGAACTCTCCCTGGCTTAGTATCTACGTGCTCAGAAGGGTATTGGAAATCCTCTAAACTGGAGAGACTCGGAGCACTTATGCAGAGGGAACGATCGACCCACCACCTTGGGCCTAAGCCATTCTATCCTCTTCACCTCTCCCTTTGCATTCACTCTCCTAAGAACAACCACTCACGTATTCGGACCCTCGGCATTTAAAGTGGAGAGTTGGGCGGTCAGAGTGGGTGCCTTAATTGCCCCCATCTGCTTCCCTGCGTACTAACTCTAACCCATTTCAATCCAGCGGACCGAAGTCTCCTTCCCATAAGCAGAGTGGAGTTTGAACGCACTGCTCCGCTTGTAAACATAGGACCTTGAGAAAGGCACGCTTTGGAGATTACCAAGGCGAAAGCTCGGACAGTTGATATTAGATGTAGGGATAAGCGTCTGCATTCGTCGGTTCGCATCGGCTCCCTGGCTCAACTTCTGCAGAAGTCCAGGAGCCGAGGTTTAGCATCGCGTGACTGTGAACCCGCGATTAAGCAAACCAAACTGAGATACACGACGGGGAAAATTTTGCTTAACAATTTACTGCTCGAAAAAGTCTCTGAGGATGATTATCACGATAGGAAGATTGGATAATCTGTAGTTCTACGGTTTCGTGTGGGAGGAGATCAAGACAATAGTTTATGTATGACCACATTCACCGCTTCCATAAAACTGCGCGGAGCAGTTGGATTGATGCTTGGCATACGAAAGATTGAGATCATGCAGTGTAGTAATGATGGTGCTGAAATTATTTTCATGGAACACTAGAATAAACACGCTCTAAGACTTCCCTGCGCGAGCAAAACCCAGGACCGCTTTCGTCTTAATTCTAAGGAGTTATCCAATTAATAGAAAATGTTTTTGATATGATTTTACTAGGTGATGAATAATGCAGAAGGTTCCGAATTTAAAGAAGGATATAGTTTGTATCGTGGGACACGTCATAAGTTTAGTATTAGTAGTATTGTTAAATGTGTTTCGACAGCTTAGGTCATTTGGCGCGTATGCTCCCACCGAGAATCGAACGCGGGACCGCTTTCACCGAAGTCGAACGCGTTGCCCACTTGGATGTAATCATTAGTTAATCATGTAATTTTGATGTGTTGGTCAATTATATCAGAGAATAGTATTTCGTTTCCTTAGTATTTAGTCATTCTATGAATCACTTCATAAATATTATTCTTAAACATCGAATATGATGGAGGTTTATATTTTTTGGAAACAAATATCAACATTGTCGTATCAAATGATATTGATGTCAATCAAAGTCTTACAAAGTTGCATAAAAGATTAAAAGTAAAAAGTACACCTTTTTTATTTCACCTATTCTGTAATATTTAGGCAAAGATAGACAACCCACACAGTTACAAGTTTAGCAAAAGCACAAGTAGAAATTGATGTAGTAAATAGGCGTATCAATGACATATTAGTTATTTTATTGTTTATTATGATTATAATTGATATATCTGTTGTTAGTTTCATCATATGTGAATCATCTAATCCTATTTTTAATGACATTTAAATAAATAATTGTTTAAGTTTTAAGTTTAATAAATAATTGTTTAAGTTGTTGCTAAATTTTGCGCCTTACTGCGAAGGAATGGTTTATTAAAAGGAATTATAAAATTAGTGGGCTTGCAAAGGTAATGGGAGGAGGAATCAAGCAAGAAGGGATGTATGGAAAACTTCGCATTCAGTAGAATGAATGTGTCAGGGATGTGAGGCTTGCCGAAGGATCCTTTCTCGGCTTGAAAGGGTTTCTCGCTCCCGAACTTTGTTTTGAAGTATGAGAAACGAGATGTGAAAGAGTGGGAGCAAATGGGCCATTGTGAGGTGCGAGAGGGGAGGCCGAGTCGTCTTTGCGGACGACGGCACGGCACGCGGCAGCGTCAGGACATCGGATAAGGGGCGGAGTAACGAGTTAGCGAGGGTAGGAAAGAGATAAGGGGAAATAGGAGGATATAGAATGAGGAGCACTCGCAGCTTAAGAGGAAAACGCGGAAAACAAGACAAGGAATGTCTCAGAGACGCAGCTGAATTGCTTCTTAAAAATCCCGTCACTTGGAAGTATCTCCGCATCTACTCCTTTGTGAAGGAGCTAATTGACATGCGAGCATTCATTTTCAATTAGAGATAGTTCTCTTTGGAGCGCTCTCAGGAAATCTCAAGGTGGTAATGTCTTTTTTATTCCATTTATTAATGGATTTGATACAGAATGTATGACGTAAGAAGTGTTGACTGTACAAATTACCATATAATAAGATCGCAACGGATTCTAAAGTCGGCTCCTTTTATATATTCCATGTTCTATTTCGGTTTCGGTTTCTGAGGTGTAGTTCTTGACTAGGAGTATTCGTTAAATCAATGAAAATAGCAGGTTAAGTACTGCTATCCTTTAAAATTAATCTTGGTAATTTGGTGGAATTCCATCTTCACAATAACACAAATTGATAATATTTGTACCGTTGTGGAATAGTACAAATATTATCAATTTGTGTTGCTGCTATTCTTTTTCAATTCTAGACAAATAAATGAAAATTTCAAGTTAGC
Source organism: Ladona fulva (assembly GCA_000376725.2). Lineage (NCBI taxonomy): Eukaryota > Metazoa > Arthropoda > Insecta > Odonata > Libellulidae > Ladona > Ladona fulva. The sequence continues at coordinate 523,096 of KZ308436.1, forward strand.
TCACTTTTCTTAACTATGGCTAGTAGTACTCCATCTTCTGGTACTGAGACCATCTTAAGTTCAGTATAAATTGAATGTATTTCTCAGATCTTATTGTTTGTTTCATAGGATGCTATCATGGAGGAAAGCTCTTTGTAATGTTTACATGTATGGTAAATTGGGTAAAAACCCATGTTCTACAGCACCGTTCACTGAGATCTCATTTCAGCTAGGAAAGATTAATGACGAAGGAAAAATATATAAAATTTGGCTATATTTTCTTGCTATGGATTTCCACGTAGTAAAGCCTACCTATTATTTTATAAAGTATTTTTTTAGTAAGCCTACTATTGATTTTATTTATGAGGAAGTACTTATTTTATCCATAACATATGTTGAAAAGCCAATTTAGTTGAGGAAAAATATCATCTATATATTTTAATATTGCGCGGCTTAATAGCAATAATATTCTGAAGGATAGTAACCTTAGCATGTAATTTTTAATATTTTCGTTCATTCAACGAATTCTCCGAGATAATTCCAAATGTGTGAACTATATTTCAGCTTTTATTTTGCGGAATTACGGTAGATAAACTGTTTCAGTCATTCGAGAGGGGAAATTAATGCTCGGTAGGTAATGGGGTTCTTTGTGAGCAGGTCCAGAAGCCAGATTCCCATATAGCCGGCGCTGGTGTCAAAGGAAGAACGTGATCAAGTTCTCGAAGGGGCCATCGTAGGAGATTTCGAGTGGAAAGCTAAGGGAAAGGTGAAGATCTCGGAAGAGAGAAAGAAGATATGTGAAAGAAAAAGACGGATATCTTTCGGTGCCTGAGATGACTCCAGACTCTGATACGAGAGCCTTCCGTAGGTCTTTGCTCTTCTACGCTTCTCTATTCGAACCATTCCAATCCTTTCTTCCCGCGACTCCCAAGAAGAGCATGTTTCTAGATCCAATTCCGTCCATTCCTAAATATTTCACCTCTCCGTTTTTATCTCTTTAGTTTCCCTTTTCATGTTTAAAGCTTGCGTTCTCTCCCGCTTAGACTCTTTCGGGATTCCTGCGATTCGACTGTCTCCTTCTTTCTTTGTTTCTTCCTCAGCTTGCACATCGGAGTAAGCTCCTTTTATTCTGTTCCTTTTGTCTTTCCCGTCTTGTTTCAAACGTCCCTGTCTTTCCTTTCGTCAATTTTCTCTTTTGTAGGCCTCTCGGGTTCGGAAAGCCAGAAGATATTCGTGTATATTTTATTTCCTTTCTCTTGTCCATTCTCATCGTCGTTGGTTTTTTTCATCTTTCTCTTTGTTCCTTGCCTCCATGTATAGATGTATAAACAGTTCCTGGGTTGCAATATTTTTCGTACAGTTTTTACAACATATTTTCCACGCAGATTTTCTTGTTCCTACATTTCATAATTAGATAAAATGTATATATTTATTTAAGAATTACCCGTCGCGATTAGGTCGTGGGACCCGGTGGCAACGGTTCTGATGTATATCATACATTTCTTATTTTTCACTCTCATTTTCTCGGTATGAGACTTGAAACTAAATAAGAATGAAAAGATCGGAAACATTATTTTTTAAATTCAACATTATTTTAGATTTCAATAAAATGAAAAATAAACAATTAAATGAATAACCATTATAACCTTACCTACCCGACTTTATCGAACATTCTAGCTCGGTGCGAATGCGAAGAAAAATTATTTAATCATCTTTTAACTGCAAATATAAAAAAATGTTTTCTTTTTTATTTAATACTCATTTTAATTTCTCCTCCTGTAATTTATATTGATATCTATAGCTGTTGAGCAATTTTTGTATTTTATTCTTTTGTATTATCTTTGTATTTTTCTGTATTTTTTCTACTCCATGGGGAAATCCCACAGCAAATTAAAAATTATTATTATTATTATAACAATTTTGCCGTTAGTTCCATGAAAATATGAGAGTTTAACAACAATAGGTTCAATTTAATACATTGATTAGATACTTAGATTTTTCATAGGTTTAATAGATAGGCCCACAAAAAACTACCTAATAAAATTATACAATTTGACTGACTTTATTGACAAATATACATTGAGTAATAATCTTTACGGATTAAGTATCATATATTATTCGAAATAATTTAATTTAAATTGAACCCATTCAATTCTATTCAACTTTGAAGTTCATATCGGAATGGCATTTCAGGTCAGAATCTAAACATACATTCCCTAGGTTGTGATTATTCGATGTAGAATGGGTATCTTCCTCTTTTCGAATAGGAATTGTGATGATAAATTCAACGAAAGGCTTTACACAACATTCAAGTAATTTTTTCAAGAAAAGGCATTTGAATACTTCCGAACGCTGAACATTTTTCAAGGCTGCTTTCACAATCCGGTGGTAGGATTCAGGAACGTTCTGCTACGATCCGCCTTCGATTCTATGGAAATCCTTTGAAATGCTTTGCGGTCAGCAGAGCCGTTCCCTGATTATCCAGTTTGCCTCGGTTTTGATTTATAAATACCTCCTCTCGGTATTTCACTCAAGAATTCCTGCCGTGGATACATACCTAAATAATCTTTCCAGTCTTCTCTCCCACGCTTCCTATCATTTAAATGGGCATCTGTTCCGCACTCTTCCATCTCCTCCCTTCGGATCTTAATTCAAATCTCCCTTGTTACTCCTGATCTTCTCAATTTTTTGGACGACCGTTCCGCCAAGCTTTATCTCTATCGCACCCTTTTCCCAATGGCTTTCCCGCTGATACGGTCTTATCTTCCGCCCATCTCTAATTTTATTTTTTTCCCATAATACCTCTCCATGCATATCCAGTTTGTTTTGATTTACGCGTATCTCTCAGCGCTTCTGTATTCGACGGTGTTTTACGGATTATAGGCATTAGTAATTAAGTTTTGGTTGAATATTAATCTTCCTAATATTTGTTTCTACTTGTAATTATTGGTGGAGTAATATTTCATAAATTTAAGCACGCTTTTAAGTTTTACTTCATTTAGCTATTAATTTTTTATAGCAAAGATAACAACTATTTTATGCTTCGAAATACTTGTTTCATAAAATCACCAAACAATGGATGCATCTAATAAGTTTGTTTCAGCTGCTTCCGCATCTTATTCTGAAATTAATTATGTATGGCTTTTTACAAATTCTAAATACAACGTTATCTTCTCTGAGGAAAGGTTTATTAGAAAAACTTTTTGAGTAATTCCTAAATATTCTAATTCAATCCGACTTAAGTATTATATTCCCAGAGTCTGAGGAACCGGGAGTCCCGGTTCCGTCAGACTTTTTTCATGTCCGTTTTTCCTTGAGAATTTTCCTAGGTGCACGCCTTATCGTGTCAAGTCACCTTAACCCTTTTCCTTCTTAACTATTATCATTTCTCACACTCCATCGGTCGATTGATACAGTAATTCAAAATTAATTTTTTACGCTTTCGTTTATAAATGAAAAATAATTAAATAGGAATTTCTTGGGAAATTTAAGTACTTTATAAATCATATATGTATTTTAACGGCACTACGTATTTATGTAGTCTAGGAAAAAGAGCTGTGTAAAAAGAAGACTCGTGTCTCTATTTACTTGGCCAATTAAGAATAGTATTCTGTTGTATAATTTCCTTGGAAACCAGCCAAAGCTCGGTTCTTCATTTTTCAGCATTTGCTTCATCATCTCTCTTTTGTACCTCTTTCACAGGTTCAATTCTTTTCTTGCGGTGCCAATGCACCACAATCAGCCTGAGTGTATGAACGATTCTTGGTAAAATTCATAAGAACAAAAAAAACTACTGGATCATGATTCTGAAGCATGGGGTTATCATCAGGTGAACCAACGACGCATCTTTCATTTCCGCTCTTTATTTATCTTCCTTCTGTTTACTATCGATTTCCTCTTCTTCTTCCCCTCTCGGAGCATTATCTCTTCCCGTATCCTCCCATTCTTTCCCCGATTTCCTCTACTTATCTCCTCATTTATATTCTTCTGCCATCCCTCCCTTTTGCCTATTTGTTTCCATTTGTCCCTTATCCCCTCCCCGCCTTCCTTCTCTCCGTCTATTGTCCTGCCGCATTTGAAGAACTCTACCACAGTGTCCCTACAGTCCTAGACACTCCCCAGCCCTGCAGTGCCCCCCAGTAGTTTTAATACGCCACAGGAGAGTCCCATCGGAGGACTCGCAATAAATCAACTCCTTCGGCCACACGCACGCTAACTATATATATAAGCGAGGGATATCAACAAAAGAATTGATTCCGTGAATCCCGAATTGCTTTCTAATAGGCCGGAAGCTGGTATCCCTTTATGAACCACCCTTTGGGATCCCTCGGGAGCCGTATTGGGGAAAGATTACTCATTCCTGCGATTGGAGGGAATGGATTTAATGCGCTGGATGAGGGAGAGATAAGCCAAGCGTGGAATTGAGACGGGAGGGATGTGGGGCAGATGGGAAAACGGGTTTGAATATAAAGGTAGCGAAGAGACCAAAAAGGATTTGGTTGGAAAAGTGCTGAGGATGAGGAAAGGAGTTGGAAGGAAGAGTGAATGTGGATAAGGAGTTAGGAGAGAACTGATTTAAAACGAGTAATTAGTGTTGAGATTGTGAGCCTCATCATGGAGTATTCGTCTTCAATGCTTTTCAAATCATTTTTGTAAATATATTGTCACCATAGACCGGGGTCAGAAATACGCCGTTGATAGCGTGTCCAGCACCGTTGGGGGATTGATTGTGACCTCCCGTAAAATCAAATATGAATACGGATTCTGCTAGCGATAGTTTTAAGGATGCTCGCGCATTTATGCCTGCATAAAGATCGGAAACGTCCAATGTAAGTGATATTTGCCCATCCTTGCCTGCTAATAAATGAAAGTAGATTGTTTTGGTGTGATTACATGTATTTTAGGATAATGTTAGAAATATCTTTCCTTCCGAAAACTTTTATTTCAGAAGGAATCATTTTCATTAGCCTTGATGGTCCTATTGTTATTACGAGTTGTTGTTTTGTCATAAGACTATCCAGCTCTTGATAAAATTCCCTTTTGTAAGGAGGAAATTGCTCTTGTCGCATACTTCTTCGAGACGGTTTCTTTAGTACGAGAGAATTGACACTAACTTATTACAACCTTGCTTTTTAAAGTGAAACACGTTAATTCAGATTATCGTTAGTTAGTGCTTATCCTGTGTCAGAATGATTGTTATTGTATACATATAGCATTATTGTAATCAACATTGTATATTTTATATACATTACGTTGCATTATTTTAATTAGCATCGTACGTATTATTGCATAGCGTAATAATGGAATTATTGTAAAATAGTAATCAGTTACCACCGGACTATTAGTCCATCTGTAACGCATGTAATAATAATAAAAATAATAATTAGGGAATGTTAAAAATAAAATAGATGCTGAGGATACGATAGCTGTTTGAGTGCTCGGCTACCGTAGAGAATTAATGGAGGAAGTCAAAAGATGCATTAAGGCGCGGATGAGGGAAGGAGAGGAGCAAATCTCTTGTCTTTAAGGACAGATGCTTTAGCAGCAGAGGTAGTGCGTCTAACGTGGAACCAAAAGCATAGTATCCGTTTCCCCGCTTTGTAACGTTGCCTTGGAGATCATGATACGAAGATTAAGACCTACGGGATCAGAAAGGCCACGTATTCTTTTACGTCATCATTTGTCGGCTGAGGTAATCGTATACTTTTATTGAGAGATGTTTCATTATTACGGGGTTTATAATAAACCGCTACATTATGGTTTGGTTTACGGTGTTAGAGAAATACGATCCTATTAACATCACAGTAAGGGGCTTTTATATCGAAACTGAATTATGTTCCTTTTTTTGGTGGCTTTCGTGTGCTGCCGACAGTTTTTCATCAGCCGTCATGTTAATTTAATTCTCAATGCCGGCGTTACAAATTATACATTTTCGTTTTTTCAATAGTTTTTCCTTTGATTCTTATTTGTAGTAATTAAGATTATTAACCGTCTTTTAAGTTGACTCAATCACGTATCCGTTTTTAATTTATTAAATATTATTGATTTATCAATAAACTAAGTTAATTCCCAAGGAGAAACGGACATGTAGAAAGTCTGACAGGACCGGGACACGATCATGCAATGATAGAACTCAAGCACAAGTGGTAGCACCAGGATATTCTTAGTAAAAATACACTGTTGGGTGAGATAGTTGTTACGTAGAACTTGCTCCTAACAACAAATCATCACTTATATTGAACTATAATAGAAGTAAGTTGATTAAATAAATCCTATTTTTGATATTTCGATTAAACGCTAAACGCAATTCCAATTATTTTCCATAAGTTTATTCGAAACATCTTTTGTTCTTTATTACATTAAATTATTATTCACATAGTCAGCCTTGGGATTTACATCGGTATGTAACTTAATTTAACTTTCGATACCCCTTCGTAAATCGAGTCAAACATATTTAACGTGAATTGAAATATTTTTTTGAGTTTGAACTCATTTCTTAGATCAGGATGTCAACGACCTTTGATGATTGAACGGATATTATCTAGTAATTTTCGGTCTCGACTGTTCTATTGTACGGGATAAAATTATATTAATTTTGAAGCCACTCTATATTAAACCTGTATGCATACTTTTCTCTTAGGACGTCTTTGTTCACGCAAACTCGATCTACCGATGTAGCCATTCCCGTAGTGACTACAGTAACTCATAGTTACCGATGAAAATCCTTTAAATGAGGAAGTTTTGCCTAAATCCTTCTTTGAGATATCCTTGACGAAATGGAATGGAATTCGAAAAAAACAAAACATTCCTTACTTCGTCACGCTCGTCGTCGCTTAGTTGGCAACGCAACGCCATCTCTTTTCTCCCTCTTCCCATCTTCCCTTAAGTGGAATCATCCTTCGCGTAAAAGCTTCTGCTTCGGCGTTTTCCGTTCGTCTGAAACATTTCCCATCGTGTCACGCGGCTTCGTTTGGCGTTTCGCTACGGGTTTGCTAGACGTAAATCCTTCCCCCCTCAACCGGCCCAGCCATTGCAGGAGCAAATAACCTCCCAGATTACCTCTCCTTCTTGCCCTCCCCCTGTACAGTAGTCTTTGCCGAAGATCCGCCGACAATGAGAGCGACAGACGGCTCAGAAGTGGCAACCCACGGAATCAATCTCGAGGCTATTTATCAATAGTGACGTCACTTCGGTTTGCAATATATTTTTCATTCGTCCCTTGTGTGTGCACTAGATGTGTGCGTAAGGCCGAGTTTTCCTTTGCGGATATGGAATTGATTGCGTTAATGGTGTTCTTTCTTCCCATGTTTTTGATGAATTTTCTTCCTAAGGGTTTACCGACGTGAAATTATTTCACGATGCATTTATTATTGAGAGGATTTGTTTTTTGGTGAATGTCCCGTAAGAGTAATGTGTAAAATGTATGTTGTTGGATTAGGGGGATAAAAAGCGACTTGGGTGATTTTTGAATGAGATTAAGTAATGAGAATAGTTAGATGGGAAATAGTGAGGGAAAAATCGCGGATCTGTTTAACTAATTTTCTGTCGTGAGATTGAATTTACTTATGGTTATTAATGTATTATTTATGTGTATAATTTCATGTATTATTCATTTGTATATAATTTTCGAAGCATTAAATTAAAATACTTCAAATAGGGTTCATTCAGCTACGAGAATAAAACAAGAACACAACTTGAAAGAAAAGGCAGCATTCATAAAAATTGCAGAAATATTAATACGCTACTGTAAAAAAGGACCAATTCCAGCAATAAAAGCCTCGTTAGAATAACGATGATATTGCAAAAAGTAATGGAATATTTACTGCAGAGTAATTAACTTAGTATGAGAGAAATGTCGAATGGTATTCGGCTAAGATAAATTTTCTTTATTATATAATATTAATAATAATAATGCCTCTTTATTGAAGGGCGAGACTTCATAGTCCTTTCTTACATCTAAAGATAACGATGAAAATTATTTAGCAAGTTCTTTATTAAAAGGTTATGTTTTGTTATGTTTTGCCTCCCTTATACCTTGCCTGAAAATTCCGTTGAGTAGCAATGCTTTATTCCGTCCTTGAATTTTCCTACACGCCAAGTTCATTTTTAATTTTCTTTTGATACAAAGAATGCTAATCAAGTCTTCAATTTTCTCTTGCATCAGTCTAAGTTCTCTATGGTATTCGCATTACTGGGATCCATTTCACGAGCTATTAGATTGGAAACGAGTCAAATGCTCACATCTTCCCAATGGGTCTGACTTGATTGTCTATTATTTCCATGCAAAGCGATTCAGTTTGGTCGATTGTCACTTTTATGAAACGACCTTAATACAATGGGGCAACGGATGGCTGACGACGCGTCGAAAAATCATCAACTTTTACCTCCGAAATGTTTTTCACCGGTGTTGGAGGGGACTCAGAATTGGACTATCCATGGCGGAATGACTGTTGCGGGTGTTGGCTGGATAAAGCTCGTCATTCAATTGTAAGCGAAGTTGGCCCAGAGGGAGGGTGCTTACCTCGGCGGGCATTAACTTTCGTAATCAAGCGTGCGGAATCCCAATTTACCCCATCCATCTCTCACCGCTCGACCCTAGCCTTCGAATTGGACAGCTGTCAACGTTTTCTAATTCTGCGTAACCAGAAGCCATATCTGTTAACCTTCCAGGCATCTTCGTACATAGTTATGTTCCTAGGTGTTTGCTAACATGTGGATAGGTGTGCGCAATCCAAATTATTTGCGGATATTGATGTATGAGATAAATGTTGTTACCGCACAAGTTAAAAGGTTTAGTACTTTTGCGATATCCATTTATTTGTGTTGACTTTTACAGGCTGCATTGGTTGAATTTAAATGTTGTAAAATAATAATAATAAACGTCTTTATTGGGCGAAAGACGTTTATTTACCTTAGGTTAAAATAGGGTTTTATTGTAATTATTATAATAAAAATCTCTCATTCATAGGGTATCAACACTATTGGAAGTTAGCTGGTAGTAGTAGTTATTTTAAAAGTGCTTCGACGTCTAAAGTCATTTCGCACGCGAGTCTCCACCGGGAATAGAACCCGGAACCGCCTTCACTGAAGTCGAACGCGTTATCCACATGGCTATCTTGATGTCAAGTTTGCTGGTTATGGCTGATAATCCTAGGATCTAAAAGCATGGAAACACTACGCTTCTGTCGCGTAATACGTATTACCCAGGGTTTTACCAATGGTGCTAAGTTCTGCAAGCTGAGTAGAACTGTGGCCTCAAATCCCTAAAATATGCCGGAAGATGAATTGCCTTAGCTGAGGGTTGAACCGTATTCATCGGAGTGGCAGGCGAGGGCTCGTTTTTGTTATTAATACTATCGTATATGTTTATATGAAGTATATTGACACCATTTTGAATGTTTCTTGCATACAGACGAGTGTAAACTCAGCATATCTCTTATTGTATCGAATCGTTCCGTCCGAGAAGTAAGGAGTAAGATTTACGGAGCATAAAACCAAGTCCTAGATTTATGAATGGCGTAGAATTGTGATGTAGTGCGCGGCGAGAAATAGTGACTCCCAATGGCGGACGTGGATTGAAAGTTACTGCACTCCGGAGGATTAAAATTAAACGAAAGCGTGCACGGGTAGGGTCCGAAAGAGAAAGTGAAGCTTCCCTGCTATAAGGAGGGAGTAAATGAAGAGGGAGACGCCCTTTCTGGACCATAGGATACTGCGGAAGGAGAGAAAAAATGGACGCTGCATCTGAATGGATGATGGAATGGGGTGGGGTAGCACGTGGATCCGAACTTGTCGCTGGGATGGGGGGTGTTGTCACGGCGGTAATATAAGCTTGGCAAGCACTTGGTGAATGGGGTGATGGAGGATGGGAACCATTAGTCGACTTCCGAACAATGGCCACCCTCGTCCCTTTGCACTCCTGCCCTTCCCATCCCTTTTCACGGGCAGAAATTTGAAAAAATGGCTCCAGATATAGGGATGGAGTTTTCCAAACAAATGGGGTAGTACTCGTGTTAGCAAATCTTTGTTTATATGTTCCGCAGTCACACTTTTTCTTTCTTTGCTCCCGCCTCGGAGATACTTTTTGGAGTCCATTTTCCAGCGATTAGGAGTTTACGCTTAAACTTCTTATTGCTGAATGAAAATTGTAAAAATTCCACAATGGAAAGTCTTCATGATTGACACAATAGTAAAATCAATTTTTCTAAAATTTCAATGCATATCTCTTATCATTACAAATCACCTTGCAAATGGTCACGTGGCAACGTCAGCACAAACAACAACAGTATAAACATTGAGAACGGAAGCATTATTTTGTGAGAAATGTTTACTGTAGAAGATAGAAAAACAAAACTTTCCAAAGTTTTCCGGAGTTAGGTATATATTTAGGCTAGCTGTAAACTTTTACTCAACTACCTAGGTTCGGTTCTTCATATTTGTAAGTTATCAATAACGAATAATTGTTATCAACGAATAATTGTTTTATTTACTTCACAATGTTACTCAGCGGAGAATATTAAGGCCTCAAATTAAAGCGTATGTAAAATGTGCAGATTTCGTTTAGTTGTAAATCATGATTAATGTTCCCCATATCAAATACCTATGTATGTCGTTTTGTTAGATGATTTGCTTTGTCTCATAAAAACTGTAAAATTAGTCAAATCGTATGTTATTCTAAACCATACCTCTCTTTCAAATAAGCTGAAGCTTGTGAGTGATAGTTCTCTTCCAGTTTTTCTTGAGATGCGTTAAAGATGAGGGAATTGAGCTATTTATAACCAACATTTCTTAATTTTGCCATCGAGTAGTATTTCAAGCAACACGTTCCTAATTGAAACATGTTGAACATGTAGTCTTACCTTGGAAATATATTTCTTCATAAATCACAACTTAATTCTTCCTTTCCTCTATCTAGCTATTCATTTTTTCATTTATTTACGTTTTGTTACTTATGTTCAATTTCTTCCTCGCATAAATCACTTAAAAGCTAAACAATAGCGCATTTTCTAAGTAAGCGATTGTTTGAAACTGGATAATAAGATCGTAGGATCAAGTATATTTCCTCATAGGGAAATCTTTCTTTTTTTCTTTAAAATAGTCAAAATACAGTTTAATACAGCTCGATACCAGATGCTTATAATGTAGCCAAAAAACAAAAAGGATACCTTTCAAAGTTTATTTTTTACCTCAAGAAGCTCGTCTCTTCTGGAAGGGTGTATGAGTTTTCGTCTTTTCAGTTTGATTATTCTCATTATTACCCAAATAATTTATTTTTCTGATTATTAATCATTATTACCCAAATCTAGCTAACTACATTTGGATACTTATTAAGAAAGGTGACGATCAATGTTAAAACCATGGTGATTTAAAATACACTCATGATGATGCAGCATTGCTGCAAAACCCTGATCGTTAATGTCTTACAAAGTGATTCAGTAAAAGCGATTAAGATGTAGTTATGTTCGATGATATTCTTGAAATTGCTTAAAACTTTTTTATTTGAATTTCAAACAATGGATTACCTCCTTTGTTTCAAGGTTGATTCTTACATCCTGTTGCATCAATCGTTTCAAAAGTAAACCTCCTAGATCCCTTCTCTTGCAGCTTTTTCTTGTTTCAGAGCGTCACATATTCTCTCCGGCTCAGCCCATCTGGTGGACATGGGTAGAAGTAATGAAGATTCAGTTTTCTTTTTATCTTTCTATCTCGTTTCACCATTCTTTCCACGACTTGGATATGACTTTTTTTGGCTCGCCTCAGGCAGGAATCGAGCAGAGATGGATTTTTAAAGGGGATATCCTGATATTCTTCCGTAAGATTTACGTTTCAGATTCGGTATAGAGCAGTAGCTCCTAGTCACGGGTACGCAAGCTTCTTAGATTGCGAGAACTTTTCAGGCGGTGGAAGGTATTTTGCTATAAATATACCTTTTATTACATTGTTTCGGAAACCCACATGTTCATGGTTATTCGTTTTTCAGTTCTTAAGAGTTTCGCTCTGTAAATAGGTACATACATATTTTCACATTGTTCAATTATATTCATATTGCTTTCATCCGGTTTATAATATGCTATCTGTGCTCCAAGAGAAAACTATGTGAGTTGTAAAAACCGTTAGTGTTTTCTGTAAAATATTTAACGGAATTTTAACGAGTGGTCTTCCTTTTTTTCTTGGTAGATTAAGGTACATTTTCATACCGACAAAGCTCAATTCAAGAAGTTTCACCAGCTTCATCGTCAATGTTGAACCTGCGATCAGTGTAGGAAGAGGGGGGAATTTTGAACCTTTCCAAATGGGGGATGTAGGATTGGGGTTGTACAGCCTCGCAGCCCGGAAATATGGTCCGCGTTTATTCGGTCCCACTAATATTTGGTCCGCGGCGGCTGGGAGCTGCGATGATTTAGTAACTACACGCTATATATTGGTCGTTGGGCAAGGCAAGGATTTGTCATATTTAATTGTTGTTGTTATTGCTGGGTATAATGCATTATGTATAATGCAAACTACTTAAGTATTTCATAAACAAAAATTATAAGTATGCCTTACTGGAATTGGAGCATTCTATCTAACAATAATAATTACAATTAATTATGACAAATCTCAGCCTTGCCCAACAACCAATATCGCGTTTAGTTACTAAAACATCGTAGCACTAAATCGTAGTGGACCAAATCACCGCAAACCATATCACCGGTTGCCATACAGCACATACCTGCCTTTAAGTTGAAACATTATTTAAGAGTTAATTCTCTCAAATTGACTATTAAAATGCCAACTTATTGAGATGAATCCAAAAGATGCACATGTATCGTTTAAACATTTACCTATTAGTTTTTAGTTTAAGTTCCTCGTCGTATCTAAAGGAAATAGCTTGTTTTGCAAAATCGTCAAGGAGTGGAGGTGAAGGAGGGCCTCCCTTTCTCTAAAGATTCGCCAATGGTTTAGGACCATACGTCTTCAGATTTGTCGGATGAATATTTATTGAAGTAGTAGCTGTGTCAGCATAGTTTTTTTAGTATTCAAGGAGTATTTGGAGGGAACCGAAGGTCGATACCGATGATGATCGTCCTTGGGTCCTTCGGTGGCTGTTAAAATCTTTTTTCCAAGTTTCCCCTTTTACTCGCTCGGAAAAAACTTCAGCCGAGTACCGAGGACACATCCGATTGGTGAGGAAAGTATGTCGAGAGGCAAGTGAGATATGCTGACGCCCAAAGAATCGCGGGGAAGGGCCTAGACTAATTGGCGCTCGAGAGATTCGAGCAGAAAAGAGGGTTGGGAAATCTCTCATCTCAAGGCAATGCGGTCGAAGTTACAGGTAAATTTAGCTCGACTTTTTTCAACGAATAGCTAGGCCGAATATTCGCAAAAACTTAAATGTTAATTTAACTTTATTTTTATTCTTCAATATTACTTAGGGTCGGTGCTCCCCAACCACTGTACCTTGAGTTAGGTATTCAGTCATCGTGTAATAAGCGGAGGGACCCTGCTCTCCAACTTGACTCGTGAAAGCTACAGAGAACTTGCTATGTATTTGTTCAATAATTAATACTAATATTTCCAGATCATTTGTATGTAAATCTCAGAATATCTTTAAAAAATCCACGTCTAAAATAATTCTGCGAATAATATTAGAGTAAAATTTATGGTTGAAATTATCTCTCTTTGGAAATCCATTTACAGGAATAAATAAAAAAATCACCATGTAAGATTCCATGCCTTTTTCAAACTTACAAGTTCATCATGGGTCACATAATTTTACAGATACGTACATATATGTGATAAATGGATTTTAATATTGTTTATTTTTTATTCATACCAATATCAAATTCAATGCTACGTTAAAAAAGTTTACTTCTATTTTAATAACCTCCTAAATTATTCATTTAATAATTTTAAGTATAAAATCGATAGAATATTTGTTTTTTTTAATTTTGAAATGGGATGTCGACCAAGAGGGTGTGGGTAAAATCGATATACGTAGGCCTAATGGGCGTCGATCAAATTTCTGTCGGTCAAGTTAGTGTAACTCCAGAAAGATTCCCTTTTGGTCTAGGCATTGTTAAAATGGAAAATGAAGCGTTTGTCAAAGGCATGTATTGTCAATTCGCCAAAGGAGTAATTTCGCTCAAATTCGAATATCCAGTGAAAAATCAACTTCCGCGGCATCGGTCAAAATCACAGACAGTCCTTCAGCAACGTATGCAAATCAAAAGCGGCGGAAGTTCGTCGCACTCTCTCGTCACCCGCGGTGGTCGCGCGTCAAACGCGAGCGGAAATAATAAAATGGCGCGTTAATTCGGCTCTGAAAACCCACTCTTCGCAAAAAACCCTTTACATCGTCCAACCCTCTCTTCATCCCCGGAATAATTCAATATGTCCGTCGCTAGAGGGGGCGTCGATCGAAGCCTCGAAAATGGGTCTGGCGAAGCGTTCAGATAATGCGAATATCGATCAATTCTCGTATGACTGCAAATCCACGTTGGAGGGAAGCCGTCGTACAAGTTAGGGACGGAGTCGACCCTAGTCTATAGCAGGATAAGGACGAGGGAAAATAGAGAGATGGAATCCTTGAAGGATTTCGGTAAGGGAAGAGAAGATAAGTTTCAGTGAAGGGTGATCTTATGACACAATATAAGGATAACCCCTTAACTCATGGTGAGATATGAATGGCTGGATATGATGATGTCGAGGTTGGGGGCTTATTGTCGTCTCACGTATTTTCGCCCACGTTGTTTTCAATTTTCTGATGTATACGTAGAAGGTAAAATTGGTATTAGGATATCGTTTTCAGGGAGTATTTGGTAAGAATTCCAACAGGTCATTGAATCCACATGAATGTATAGATGTTCCTGTTCAGTGTAAGTTTTACATGTGTAATTCATTGAAGATTCATTGAAGAAGTGTTTTATTCCTTGCTCTTTTCATGGATAAGGGAATGACTTTTTAGAAACTCAAACTGATAGTAACAAACTGTCCTGATTCGAACGAATTCAGAAAAATGGGACTATTTTATGTCCTGGCAATCATCATCAAAGATTTAAAGAGAATGATTTTTAAAGCAAAGCAAAAAGAAGAATATGAAAATGAATAAATGTAAATCCGCGATTTGGTAAATTTGAACCACTGCGGGAAATCTCCCGCGCCAGAAATGCATATAAGATAGTCCGTTGCAAATCTAGTATGTAAATGCAGGCGATATGAATGAACATTCTTAAAGTTACATGAATGAGAACAGAAAATTCATTTTAGTTCAGCTTAAGAAACGTACAGTTCTGAGAAAATCTAAGGACAACAAGTAGTATGTTAATAACAAAATTATTATATTAATTATCTTGCTTCAAATCTATTTATTTAACAGCACCTATGGTTACTATTTCTGCTAGTGAATAAACGGCCAAGTTATGCACTTGATTAATATAGCTGTAATACAGAACTCTTCTTTTATTTACATTAAATATATAGGCTATTGTTAGTATTACAGATTAAAGGTTTGATTCAAAAGGATTTAATTTCAACTTGATAATTTTTGGTAATTGAATGCTATTTTGCGTTAATCAAACTAAGATTGTATAAAAAATTCATGAACTGTTGAACCTATCGATTATTTAAATGTCCTCCAAATATTTTTCGAACCGAAATAGTTTTCGAAAGCTTAACTAAAAGAATTTTTCGAAACGTTCACTCTTATAGAATCATTATAAAAATAACGATGTTATTTGCCTAGAAAATATTTATGGACCATTTTCATCGAGTTACAATATCCTGTTGCGGAGAACTTAAATTAAAGCTTAATATCTGCATTGAAATAGTATTAATTTTAAATAAAATAGAATGAATAATTGAAACACTGTAATTGTAAATATTATATCTACTGGCGATGAAACAATAATAGTAATAGGTCAAGGTTGAGATAACCAGTCTTATTAAATTTAAAGGTGATAGCTTAAAAAAGTGCACAGAAGAAACCACTTTGTGAGTTTCAAAACCTAAGTAAGGAAAAAATTCACCTCAGCAGGAATAGACTCACAAGAAGGAGGTATAAGAAACCTGCGAAACATACTGATAGTTGACTTGTATATGGGTAGAATGGTAGAATAAACAATGAGAAAGAAGAGGAATTTTGAGGCCAGTATCTTCAATTTCTGTCTTATTTCGTCCAAGGAAACTCCAGCCCGGTGTTTGTTGAAAGGTGAATATTGACATCAAAGCGGATAGCTATTTAAATTATATCTCTACCCCAATTTTAGCATGGTATCTATTCAGAGCAGTTTCGGGAAAGGTATTCGGCGCCTTATCGGGAACCCGGGTATGCTTGGCAAATAATTTGACCTTCTCTGAGTAGTGACGTAAGTACTTTGACTTTTAGGGTCACACTCTAGGTCAAGTGATTTCCCTGGGGAAGATTATCTCATGTGAATAGTCGTGGGACATTAATAAGGTGACTTGGGAGGTCCTAGGAAAGAATTTCGGCGAATAAATCTTCGGCAGAAACCAGTAAAAGGATGAGAAGATCTATATCTAACTGATAAGCTCTCACTTTGATAAGTGAAGTGGCGTGTCGCCGAAACGTTAAGAGAAGAAAAAATAGACGGTCGCAGTATCGGATATTTTTGCCACGCCCTCTATTTTTCCGTCCCTTGGACCCTAAAAGTTTCTCTTTTGATTTCCACCTAATAGGCGGTGTAATATCAAAGCGATACATTTAGTGAAAATTTCATCTTTCGAATCGAAATTATCTTTAGTTTGATCTCGTCGTCGAGGCTAATCAAATTAGCGTCCGTCGGATTTTCCCTTGTGTTCCAAATGGTAGGCCTGGGGCGATCTTTTTGTATGGAGGAGTATTGAGCAAGGATGTGTTTAATATGAAAGCCGCCGATGCATTGGTTTATTTCGGTAAGGTTTTGTCTGCAGGAGAAACGGATAAATAGATGAAATCGTAAGATTTTGTTCCTTCTGTAGAACGTTTACTTGTGTTTACGAGATTCTTTAAGGTAGAGGCCCAACTTCATGTCTCTGCGGCCCAAATTACTCGGGAATATTTTAAATATACTTCAACGCTCCAAAACTATGCGTTATAAGCGCTAAATGATTTATGTGATGTGAATAATTTTATTTTAAAAACAAATAAACTTATCAGCTGTATATTATCCGAATAATGAAAAATAACGGTACGAGTATCACGACTTCATGCCGTTGATTTATAGCTGCTGTGGAGAAATCCGATGCATTTCGAATATTATTATAAGGCAATAGACTAAATAAAACGTGACTTTCGCTTTAAATGTTTCTGATACGGTGATATTCGTGTTGCGATACCAGAGCAGTGAGATTGAATGCACGCAACTCCGAGGTCATTAAAGCCAAATAAAACCAAATTTGGCAAGAGCGATTACCATCGGAAACACGCTCTTTTATGGTTTTTAGCGTATTACCTAACACCGCTTAACATTCATTGTGCGTTGAAAATTGAGGAGGAAGATGGATCATGGAACATCGCATAACATTAGTGAGAGTTTATTTTAGAATTTGTTTTTTCTAATGTTTCTATCATCGGAGAATGTGCTTGCCTCTCCAAGCGGCTTTAACGTGAAGTTTTTTTATTCTTGTGGGAGTTAACCCGCAGCACTCGAAACATTTCTTACATCGAAAATACAAGTGTTTATTATACCCCTCGTTAGCTTGAAAATCCGAATGGCTCTGTAACATAGGAATGGGATTATTCGAGCAAATACTTAAAAAGTTCTGTTGTTTAAGTTAACAAAAGCAGTTAATTACCTACCCACAATACCTGGCATGGGGCTCTCGGATAGCCAAGTGGGCAACGCGTTCGACTTCAATGAAAGCGGTCCCGGGTTCGATTCCCGGTGGGAGCCTACGTGCGAAATGACATAAACTTTCGAAACACTTTAAACAATACTAATACTAATATACTAATACCTGGCATGTATTCTATTTTTAGAATAACAGGATTGGGTAGTAGGAGATCTGGGATCGAGTCCCAGTCATGTAGGTTTTTTCCCATTTGTTTTTCCTTGGGTTTTAAAGCCGCAAATACGTGCGAAGTTATCCCTCATCCGCATTCCCTGTGACCCAGTAAAAGGAAGGTGGGATTTTAATCATTATCCAAAATATTGAATCTGTGAAAGAGGATGTCCACAAACGTAAAACTAAATACGTAATATTCTGCCTTTTGTTTCCTTTGACAATTTTGAAGAATCTTTGGATGGCACTCAAATAATTTTCAATCAGCATTAATTTTTTAAATTTGAATAACTAAACAGTGATGAATCGGAGGCCTTTGTTAGTAAAATTTGTCTGAAGTTAAAGTTGCCAGGCGTTAAAGCTGAGAGAAATTCCTACAAATGGAAGAAACATAGTTTCAAAACTATAGTATACTTTTAAGAATATATTCATTTATTTAATTTATATCCTATTTCCTCACTTCATATTTGCTGAGTGATATGATTTTTTCGGTCCAGGGAATTCTTATGGTAATGCAAGGAAATACGATTCTAATGAAATTCATTCAGCAAGGTTTCATCTGTTGATAATCGGTCATTTCTTCGTGGAAAGACGTAATGAAGTGAAAGCCTGTATTTTCCACTAGTTTTATTCACACTACCCGTTTCGGTTACATAGCCATCATCAGGTAAAATTCTAACTATTAATAACTATATTACACCAGATGATAGCCATCATGTAATATACCTGATGACGGCTATTTCGGTAGTCGAACCCGGTAGTGTGAATAAAACTAGTAGAAAATACGAAGCACTGAATTTCACTTCTTCATCTGTTCAGTTTATGCAAGACCTCCTCGAACTAATTTGTAAACATCGGCATATAATTAGTAGAAAAAACAGTAATCATATGTTTATAAATATAACATAAGTTCACTTGTATTTTATTGCAATATTTGCTCTTCTATCAATATTAAGTTTGCTGAACTCTGTTTCTTTTACAAACCCGTCCGTAGAGCTCCAAAAACCACGCTTACGGTCATATCATTTTGCTGTCTACTTTAACCAATACATCTTCTTCCCCGTCTGCATCTCCCTATAGACTCGCTACCATGTACCATTTCCTTATCTAAACACTTTAACCCGTGCACTCACTTCTTGACGTTTTATAAGGGCACATCTGCATCCCGTTTCGTTCCAATCTCCGGGGGCAGCGAAACCCGCTGAGTCCATTTCGCCGCTGTCAGATGCACTAACGCGGCGAAGGCCACACGCTGCCTCGTACCCAAGAGTTGGCTTGGAAAGCGCTTTCGAGGATACGCCCCCTTCGGCAGATGCTCGTCGAGATAAGGGTTTGATTAAGAACACCCCTTTCACGCCTTTGTGCCGGTTTGTGTATCTTTCGGATGCACGTGCACCTGAACTTCAGGGAACGCTTTCAATCTTGATTACTGCGTCCTGATCGATAAGCGTCTCTCTCACGTAGGGTTATTCTCTTTATGACTCGGTAATTATTTATCTACCTTTTTGTTGAAGAAAATAAATGCTACCATACTTCTTTGTTTTAACTGTCAAACGTTCAGGATGGATCTTCTCACGAAGGAACTCATAGGAGAGTTTACTGTCTCCATTCTATCCCCTTGTTTGTTAGCCATCCACATGGCAGACATCTACCTGATTGGCAACCCATTTATGAAACCGTCTTTTACCGAGTATTGCTAAATATTGGATTAGATTAACCGCTTGTTTGGCTGGGTTAAGTACAAGTAGGCCATTCTGCCGTATTACATAGATAGCCCTGACATATTTCTCAAAATTATGGAACAAAGAAAGAGTACTGTATAGGAAAAAAAACCTTCAAAAGTTAAGCCGAACGAAAGGAAATCCCCGGTAGCGAGGAAACGTTTGGAAGAGGAGGGGTGGAACTGGGAAAATTCTGTAATATAAAACCCAACTCTAAAAGTAAAACTCAAAAGTAATTAAAAAATCAAAATATGTTCTATAGACATTTATGCGAAAAATAATTTAAAGCATTAAGTTGCGTATATGGAGTAATGTATGAGTATTTTAAAATAATGTACTTACGTTATTTGAATTTATGTTTTTAACGTTACGTCTATCTTTTGAATGATATATAAATTAATGTTAAGTTTAAGTTTTTGTGGTGAAGTATATAAAATGCTCTGTTTTTATCTTTCTTGGCATGTATTTCATTATTATTTATAAAATGCTTGATTTTAAAGCAAACTAACATACAAGATTTCTTCTATATTTCATATATTTATAAATTTTATCTCTAATGTAACTTTCACTTTTACATTTCACTTTCTTCGAAGTTCCTTTCGCCCATCTGCCCTTAAGCCATTATAAACGTTAGCGCCCAGAGAATTAAGGGGGGAATAATTTCTACAGCAGTCGTTTTACTGCGGCTGTAAAATAATCAATCGATTTTCTTGCCGGGATAAGTTGAGTGGTATCCCCAGCAGAAGTGCGAGCGAAGTAATATTTTCTTTATCACTCTTTCCTTATGGCCGAATAAAGTCCCTTGGGCGATCAGTTTAATCAGTGCGGTGGCATTTATTTGGCGAGCCAATTTTACTGGAAGACTCCCGAGTGAAAGAGAAATGACCGTTTCCCAGTCAATTTTCCGGGGGTGTTTTGATTCCAGCCGCGGGTATTTTCATTTTACTCCCGTGAGGGCTTCGTATTCGATAAAGTTCAATCTCCAATAACGCACGGCGGCTATAGACGGAGTAGAACGGCGGGGCTTAGGTGGATATCGCGTCAGGTATTTACACTTCCTAAGAAATTATCCGTCCGTATCGCTCTTTACGAGGTGGCCAAAGTCTAATAAAGAAGAGAGTGAACAGAATGGCAGGAAAGTAACATGGAGAAAGCAAAGATATAATCATGGTAACTTAATTAGAGATGTAGCTTTCTGTATTACAGATATAGTGCTTCAAAGTTTTTGAAATCTGTTTTGGTAAGAGTTATCTGTTAAAGCTTTCGCTTCATCTGCGACGAGTCCATTTATTTCGTTGATTTAATTTTTATTTCATGCGATCGTTATGATTGATACTATTTTGGAATCCCTTTCCACAATTCCTGACCTAATTAATTCTTATGCTTCCAGATAGCTCTTGCTTTGTCGTGCGACTAACTCAGTTACTAAACCTCATTTAGGTTTTATAATCTTTATTTCGTGTTACATGATCAAGAGTGTTGGTAGCCCGGGAGAAATTGCGTTGCCTTTGGCAAAAGAATATGTCGTTCACTTTTTCTTTCCATCTGTAAAAAATTTATCATCAGAGCTCCTTTTTAGAGACTTTCTCCATTCAGTCCAAAGGGGAAGAAGCTGGGTGACTTGGTTGTAATAGAGATATGGTGCTCGATGAACCTATCCAATGGTTTCATTTTTACCAACTCTTCCCCTATACTTAACGTTCTTTCAAAACTTTAAAAGTTAAAGGAATAACAAGTGTGAAAAATAGCGACACGACTGTGACACGAACCCAGGTCTCCCACTTTCCGGCCAGGTATTCTAACCACTGAACTACCGTGCCGCGTCTCTGGTAGTTCAGTGGTTAGAATACCTGCCCGGAAAGTGGGAGACCTGGGTTCGAGTCCCAGTCGTGTCGCTATTTTTCACACTTGTTATTCCTTTAGGATTTTCGTAGGTTTTATAACCTACTAAGTTACCTTCCTTTCCTTTAACTTTAAAAGTTTTTACAAGTGTTTGCTTTTCCAATAGTTGTATCTGATGATAGCAAATCTTACGATCTAACAAAACCGGTCGTCGGAATTATGTTAAATAGAATTTATTTTTACCATCTCATATCTTAGTCATATTAAGTTTAAATTTGCAAAAGATCGTTCGTTTAAAAATAGCGATTAAATTTTCAACCAATTTTTTATTAATTTTCTTTCTCAGTAGAATTAAATAGAGGAACTAGCTAACATGCGTCACATTGTCAGTAAGCAGGGATTGGTGCATACGCTGTTTAGGGAAAAATTTTGTGAAGAAATGTAGTAGTAAATTGTTTACCAGTACATGATGCATGAAATTCCTAATACTTCCTAACCCCGAAAAGAAAATTGTTCTCGAAGATTCCCAGTTTATGAAACGGTACGTATACATAGAAAGATAAACTATTTTCGGTTCCATAGTACTCCACCGCAATATGAAACGATGAAGCAACTGATAAGAGAGCGAAACGTCAATCTCCGATGCATCATTCCGTAAAACTGCTCCGGGGCAACTGTCGTTGGGTCCATTGTCATACAAAATGGACCTCAACAGAGAAACAGGCGTCAAAATCGCTGCATGTGCGCTCCGCAACGACTCGAGTAATGCAATTTTGATCCTCTTCTCCAGTAAATGCGTTGTCGTTTGCGCGTGTATTTTTCTCGCCTGGTTGGACGGTTGTTCGGCCGGAAGAGAGATGGCAGTGACTGCAAGCGTGGACTTGAATTAGCCTTTCGAGGCGAAAGCCGCTACCAGAGCGAAATGTTTTGTGGCCGCTTTGTTTGGAAACGGACCGTCTTTTCCCAAGCACAAAGAGTCGGTTCTCCCCCGATAACTTTTTCGATTTTTTCCTCCGCCGAAATAGATTTTGCTTTACGGTCTTGCGGTCCGGAGGAATGTGTTTACGTCGCCGTAAATCCTCCAATAGTCCCACTACCCGGAGGATTTTTAGCGCGCTTGTCAATTACGTTTTGCTTTCCTTTTTGGGCGGTGGAGACTTCTCCCGCAGGGGTGTTAAACCTCCGGCTATCTTTGTTTATTGGATTAGGTGTTAACGCTACATTTTTGTTCTTTCTAATTTGAAGTGTAATATTAGGAATTAATTTCGGAATCACTAGAAGTTCTATCAGGGAATAACAGTTTTGTTACCTATTGTTCTAAAAATTGTTTAGTTTTCTATTCGACAAAAGAACATTTTATGTAAAACGACATGGGAGAAAGTCCTCATGATGCTGAAGAATATTTTTTTTTTCATAAAGTAAGATACAATATAAAACTGCAAGTTTATACTTCTGTTTTCATGAAAACTCGTTATGAGGGAAGATTGTGGAATAGATTTTGTTCCCCTCTTGAATACGTAGCAAATGTGATTTTCGTTATTGGCCAATTTCTTTCTCCATAAGATACTTTCCTTATCATGTAGTCGGAAAGAATATGTAAATCTGGTAAATAATTACCTAATTGAATAAATATGCATGCAATATTGAATGCAATATTCTTTGATGGCCCATCTGGTACATTTTTTCCATTGAAAGGAATATTTGCTTGAAAATCCTTTTGTAGGATTTCCAATTCATTGTAAACCTTTTTTATGAATATAAATGTGCAGAGTATTCAGCATTGCCTTTTATCATGAAGACTTGAGTACGATCACGAAATGTAGAAGGCATAAGTCACGCAATTTTTCTCTGCAGAATCAATTTACTCATTTTTCAATCCTATCAATGTGTTTTCATGCTGTATGTTCACTCTTTCAAGGCTTTATGTTTCCACAGCTTTTGAGGAATTTTTTGCTTCCTCTGCTTTTCTGGAGGGCTTTGTAACTCGTGCCCAATCAAGCATTCTCCACCATCCCGTCGCCCCTTCCAACTCTAATTATAGAACGAAACAATTCGAGGAACACGAGCAATCGCCGGCCTGTATCTTCTCCTTTTGCCTCCAAGTATGCATTAACTCCGCGCCCCTAAGTTTGTATCACTTCCGGCCATCCTAATTCCATTCGTTCTCTTCACCCTTTCTCTCCTCTTCCCCCTCATATTCTCTTGGATTCCTTCCAATTATTCTCCTTTCTTTCGTTCCCCGACTTATTTTCGAGTTTCGGGTACTTCCTCTTCTTTTTTGTCCTCGCAAACAAGTGTCGCAATCATCAGTTGTTTCAAAACGGTCAACGGAAATTATTTCGTTATCTAAAATCGACCCCCTTGGCGACTCTATTTTGCGAAGCAGGGGCTCCTCGATATCTGTTCTCGCTGCTTACTTACACCGTGCATTGTGCACTATGTATTGCGATGTGACAGACCTTGAAATCTGAGTTACTCAGAGAAAGTTGGAAATTCGGTCTGGTGAAACGACTTGATGGAACTGCATGACTAATGGAGAGAGTCATAATGTCGGAGCCACTAAACTGCGTCTAAAGTCTTTCGCAATTGTAGTCAGCATTTCTTCACATTTTCCGGAACATTTGAAGCGAATCAGGAAATCTTCTTCTTGAATTGAATTTGTTGTTTCGGAATATAAATATTAGATTGTCTACTTGTCTAATGTAACTTTTATTCAACATTTATTGTATTAATGACGAGCTGAAGTTGATGATGTTGAGTCACACGTGGCCAAGCAGTATCCTTGGTTTAGGTTCTCTCTGCTTTTCAAATTATATCTGTAATCATGGTTGAAAATAGTCGTTTTCAATGTTCATAATTGACGTATTTAAAATGTATAAATCATATTGTATCTTCCGGGTCCAAAAAATCGTTACGATATGAAGCACAGTGGCATCGCGCATGGTTGGCATGGCATATAACGTCGAGAAATCAGCGTTTTCCATACTTAAGTAGCATCAGCTCATACATTCGTAATAGATAAAGTAATAAGCGAAGAAATAGTTAATTACAATAATAATGTTATACGCAGTAATAATAATAATGTTATTTGCAATGCAACGCATTTCAGTGAAATTTACTGTCTTGTAATGTAAAAGTCCATTAAGATATTTTTCGGTAGAAATGTTAGTGTACTAGCGGTTTTCAAATGTATTTTTAGTAGTGATGCTATTATTATTTAACAGATTTAGTATTTCAATTTAAACATGCAACTAAACGATATATATGTTTCTATGATTTTTGTCTAAAATATTGCACGAATTAAGTATATCGTATACTGCCGGTTGGGCGTTTTGAATTTTAATTTTTTCCCATGAGATAGAAAACTTTATCCTCTCATCTTATGTGACTGCTTTTCAATATAAAAGGTTTTCGCCTTGCTTTTATGATTGCGAAATTGTTATGGGATTTATGTGGTTACCACGTAGATAACCACCCAAGTTACATCCTCTTGTATTAATGCCAATAATAAATGTTGGAAGTCATCTATCCGTATAATACTGGTGTAAATGTAACTGCCCTGCCCTTACTTTCTCAAATTCTGTCACATCTCTTGCATGGAACCTACACGTAGTCATATAAGGGAACTCTTCCCTTCTAAAGTTTATCTTGGTTCTTTTCCGGCTCATTTATTATTCTCCACTCTCTCTCCTTGTTTTCTTCTTTTCCTCTGTCACCAACTCTCGGCTTGACTTCGTCCTCCTCTCCTTTCCTTAATCCTATCTTTTGTGTCCTCTTCCACTGCCACCGTGTTCTTTCGCCAACCCTCGGGGTGTCTCCCGTAATGGAGAACCTGTGTCCGAAGTCAAGCCGGTATTTTTTGATCGGCAGCGCGCGTGTCTGTGATGGGGAGTTGCGGGCTCTCCCCGTCAGAGGGAGTGAGGACGGCTTCTTCCGTCCTTTCATCTCTTCCAATCCCAGCTGCCTGGGACCCGTTATCCAAGGGCGTGACACTCCCCCGTAGACATCGAGAAAAAATGGCAAAGTAGACGGGGCTTCACGTGAAGAAGCTAAAAAATGATGGAAAGAAATGAGGGAATTAGCCTGAGAAAGGATTTCCTTTGCCGAGGTTCAAGGGTAGCTCGTCTGCGGATGTAAAAGGGTGTGGCCATGGCTTATGGAGAAAGAAGGGAATAGACTGGTGTATCGTTTGCGCGACGTGCTTTGAAGGTTATGCAATCAACAGGCAACGTAGACTCAAAGGATAAACGGAGGTTTATGTGTCTGAAGTGACCGGAACAAGAACGTGGATCCCCCATCTGTCAAGAGAGCATCCGCCCCAAAGTGGAGAAACCAAGTTCGAGTCCTGGTTTCGTTTGACTTTTTCTCTTCCGTTTATCTTGTAGGCCTACCATGTGGGATTTCCTATTCCCAATTAGCGGGAAGTTGTTCCTGCACGTTCGAGAGTTGGAATCTATAGCTTTCTCGTGAAAAAGATATTACTAATTATTAAGCACGGATCGAACTCTAAATATAAACAGTTTCTGTGATTTCGATCGACTTTCTGTGAATTTCCATGTTTTAAATTACCCCCGTAAACTTTTTTGTCTCTACGACCAAAATTTCGAATCTATAACTCTCTCTTAGATAGGAAATTAATTAAAATCGAATTGAATGGAATTGCGTTTAGTAATTTCCCCATTTTAATTTTTAAACCCCTTTGCCGATTACTGCAAGCTCTTTCAATATACTATACTATTTAATTCTATTAATATTTTAGATTAACTATAGCGCGAACACGAATATCCATACTATGCCTCGCTATTTCTTTCTTAATGAGGAAGCGAATAAATGGTCCGCTTATATTCGTTTGCTGCAAATAATAAAATGGAAATTCATCGCCTTTAAAAGGGCTTCATTTTTTTGTCGCCTCAAAAATAACATGTTTTACATCCGAGTTGATCAAACAAGCTTATGAATAATTCCTTGCAATATTTAACCCTCTCGTAAATCTTCCGCTATCATGTATGCATACATTTTACTCCTAAAATTCCGTTTTTAAATATTTGATGATTAAAATCGAAAGAAAAACGATCTAAACGCTGTAATGGTTTTGCAAATATTGAATCGATCAATTAAAAATAGTTGGAGGAAGGAGGGTTTGAAAGCCAGTGCAACATGTACTCTTTAAAGCCATTTGAGGGATCAGAGGAAAACAGTTTAAAGTGCTCTCTGGGAAGCGTTAATCGCTTGGAAATCGTTACGGTTCTTCGCTGGAGAGAAGGAATTTATTTTCCGAAATCCTCCATTGCTAATGGTTCACGGAGAATGTCAATATAGGGGTCGCCTAAATCGCACCAGTTTTCAAAATAATTGACGTTACTCAAAAATAAGACAAAGTTGTGGTTTTCTGGGTTCAGACGTGTAAAGGAGCATTTTTCTCTCTTTTAAAATTGATTAAGAAGTGGTACTCCAGCTTGAAATATTTAATAAAAAAATCATTTAAAACCCTTGCAAGCAGTGCGATTTAGGCAACAGGTTTCCTAATTCGCACTACCGGCATCCCATATCGCACCCCATTTTAAAACACTAATGAATAACAAGCCACGTTAGACGCAGTAGCAAGTATCTTATGAAAGTGTATATTTTTACAACCATATTAGAGGGAATAATTTGTATCAACATGTCTTCAGAATATGAAAAGAAGAATGCTTATATTTGAGGAAATAACAAACATTTGAAATTTTTTCTGTTGGAAAAATCTAAAACTTTTAAATGATTCACACAAAATTTACCAGTATTTGAAAAAGTTTGAACGATTTTAATTCATCTCTACCTTGAGATCCTTCTTTTCAAATCTTCTTTATGAAATGAACTTTATTTTCACACATCGCCGCACGGCTATGTGGTGCGATTTGGGAACCCCCGCAATTTTGAAAGAAATGGTTTTCTTTACCTAAACGCGTGTGAATACCACTGTAGTGATGGCACTAAATGTAACCTAAGAGAGTTTACAAATACAACATTTAACTAAAATAAAAGAAACAAGGATCGCCTGTCTCCTTTATTCGTACGAGAATCCGAAAAAATTAGCTTGAGAGACACTTATTTTCTTAATTTTCTGTGCACAATCTCAAGTGCACACACAGCACTTCACTGGCTGCTACAACTTAAATGAGGTGTATTTGGGGGATGTTAGAAGTTTTAAACGATATATGGGGCCCAAATTGAGTATTTCAATATTTGGGCTAATGGTGCGATATAAGCAACTCTCCGCTAATTTCGGGAAAGAAATTCATAAAACTTTAAACCACATCTCTCAGTTACTTGATAGGACGTTGAGATTTGCGTTACTGTATTATTAGTTACTTATATCAAAATACACTGCATAAGATACTTTCTCTGGCGTAGCTTTGTGGAATTCCTTCATTATATGATAAAATAAAAATCCTATGGTAAATTCCACAATGTTAATTTGGAGTTACGCAATTAATTACGCAATGTAATTTATGCCATCATTACGACAAATAGTTTAGGGTTTATATCTTATGCGGGTTAAAGGTTATATACTGTTTGAATAAATATTAAGAATAAATATTAAATTTACAGATATACCGCAGCATAATATAATTTCAGTATTGTAAATATACATAAATGCAATAGATTTGTTTTTAAACGCATTTTTATTTAATTGTCACAAATCATCCACGAGAAATTCCTATGCTTAAAATGGTTAAAGACATCTTTCATTTTTGTCGCTCCAATTGGGTCACATTGATGTTTTGCAGCATCTTTAATACATTATGTAACTAAAAAAGGAAGGATGTCGTCCATAGCGGAGCTAGAGCTCCTCGAGCCCGTTATATGAACGGAAGTAATTGCCGTCATTTGGAAAACCGTTTAAAAGCATCATTATTACATTTTGCGCTGTATTTTCCTCCGCGAAGGAGGGCTGCTTTCTTACTTCACTTTAAAGACCTATAGCTTCCTCTTATTCCAGCGGACTTCTTTCATAAGCAGCCATTTATTTGGAACAGTGCCCTCACTTCTACCCCTTCTTTGAGTCAGTCCATTCTATTTGGATAATAAAGGGGAATGCCGAGTTCCTCACAAATTAGAGCTTCCTCTATGATTTTGACCGATCCTAATTTGCTCTTTCTCCCTGTCTTATACAGGTGTTTATTATTTTATTGAATCCTTCATTAATTTTTTTCATTTTATTTTCCAATGTCACACCGAAAAAATTGATAAGGCTGCTATGCTATTTTGTGTAATAAACGCGTCCCTATAAAAGTAAGAATTTGAATTGATATTGTATTTAGCACGCATTTGAGCCAAGTAAAAATATCTCTTTCACTTTCAGAATAATATTTGATCTTTTATTGAAATATCATTATATGAATAGAGATCATTAAATAATACAGTGAAAATCATACCAAAAGCGAGCATCTTTTGAGGAGAAATGTAACGAAACTGAACGTACTACAATAATTTCCAATGGCTAAGTTAATATCGGTCAATTCAATCGAATCTGGAATGGAACTGCTACATATTGTTTGTTTAAAGAATAATCAAGGGTAATCTAACAAAAGAAATAATTCATTAATTTATTCTGCGCCAGCAATGAATATAATTGTTTGACCACGTAATCATCAGGATTTGCTCTTACCATATTTTATTTTGCTACGCTCCAGTGCAGCTATGTTGATTTTATAGTAGATTAATTATCTGTTTATTTGCTTAATCTGCCTTGAATGTGTTCCATTTTGTTGTAGAAATTTGGAAATATTTCTCTTGCATATGACCGTCCCAAAATATGCTTGCTCAAGTAAGGGAAATGTCATTTCTTCTTTCTTTCGCTCAAATTTTCTCTTTCNGGGGAAGGAAACGGTATCTGCGGTTTTATTTTGCCGTTGCCCTCTGGGTCTCATATCCCCATATTGCCTGTCTCTACGCGGGGCGGCAAAAGTTTTCGGCGCTTGGCGACTGTGCTAGGCCGTTGATTGAGTTTTTTTGTTGCCATGCGGCGAAAACTTCCGCAATTTCGGGCTCAGCGAGAGAGGGAGTGGGGAGTCGAGGGAAAGGTTCGCTCTCTATTGATAAATCGCTTATTAAATCAGTATGTAAAGGACTCCACCTAAATTCTCCCCTTAGCGAGAAATTGTTTGCTACTTAATTAACTTTCCAAAATGGGTGTTTATGGGTGTTTATTAACGGAGGTGTTTGGTTTTCTTGGATTCATTATATCTATACTTGTGGATGAAAGTTCTGTAAATCTGTAGAATATTGATTAACACGATGATTTATTTCTTACCGATAAGTGTTTTTGTATTGGTTGGTAGCTAGCAATGGCTGTAATGTAATTTTTAAATTTCTCTCTAATGATCCGTTTTATTTTCTTGTAGGTTTAGCTGCGCCATGACTGTCGACCTCAACAGAAGCTAAAGGCTACTAAAACATCCGACGGAGGTGAAGGTGAGATACTTTATCTCTTTATATATTTATATATCGATATCTTTTACCTATTGATAATCAGTAGCATATGAGGATGCTAAATAATCGAATCTAACAACTCATAGGGTAAATAAAACTATAGCCAAGGACAATAAATAACTAATAGAATGGAGGAATGAACATAAATAAATGTCTGAATTTTTCCGATGGTATTCGAAATCCTCCCAGAATACTATTACTACTCCTTTAATCCTTTGGATTATCAAGGCGCACGCCTTAGCATATGAAGTTACAAAATATATTTTCGAGCAACAGTACGCAAAGTTTATCTCTACCTAAAGAACAATAGTTTTGGTAAAGACCCCATCTGCATGAGATTGCAGCCACAATAGGTGTTTATATTATTATTATTATTTTTAAAATTAAAAGGATGCAATAGGAAACCTACTCTATGGTGGCAACAGTATAAATAATTGTATATAATTCATCGATCATGATTGAACAATAGTTACCCCAAAATAACATAATACATACAATACAGGTACACATATGGAATCATAGTTAGAATTAACTTATGTGAGGGGAGAAGTATTCTGTTTGGTATTCACCATATTCAGGAGGAAAACCCCTCCAAAACCTCCCTCCCGTGAAAAAAAAAACAAAACGTATCGAACTGTTTGAAATATGAGGACTGCACTGTTTCAAAATCTACGAATCGGTCATTTCATACCAAAACATATCGTATGCCATCCCTTATCGATTTGGAGTCTAATCACGTAGCTTCTTCATAGAGATCCTTGTTCGTATTGCCACCTTATTACTTTTAAAGGAAACTAAGTGTATCCGCTATCTCGTTTCGTAAAATTCGAGAGGTTAACCTTCACAGAAACTTCAATACATTTTTCAATTATATGCTGCTAATTCTTCTGTACATTGTATGGTGTATAATGTAATGTACCGTTCGAATTACGAACAAGGAATTAGTTTTGTTTTAAGAGCATTATACTTACCAAATCAAAAACTTTGCCAGGATCTGCCTAAAATACCTAATAATAGAAAAGATAACTCAGGGACATGTAACCTCTAAGCCAATATTCGCAGTAATCCAGCAAACCCTCATTCTTTTCCAGGTAAAACCACCATCACCATGTCAATGACTGGTAGCCTTATGACATTCGAAAACAACAACGGTGGACGTACCAAAAGGGTGATGACTGTGGCACCATCTTCCAAGTCTCCCACGGGAGCCGGCACCTCATCCTCCGGCCCCCCGACCTGCTCCCTTCCATCCTCCGCATCCTCCTCATCCTCCTGCTCCGCTGCTGCATCTTCATCGTCCTCCTCCTCTCTGACACGCCGCTCCTCCTCCGCATCCCGTCGCCACGGGAGCGGTAAGAGACGGAGGGCTGAAGAAGAGGAATGCTGCGATTGCTGCTGCTGTTGCTGCCGCTTCCTTGGCCGGAGGCTGCACCTCAACTCCCTCTGGTCCATATGGTACGGCGCCGTGGCCTTGACACTCGAGGCCTGCGTCATCTCGGCGGCATTAAAGAGGATGGCGGCGGTGGTCGAGCTGCCATGGCCCACTGAGGATACCGCACCCGCTGGGTCCTTCCTGTCTGCAGGACCCGGCATTGAGACTACCGTCTGCCTAGGTCTGGGAGCCTTGGCCGTGGTGCTGGTGCCACCTTTCCTGTTTGCTGCGGTATTCAAGGTGAGTATCCAGTTTCGCGGCACCAATCAACACCCGCGAACTCGATCCGAATTCACCATCAGATCTGCCACCATCATTGACAACATTTACGAAGCTATAAATATGAAATATAACTTAGCCATCGAAGGTCACCTGTTCACGAAAATTTTGGTTGACGGATTTATTCGCGTCTTATGAAAGGTGGTTAGTAGTGGTTCATGAAAGCGTGTTACAATGAAGAAATTGCCCTATTAATATTTGCTCGTTTCTACCTTATGGAATTCAAATTTTAAACTTTCACTTGTTTTACGATGATGCCTTCCTAAAATTATCACTCTATCGATTATAATCGGTTCTTTGTCAAGTCTAAACATTGGCTTCCAAAGCTTCGTTAAATAATGTAGTGTTTCCACATCATATATTTAACCGTTTAGAAATGCCTCGAATATTTCACACTTTGTTAATATGTTAACAAAACCCACGGATAGGATTTAAATGCTTTCATATCATGTTACTTATTCATTTATTATATATATTTATACAGAAGCAATATTATCAAGAAATGTATTTATTATTTTATACATGACCTTAACATTATCCATATACCTTGAGTTTATTGAAGAGGAGTCTTTGTAGTCTCAATTTCGCCAAAATAAAGATGTTATTTATTTATTTATTCAACATAACTCAAAGAATATGCATTAACGAGTCATATATAATTTCTGGTAATTAGAAAATTTTAAAGAAAGCGAAGGAAAGATCAAGATATAAATTCTCGAAAAACCAAGTGAAATTTATTTCCTGAGTTACTATCGTCGAAATACATGTTTTTATTCCATTTAGAATAAAAAAAGCAAAAACTTACATTTCTAAGAGTTCTGTATTCGGCTTATCCTTATACTAAACGATTATCCCTATCTTTAGGTTGGAAACCTTGCCAACGATGGATACAAACACGGTGTCCAATTGGATGCGTGCTCCAGGGATCCCTCCGGGCTGAGCCTGGGTGGGGACCGCAATAGGGGCTTGCTTGGAAGCCTCTGGACTCATGGCGGCCCCACCGCCCCTTTCCTTCATCTAGTCTCGGCGTTCTGCCTCCTTCTCGCTCGCCTCATTATGGAAGCAAGATTGATCCAAGCTGGCTTTCTTCCGAAAGGTAGGGAAACACTATATCTTTCATAGCATCGAATTTGAATGAATACCTGAGACATCAGAAATGGAAATTTTTATTGGGATACATTTGTATGAATTTGCGAATCGTGGTGACGATTCGAAATTGCGTGCCGAAGAGAGAATTTTATTCAGTTACTTTTGCGAGATGAAATACTAATATATTGCGGGATGAGATGATTGTTATTTTAAGTTATAAGATTGCCAATTCTACCTATTTTCCAAATTGAAACGTATACATAAATCATAAATTCATGCTTAAAGGATATAAACTCATAAACGGAAGGCTTTCTTGTCAAAACATACCAGATATTATTAAACAAACACTGGTAGTAATTTTCTCAAAGAAAGCACAATCTTACGACCACAAATATATTTCCAATCAATGTTAGCTATTGTAATAAGAGCTCAGTTTTTATACAGCACGGATAGTGAAAATTATATAGAAGGTATTTTTTGTTTATCACATTTTTAGATATTCTAAAATGATAGTAAATATCCAATTACATTCGATATTTCGGTAAGAAGGAATACCAAGCCTCGTTGGATAAACATTAGATGATTTATGTCTAAATTTGATAAACTCGTTAGTCACGCTGCTTACCGTCTCATAACCATAGTCTTAAGAAGTGGGTCTGTGAAATATTTTCTGATTTTACTGGGGAATTTATTTTGAATCTCCTATGTAAAATCGACTTAAGAAAGCTTTACTTAGCAGCATTGTTTAGAATGTATTTCTGAAGTGAAAATTCGCGGATTCTCTAAAAAGAACGTACCTATGTTAGGAACTCATCATTAGTACCGTAAATTTTAGCGTAGAATTAATCATTCTTTACTTTACCCTTAGATAGTACGTTTTTTCAGTTAATTTTAGCCTTGATCGTGTCTGTACGAAATTTCTGTACTAAAATTTTCTATGGAAATATGGGCTCCAGAAAAGTGGTTGTAAAATATATACTGTCCCAAAATAAAGTCACAACGAAGTGAGCTACATTTTTATTATGAATTTCGCGAAAAACCTGTGTAAAATTTTGTATAGTGTCGAAAGACATATTTACGAGGCGTCACCAGCCGAATGTTTTTTACGAGGCTGCTTGCTCATTGTCCATTATATTCATTGTGCTGTGCGTTACTCGTCAGTAGAATAACATTTTAGTCGGCAATTTGTCGTAATATCAAACTGTTGTGTAACTAAGTAGTCTAGGAGACTATTCTTCATACTTAATGTTTATTGAAATGAGTATGGATTGCGAGAAGTTGCCATGGTTCTTGTAATTTGAGCAGAATATGAATTCTCTCCCAGTAAGGAGAATTTTCGACAGATTATCCCATATTCCATTTATTTCTTCATTTAATCTACAAGAAGTGTAGATGGAATCTGTTATCAAAAAGTATTACTAGCAATTTTCACGCAGTCAGTACTGAATAATTGTAGTTCTTGGTACACTTTAGTGTGTCTTGGCATACTTTATTCTATGTTTTATATTCATATGTTAGATATGAAAAGTTTTAAGTGATAATTTCATTACAATTTCTACGCTTTATATCAAACTAAATATCGTAAACATATATAAAATGTATAATAAACATTAATTATAGATGTTTATCATTACCTTCAAGGATTAGATAAAATATATCGAATTTTAAAAATGTGAACAATAGATAATGAGTCAAATAAAAAAGGCAGTATAACGAGAAACTACTTGCGAGTTAAGATGTTCTTACTCTAGGAGTTGTAAATAAATTATCAATACCTTCTTTTGGAAGCTTAAAATATATGCTGCTTCATTAAATATATTTTTTTACCTGTAAAAGTGAGCTGACGATTTAAATATTAGACACATCTAAAGTAGCGATACATTTCTAGTCTTGGTTAATTTATAGTTCAGTTGTATATTTGGAAGACCTTGGCACCCCATGCCAGATCTCTATAACTTTCTTTATACTCTGAAAGTTCAGTTCAAGTCCAAAGGTAAACGTCCCATTCAATAGCCGAATGTATCTTTTTTTGCTCCACT
>KZ308436.1:558291-586328 GCA_000376725.2 Ladona fulva
GTCTCAATTTCGCCAAAATAAAGATGTTATTTATTTATTTATTCAACATAACTCAAAGAATATGCATTAACGAGTCATATATAATTTCTGGTAATTAGAAAATTTTAAAGAAAGCGAAGGAAAGATCAAGATAAAAATTCTCGAAAAACCAAGTGAAATTTATTTCCTGAGTTACTATCGTCGAAATACATGTTTTTATTCCATTTAGAATAAAAAAAGCAAAAACTTACATTTCTAAGAGTTCTGTATTCGGCTTATCCTTATACTAAACGATTATCCCTATCTTTAGGTTGGAAACCTTGCCAACGATGGATACAAACACGGTGTCCAATTGGATGCGTGCTCCAGGGATCCCTCCGGGCTGAGCCTGGGTGGGGACCGCAATAGGGGCTTGCTTGGAAGCCTCTGGACTCATGGCGGCCCCACCGCCCCTTTCCTTCATCTAGTCTCGGCGTTCTGCCTCCTTCTCGCTCGCCTCATTATGGAAGCAAGATTGATCCAAGCTGGCTTTCTTCCGAAAGGTAGGAAAACACTATATCTTTCATAGCATCGAATTTGAATGAATACCTGAGACATCAGAAATGGAAATTTTTATTGGGATACATTTGTATGAATTTGCGAATCGTGGTGACGATTCGAAATTGCGTGCCGAAGAGAGAATTTTATTCAGTTACTTTTGCGAGATGAAATACTAATATATTGCGGGATGAGATGATTGCTATTTTAAGTTATAAGATTGCCAATTTTACCTATTTTCCAAATTGAAACGTATACATAAATCATAAATTCATGCTTAAAGGATATAAACTCATAAACGGAAGGCTTTCTTGTCAAAACATACCAGATATTATTAAACAAACACTGGTAGTAATTTTCTCAAAGAAAGCACAATCTTAAGACCACAAATATATTTCCAATCAATGTTAGCTATTGTAATAAGAGCTCAGTTTTTATACAGCACGGATAGTGAAAATTATATAGAAGGTATTTTTTGTTTATCACATTTTTAGATATTCTAAAATGATAGTAAATATCCAATTACATTCGATATTTCGGTAAGAAGGAATACCAAGCCTCGTTGGATAAACATTAGATGATTTATGTCTAAATTTGATAAACTCGTTAGTCACGCTGCTTACCGTCTCATAACCATAGTCTTAAGAAGTGGGTCTGTGAAATATTTTCTGATTTTACTGGGGAATTTATTTTGAATCTCCTATGTAAAATCGACTTAAGAAAGCTTTACTTAGCAGCATTGTTTAGAATGTATTTCTGAAGTGAAAATTCGCGGATTCTCTAAAAAGAACGTACCTATGTTAGGAACTCATCATTAGTACCGTAAATTTTAGCGTAGAATTAATCATTCTTTACTTTACCCTTAGATAGTACGTTTTTTCAGTTAATTTTAGCCTTGATCGTGTCTGTACGAAATTTCTGTACTAAAATTTTCTATGGAAATATGGGCTCCAGAAAAGTGGTTGTAAAATATATACTGTCCCAAAATAAAGTCACAACGAAGTGAGCTACATTTTTATTATGAATTTCGCGAAAAACCTGTGTAAAATTTTGTATAGTGTCGAAAGACATATTTACGAGGCGTCACCAGCCGAATGTTTTTTACGAGGCTGCTTGCTCATTGTCCATTATATTCATTGTGCTGTGCGTTACTCGTCAGTAGAATAACATTTTAGTCGGCAATTTGTCGTAATATCAAACTGTTGTGTAACTAAGTAGTCTAGGAGACTATTCTTCATACTTAATGTTTATTGAAATGAGTATGGATTGCGAGAAGTTGCCATGGTTCTTGTAATTTGAGCAGAATATGAATTCTCTCCCAGTAAGGAGAATTTTCGACAGATTATCCCATATTCCATTTATTTCTTCATTTAATCTACAAGAAGTGTAGAGGAATCTGTTATCAAAAAGTATTACTAGCAATTTTCACGTAGTCAGTACTCAATAATTGTAGTTCTTGGTACACTTTAGTGTGTCTTGGCATACTTTTTTCTGTTTTATATTCACATGTTAGATATGAAAAGTTTTAAGTGATAATTTCATTACAATTTCTACGCTTTATATCAAACTAAATATCGTAAACATATATAAAATGTATAATAAACATTAATTATAGATGTTTATCATTACCTTCAGGGATTAGATAAATATATCGACATTTAAAAATGTGAACAATAGATAATGAGTCAAATAAAAAAGGCAGTATAACGAGAAACTACTTGCGAGTTAAGATGTTCTTACTCTAGGAGTTGTAAATTGAGACTACCGTCTGCCTAGGTCTGGGAGCCTTGGCCGTGGTGCTGGTGCCACCTTTCCTGTTTGCTGCGGTATTCAAGGTGAGTATCCAGTTTCGCGGCACCAATCAACACCCGCGAACTCGATCCGAATTCACCATCAGATCTGCATATTNAATTGTAAATAAATTATCAATACCTTCTTTTGGAAGCTTAAAATATATGCTGCTTCATTAAATATATTTTTTTACCTGTAAAAGTGAGCTGACGATTTAAATATTAGACACATCTAAAGTAGCGATACATTTCTAGTCTTGGTTAATTTATAGTTCAGTTGTATATTTGGAAGACCTTGGCACCCCATGCCAGATCTCTATAACTTTCTTTATACTCTGAAAGTTCAGTTCAAGTCCAAAGGTAAACGTCCCATTCAATAGCCGAATGTATCTTTTTTTGCTCCACTCCCTCGACCACTCAAGAGTAAGTTTGCTCTCATACTTCTCCGTTATCTGTTTGGAAAACCTATGTCCAAACTGCCTCCAAAGGGTTTCCAATGATATGCAGGTCTGCAACCTCCCGGAAATCAACCCTTTCACCCTTTTAACCCCTGCACACAGCAAACTCGAAAGGGGCGAAACCCCGTAACATGGAGCGATCTCACCCCCAACCCCCGAATCGCATGCATATTTATCGCAGCAGTCCCTTTGCAGAGAAACAGAGGATCTTTCTTTCAAGCCGATGCTCCCTCTTGCGGGATGGGTGTATAGGACAAAACTTTTTACCCTCTCCGTCCTTCAGTATTTTTTTTACTTCACTTTTTAACTTCCATTCACCACGTTTTTCATCTCTCGCTTTCAATATTACTTTCTCTTTCAATCTCTCGTTATTCTCTCTACCCCTTGCTCATCAAATTCCTATTTTATCCTCGCATTCTGTATTACTTTCCATTGAGTTCTGCTCGTCTCCCTCGAAATCCCTTTCTTCCGTGAGATTTTCTTCCACTTCTGTCTCACCTCCATTGTTTGCACTTTCACTTTTATTTTTATATCATCAGATTTACGTTATTAGATTTACATTATCGGTGATGATATTCTGAATTCCTTTTCCACTTTCTTTGTCACTTAAACATAGTCACTCTTTTTCATTTCTACCGAATTTCCACTTTTTTCTCTCTTGAAATTTTTCTATCTTTTTCATTTCCTCATTTTGTCCTTCACTCTCTTAGTATTTTTCATGTCTCTCTCTTTTTTAATGTCTATTTACATGCCTTCACTTGACCTTTCTTCAAACTTTCTTCCACTGAATCTCCTTTTTTTTCAATTCCCCCCCCCCTTTTGTCATGTTCTTCTATTCCTTTGTCTCCGCTTCATCTTTTTTTTTATTTTCCTCTCTAAATTTTGTTTTCCTAACGTTCTTTTGATATCCATTTATGTCTCAGAATTTCTCGTACATCTACTTGTCTTTGAGTAGATGTTTTCTGAAAGGATACTTTATCTTGGGTTCTTAAATGTACGAATACTTCTGAAAAGACCTACAGGAACCGGCATTTGCACTTTAGAATATGAATGAAACAGATCGAATTATATCTTCGCTGAATTGTCTTTCAATGAAATAACCATTTGTCAAATTAAAGAAGACGAATATTGATGGTGAAAGGCTATACTTATTACTTATATACTGAATTGAAGAAACTTCGTTTTTTTCCACAGGATATTAAATCTATGACCGGTTTCACAAGCGTGCTTGCACTTTCAGATTCTTGCTAGTATCTTCAGACTGAATTGACCAGAAGATGCTAGCATGTTTGTGAAACCGGTCGTAGATTAAATATCCTGTGGAAAAATACGAAGTTTCTTTCTCTTTGTAGACGATCATCATTTACAAGACCTCCGTTATACTGAAGAGAATTCCCTTTATTTACCTTTGAGCTATCTTGTATGTTGAACTTCTTCTTCGTATATGTTATTCAGAGTGCACTTTATCTCCTAAGAACGAAAGAAGTGTATTTGTTCAAAATTAATTTATTTTTCAACAGTAGAAGTTGATAATCAAGAGTTCATCGTGGATCATGGATACAAAATAGTATATACATAAATATAATTTTAATATAACTTTTTAGTGAGTTTATTTATTTATTTAAGACTTTTGGCCAGGGTAGGCCATTAGGCCTCTGTTACACCTTACCTCTGAATTTTAGTGTAAATCTCATAAATAAAAATAAACAACTTACAGCTCCAAGTTTCAATTTCACATGTAGTTACTTCATGAGCAGCTAACACACCAACTAGCCAATTATTAGGCGACAACTCAGTCGAAACTGGTTTATCGGGTGATTTATCATTGCACTGATGAAATGTAAATGGTAACGGTTGTAACAATTTCTTCCCAAGAATATTCTCTCGCGATGAACGAAAGCTATCTTGCGTAGATTAAATAAATTTCTTTTTATGCAATCTAAGATTCTCCTCCATTCCCTCTAGCATATTTCACTTTTGGTCGAAGTTTATCTTGATCTTCATATCTCTTACCCTATATTATTAATCTTCTTTTTCTTCATCCTTCTCTGGACCACGTTGGGACGTTTTACGACCCCCAAGGATTTTCTTCTCGCGTCCACCCGTCTCTAGAATGCACCCATACATCCATTTCCCCTTCTCTTGTCTCAACCCTTTCCCAATATCTCCATCCTTTGTACCCTTTTAGTCCGACCACCTGCTCCGTTTCCCTTCCCGATGGCGTCCATCCTCCAATACTCAGTCGCCGTAAACCCTTTTTCTTCTTTCGCCCATCGCTTATAAAAGGACCCTAAAGTATCCGCGTTCTATGTCCACTCCCATTGAAATCTCCAAAGGACGCACCTGCTTGTTTCTTTCTCTCTGCTTTTGCATGTATTTTTTTGCAAGGCTTCGATAGTCCTCTACGCCGAGGATTCCTCCTCTTGCTTTTCCGAGCTTTGCATTTGCATCGACGCGGCCTTGTGTCCCACGCGATCTTCTCCCGCGCTGTCTGCGGTTCGTAACCAAGGCGATGAAAGGGCGGCGCTTATGTTAAGTATTGCCGCAGCGTTTGCGTATGACCATACCATCGGTGTTAGTTGGTCGAAATCTCGCTTTTTGTCGGAATTTCTATGTATTTTATATTACGGAAAAAGTGTGAAAGATCATCGCATCAAGACCTATTTTTCATGTACATCTCTCCCCTGTTGTACGTTTGTTATTTTTCATTTTTCGTCTGCAAATCGTATTCATTTTAATGACAGTAGATATTTGAAGTATTTTTCTCACGCATTTAAATAACTCCTATTTCTATAGCCCAGGAAACTTATACTTCTATAGTTAGTTAACTATATATTTTTCTTTTCTATTTCTATATAATATTTCTGAGAGTTCATGGAAAATGGGCCGTTATTAGAAATCAATGTTCGTTTTCGAATTATTTTTTTACCATGATATGCGAATTTATGTCATTCTATATGTGATGATTGTTAATTATAATATATCTATGCATGCATGTTTACATTGAGCATTATTTAAAATTTTACGTTTCTGTTTTCTTCATTTTCAAATTATTTATTATTTTCCCATTATTGCTTTTCCATTACTTCGTTTCAATGTTCGTTCTGCTTGCCGTTACTTTAGTCCCATCGTCTCAATATTGAGAAAAGTTAATATTTTGTGTCTTTTACTTCCTTATATATATGACCTACTGTACGAGAGAGAAAGCTTGCTTCTGTGTGACCAAGATAGTAAAAGAAAATGGATATAGGGTTACTGGAAAGGGTTGTATAGGACCTGCAGACATTAATAGAAATAAGTTGAAAGTGGGATGTACACAAAATTCGTAAAGGGTTGTATGCTTTTCTAACAGAATTCTGGTGATGATTTTTCCCTGCAGGCTTCTCATGCAATACATCTCAGCATGCATCAAGTTACTTGTGTCCTTTCTCTGAAATACCCATCTACCAGTGGCTTACAAAAAGGTTTGCAAAACCACACTCATTCATGTATGCAGTATATTTTCCCCATCGACAATCCCTCATGTTTAACTACTGACCCAATACAATTCACCCTTATCCTAGCTGCCCTCAGCCGCTGTTCTCTTCCTCTTATTCTATTCTATTCATTCCTAGAAATTATTATTTCAAAATACGTCCGACCGTTCGCCGTTTAATGATTTTAATCTTTGTCACAGTCCATCTACTTTTCAAATCATGTGCCAAGGATTGTAATTAAACTACGTCCTTCTCATATAATTTCGGTGGCGGATTGGTGTATCAGTTAGCCTATAAACGCCAAGTTCCCGGGTTCGAGTCCCGCCTAGCTGCATTTTCATAATTTATTTCGGTTTCTTGGCTAGGGAATGGTTGTGTGTTCATCCATCGGTACTGTTTATGTCCTTTTTCCGTAATTGTCTAATAATGGATATTCGTGTGGGTAAAGTATATAAATAATTAGCTGATAAAGGAATTCAATCTCGCTCAGATGATTAGGGGTATTGGCGTTTCCTTAGCCTTCTTCCTTCACTTGGCCATTGCACTCTTGTTTTCGCATTTCCCTCGACTTGCATCCTCTCCCTTTCTCCCTTAATTTCAAAGGCCTTTTGTGCTCTTTGACGTCTACATTATACAACTCCCTCTTCCATTATCATCTCCGAAAATAAAACCAAGAGTCCTCCCCTCTCTCACCTGTCCCATCCTCCTTCGCCAAGTAAAAACCTTTCCCTTCTATCGTTCATCCCTCGATAAAAAATGAGGAAGAAAGGACTTCACCCCTATATCAATCCTACCTGTCCATATTCCGACGAGAAATGGTAATGAGACTTTTTACATCCTCTGTAGCTCCGAGGTATTCAATGTCCGTCCGCCATTTGATCATGTTTTTCTCCGGTTGGTTCGCGCTGCATTCTCGCGTGTTTATTTTGACGTCACGGCTTTCGAAATGGTCGCCTAGCGTGACGATTCATCGGTAAAGTTTTCCGTCCACTCGCATTGTTATGAAGTTTTTCGTGTCCGTTGTAGATTCGAGAAGCTTCGGAGGAATATTGCGTGAGCGAAAGTGCTCGCGAAGCGGTGGCATTTGAATTGATTCATGTATTTAAAATGTGAAATATCACATTATTCATTGCGGAGAACTGCATTTTTTATTGAGTTATGATTACAGAAGACCTTCTCTTCAATTAAGACCGAAG
Source organism: Ladona fulva (assembly GCA_000376725.2). NCBI lineage: Eukaryota > Metazoa > Arthropoda > Insecta > Odonata > Libellulidae > Ladona > Ladona fulva. The sequence goes on from KZ308436.1 coordinate 565,728, forward strand.
GAATGATTCGTTACGGTATCATTTTTGTAAGGCAAATCTCTCAGGTATTTAAATGCTAATTCTGTGGTTGCTAAGGTTTAAGACAGGAAACCTTTCTTTATCGGAAGGCCATACTTACCATTCGGCTGCATTAGGTGGGCCACATTTGATACTTTCAGGGAGCTCCTGAGTAACGCATCCATCCAAATAGTTCAGTATCGATACTGTACATGAGAAAATGAATTCATTCGATTAGTGAAATTAAATAGAATATTTTCCATTTTGTCGTTTGCTTGGCGGAATTAGCAAGGATGGGAAATAAATTTATTTAAATACGAGCATTTGTTTTTGGAAGTGACTAAAAGTCCACAGTAAACGGCTAATAAGACTACATTTGGCTTCAAGGCCGCAGTTTACCTACCTATGCTCTAAGCAATTACGTAAGATAAGTACTAGTTTATTTTATAAGTGAGTAAGAATTTGCAGAAACCATTCTGTTTTGGTTTGCTTGGAGCATTTTGGCTGTTGCTTATGAATGAGAATCTTTCAAGACATTCTTTAACCGATACCTCATCTGTTTTCCAAGTCCCAAAAACAGCACAATCATCCTGCTTTAGCCCAAGCATTTTTTTATCAAGAACACTGGAAAGTGTTAACAGTGTAAGTGGTAACACTGGTATCTTCGTTTAACAAAAGTAAACTTCAATATTTCTCATATTTTAAAAATCGACGTTAACTTATTTGATGACCTAACCCATTTCTAATTCAAGAATTTATTATTTCATGACAGTTTTCATGTCTTTCAACAATATGTGGAAATGATGCGACTAATAAAAATTTTATTTATAATAACCTAAAATAAAGATTTGCATATCAAAATATGTTATTCTAGAAACAAAGTATATTTCGAAATTCCTTGTTTTCATTAATTGAAGTCTCCGAATTTATTTCTCCGTACGAACGTAAAGTATCGTATTATTCCGATGTATTTTTAGGAAGGAAAGATTTTGCAACTGGCAGGCATCGGGCGAATCGTTCGCCATACATACTAGTTTGGTTTCTTCCTCCGGGGTCCAGCTCTTCCCCTTCTGGCATCGCATATCCTCCGGACATCCTCCCCTTACTACTCTTTCCTCTCCGTCTTCCTTACGCTCATTCCTCTGACAACGCCACGTCCCCATTCTTCCACTTCCCCTCTAATCGCTGCTGTCCGACTCTCCCCACACCGCAAAGCCCTGCGTCATCTCCCGCCTCTGCACGTCTCCCCTTATCGTAATAATGCAGAAGCGCCTCCCACACCCACGGAGACGTACGACCTTCCTTCAGTTTCATCTCTCTTTCTTTTCTTTACTCTTTATATAGCCTCATTTATTTATGCTGCTCTCTTGTGCCTTCAATCATTCGAAAGACGTCCTTATAACTTACCGTTCATCTCAAGCAAATTTACGCAGCTTGGAAGAATTTTTTTCAGGTCAACGCATAGGAGTATAATTGACAGCTCTATAATGTGGACTTTATATGGAGGGGAATTGAATTTCCGTTCGGTTTGTTCCTGGTTTTGGAATATGCCAAACAATACGAGAGATGGTATCATTTACCGAAATTATAGTATTTTTGATTTACGTTAACGTTTCCATAAATTGGTCTGTACCGGAAAAATCCAATCGTTTTCCATAAAATCAGAATATAGGAAACTAAGAAATATTGTCATTTTTTACTTATGTTCGTAGAGGATTTCCGAAAAACTTCCCTCTGTGGTTTTATAATTAAATAATATCAGTGGTGGAACTTCGTTGAATTCAAAACTACTGCCATATTTTCGAATTGCTATTTAAATTACTCAATATTCTGGTGATTAAAAAAAAATATTTTTGTAGCTTTGAAATCATGATCGTTGAGAGGTATTGAAAACTTAATTCATATAATAATACTTAATCGGTATAAACTGTAGAATCAGTGATACAACTGTCAGGTTCCTATCTTTCATCTCGTTCTTGTTTTCTATCGTTCCTTTAGATGTAGGAGTGTGGAATGTAATACTATATCACCTTATATTTCACGTTCAGCGTGATTCATTATTACATATATCAAATTAAATATTGATCATTTACAAAAAATCTTTCATTTATCTTCCTAAACCATAAAGTAAATTAATCCCTCTAAAATGAAGGTATTTTACTTTATAATAATTATAAGCTATTTTTGTTATTCCTTGTATTAATAATTATATAATTTGTTATAATGTCATATGATTGAGATCTATGACACAGAACTATACGTTCTCTGTGCAAAGTTATAATCAAATACATGTACAGGAGCGGATATTCGTGAGCGTTAAATTTGAGATTCGCAGAAAATTGCAACTAGGACAAGGATTCGAATTTTCTCAGTTTGAGAAGATAGTTGCTTAGATTTAGATTTACACTTTAGCTGTTGTTCATAATTTTTACAAGTCAAGATTGTGAAATTTTGTGAGAAAGCATATATATTTTATTGTTAATGAAGACGAAAATCAGTCATATCAATGTGTAGAGAACATTAAAAGCATAATCATTTAGAATCAGGATAGCATTAGCACGTAAGAATACGTAATATTCTTACTTTCTCAATTCTTTGATTCGTATTTGAAGTCATCAATTGATTCTAAATTCGCCTTACTTTAGTGAAATTAATGCCCTTAGTATTTTCTTAAATTATTTACATAAGCTGTTGGAACATAAGTGTAATATCAAAATCGCAATATTTCACCAGAAGTATTTCGGAAATACACTAGCATCTTGACACTTAATCTCCGTTTTTTATGCTTCAGTAATGCATTTGCATTGTTGCATGCATCGTTGTGGTCACTTCAACACCAAATTTGCATTCTCATTCTCCGAGACCTTTTTTCCAGTTGTTCACTTTCTCCGCATCGCCTCTTCATTCACCTCCGAGTCTTCTTCTTTTCGAGTACTTTTCTTCAACGCCACACCCCTTCCTTCTCAGTGTCCACCCCACAATGCTTCTAACTCTATTTTTTCCTCCTTTTTCTTCCCTTACTCAGCGAACGCTTTGTTTGCGTGGCAGCTTATATCCCCATGGTTACGCCGCCTCCTCATCCTTTCCTTTTTGCACCCTCTTCCCTTATGGCCCGCATATTTATCATTCCCTTGCATTCTCCGCCTTTCGGATGACACAAAGAGACGTTATTTCCAGGACCCTGCACTATATTTTTGGAAATATTCTTTCCCTCCATTTTTCTTCGCCACGTATCGTGAATCCGTCTCTCTTTGGGTTCCTTTATTTTCTTTTTGCGTGCGTGAAAGAGAGGATTTCTTTGCATGTGCATCGCTTCGATCGCTTGAGGGATACGTTCCTCCGAGGGGAGATTTTTTCCTCGATTGTCATTTGTTTGCTGTACACGTCTGCACAAGGATTGGCTCGCGTTTTACCTTTAGGTTCTTTCTCAAGCTCTGGTATTTTTGGACTTTATCAAGTTTTTGAGGCTTTTGGAAACTGGCCCTTTTGAATCTCGTGTGTAAATCAATTGGTTTAATCTGAATTTCATTCCGATTTAATCACACAGGTTTCAAGGATATTACTCGCTCTAGGAGCAAGGAATCTATGATAGGTTTAGAGGTATGATCTAAGTGCATCAGGTAGTAGTATGATATACTTGGGCTATGATATACTTAGTAGTACCAAATATCGTATCTTTTGTCTATTTTAGAAATGTAAATAAAATGGAAAATATTCTAAATAAATTTAATTAGTAATCAATTTCCTTTTTCTTCGCACAACTTCGAACTTTACTATTTTAATGTAGGCAATACATCGCTCAAACGGGGCCTAATTGCTTCGCACAATGCCTAATAATTTGTTATGCTGCCGTTCTGTACATGCAGTTTTGCGATGAATGAATACTCCCGAAAAGTAGCATCTTCTCCTTTTTTCGATTAAAATTTTCACCACTTTTATCGTCGCTGAGCAATTTCATCCTGTAGTATCCTAACAGAGAAAAACAGTTCAACCTCCTCACACTGACTCATTATCCCTCTTTCGTAATTTTCCTTTATTTCCAGAATCATCTCTTTAAGATTCGCTACTTTTGAAGTTTCTGAGAAGAACGGTATCCAATGAGAAGAAAATGACATAGCATTCGTTTTTTTCTTTTCCTCTTCGTATCACTCCTTTGAAAGAGATTTTTTGTAGTCTCAAGTTCCCTTTGTGATATTGGAAGAAAAAGGACGGAATGCGTTTTACGCTTAATGTCTAAGGAATGAGAATAAGGGTTCTCTACTGTAATCCTTGTTGGAATAGGAAATGTACCATGCAACTAGTTCAGGTTTTTAAGTTTTTTACAGTTAAAAGCGATACATCTGTACGAATAATAATAGTTAAAGAGGAAGATAAAAAGCAAAAAAATCCTTAACGATGATATTGCCTCATGGTGTTTTCAAATGGTTTGGTAAGGAGCGTAGTCAAGTAATTTTTACTGCAATTTTCGTTTCTCTTTCTTAATTTATTTTTATAAGTAAAACTTAAAAATTATTACTTTTATCTTCTATTAAAAACAAGTGATATGCAGCTATAGTTCTATTGTTAAGCAATCAATAGAATCTCGTATGCATGTTATACATATAATGCTATAATAATATCTAGGTTTCTTTAGTGGCTGTTAATTTTATCGACGTACAGATCTAGATGAAATCGGGGGCGTATCTTGCCACCATACTTTTATGTATAATGGAGCTTCTACTTCTATAAATAAAGGAATACTTGAAATATTTTGATAGTTTAACGTAGTGATGTGTCTTTAGAAAAAAATAATTACTGCGATTTTACAGTTGTGGATCTTGCCGTAATCTAACAATTTTACTTTAAAGAAACTCAGCCAAGGCGGTTTCCTGTAAATAGTAGTAGTAGTATTGTTAAAAGTGCTTCGACAGCTGAGCTCATTTCGCACGTTCAGCCCCCACCAGGAATCGAACCCGGGATCGCTTTCACTGAAGTCGAACGCGTTGACCACTTGGCTTCCCGGGGGCGATTATTGTGGAAAGATTTATAATACTAATAACATTGATCCATGATTCTGACTTCATTAATGGCCAGAGTATGAATTAAGCTTAACAGCTTTTAGTGAATAGACATTAGATTAGAATCGGCTAGCTAAATTTCCCCGATGAAAATTCATTTTAGCCCGACGCTGCGATCTTTCGACGCGAAGTTATAATTACAGCAAAAGTCGCTGCCGTCGTCTCGAATATGTCGTTGTGAATTCTGGTTGTAATTTTCTATCAACGTTAACGTCAAATAGATGAGTGGTAGAAGAGACTCTCACCTGATGCCCCATCTTAAGTGCTCACCTCCATCTCTCTCCGCAGGAGTGAAGAAGTTCCATAAAGTAACCTTAGGAGACTCACTCGATAAGCCGCCAAGTGGTCCCTTATATCTCTCCGAACCCTCGAACGACTTCGATGCTCCATAACTCTCTATCTCCTACACTTTCTCCCTCCGTTTCCCTCCTTTCCTTTCTTGCTTTCCGGGAGAAATCGGCTTTTGGTAGGGATAAGTAATTTTTTAATTCGTTCAATGTTTGACCAATTACTTTTAGTTTCTCTAGTTACCGTCCTTCATATTCATATAATACCGATTTTTAGCTCAGAATTTTCTCGTAATAATTGCAGTAGAGGTCGTATTTTTAATCGCGCTGGGGTGTCCATGTTAGTACATATGAGCTATTACTAGGTGTGGGTTTTCGCTGGATTCTGACATTCCGATTGGTGATTCCTGCAGTGGATATTATTTTCCTCAGCATTTCAGTTATTTTAATCCAAAACTCTACTACGAAGGGATTCCTCTCAGTCCTTTTTGTTTTCAATATTCAGGTAAAATAACTTTTTAGTTCTTTGTTGGGATTCTGTAAAACTTTCGACAGGTTAGATGAATAAGGAGACTTGCTTCTTAACTCTTCCCCACAATAAAGAGGTTTTTTATATCATAATACAGTGGAGCCTTGAAAATTATTATTTATTGTCCAAATTTACTGAGAGTTACTTTTAATAGAGATAAGGACGTATCGAAGTTTTGTCTTGCAGAACATAGTAATAGGGTCCTAGATGATTACGGCTTGGGGCCCCTAATACCGCGGGAGTGAAAGTCACAGTGCGGTCAGATTGGTATATAAAAAATTTGAACTTATTATTATAATTCTTTCGGATTTCGATTGCAATAGCAATCTTATTTATTGAAAAATTCTACTTAAGACGTTTTGCGAAGACTTAAAACTTTTCGGCGGTTCTGCTCTTTTGCTTCACCTCATTTTTGTCTTATTTTTTATGTCTACTTTTTCATCTTCTTTCCGTTCCCACCTTTCGCATTAATCATACCGTCTCCCTTGTCTTCCAACATATCCTGCTGCTCTTCGTGGAAAATCATGCCCTCTCTGAGCTTCCGTGCCAGGCTCAAATTGCATTCTTCATTTTTTAAAGTAAATCTTTCGCCGCGCTATGGACCGTATGGAAATGTCGGCTTTAAATATCTCCGGTCCCAAGCAGGAGCTCTATGGGACTAGTGCCAGCAGTTATGACTTTTCAAAGGTGATTCTCATTCCATTATACTTTCCCTATTCAAGCTTCCCCTCAGATATTCCGATTTCTTTAATTTTGTCATGTTGTCATTTTAACGCCTAGAATTCGTTCTTTATTATTATTGTTCTTGTTGTCATCTTTTTTGTCGTTATTATCATTCGCTTTTAGTCAGCAGATTCCTCACCAAAGAGGATCACCTTTAATCGAAGCACCAACTTATAGTTTTTATCACTAAGGCAAGAAAGTCAACTATGATATAGCCTCGAGGTATTTTCAGTTTGCGAGTGATTTCACCTATATTTATGAAAATCTTAGGTGTAAAATGACGTTTCTCCCAACCAGTCGTTCCCCGTAGTCATCTCTCCTGCAAACCTCCAAAGCAAAAATTGTATCTTAAATGTTTGCTGTCTAAGTAGTTTTCTCCTTCTAAATGGTCTCAAAATATTAATTCACACATTTTTCATTAATTCTTCTTTTTATTATTAATTCACGTTTTCTACGTTAATATGAGCACGAAGAATACTTATCGCTTTCCCTTTGATGAGTGTAGTGTGAATAAAAATGTGGTGTATTCCAATGTTCCGTTTTAGTATTCCGATCGTACTCTAACAAACAGAATAGTTTCAGCGCAACAAAATTATATTACATATGTTATGAATAAAAATTTTTATCTTTTGTATTTGTGGTAATGTATTCACCTGAGAAATATGGTTAGAAAAGTTGAGGCAAATTCACTACATTGCTCTTTTGAATTTGAGTACGCGAAATGATTTTGAGTGATTTTATTATTCCAAGATTTCTTATGGCGAGTTTTGGACGTCATCCTTAATGAAACCCACCACAGCATACTACAGAAACAAAGATGCGGCAGTGAAATTCCTCTGAAATCATCTCCGCGAAAGCTCCTGAGGTGTCACGTGATCGTTCCCTCTCTCGCAGACGGTGCTACAATGCCTTCTCTTCTGAGTGGTGACGGTGTAAAAGTTTTGACGACCTAAAGTTTCCAGTCTAATTAATTCCCAGTGCTCCTCAGAGAAGTCTAGAGTATCTCTTTCCGCATTCTGATGACTTGTTGCTGCACGACTTGTTTCACGACGCGAATCACCTGCAATTCCCTCCCAAAGTACGGCTATCGGCGGGCACTTTTCTCTACAAGATTCACCGTCTCTGAAGGAAGTTCATCATACAGTAAAATGAGGTGCGCGCTTTACGATGAAGTTCCCGGGAAAACTTCTTAAAGCATTGGAATTGAGAACGGCTGGAGAGTGTGGTCTGCCGGAGCTCTTTTATCCCGTGAGACTTTTCAGCGAATACTTGATTGGATTAATCCATGCTTTTTGTTAGGCGAAATGCTATGTGTGTACGAAAATTGGTGTTATGGGAAATAAGTTATTAAGGATTACAATATTGCGCTTTTCATCTGCGATTAAAATGATTAAATTTTAATTTAGTTTTCGTTAAATATTATTCATCATTGTTCGAAAGAGCGATTTTAGTAAGTATGGGAAGTATTTTCGGCATGAAATTAGGACACGAGATGTTATTGTGTGTCCATAGAAGATAATGAATTCAACGGAATTCATTATCTTCTATGGACTTCCATAATTCTTCTACTTCCATAATTATGGGCGTGTTGAATATGGAGCATGAGTAGTCAACAGAGAAATGGAGAATATATGAAAATAGCAAAAATTCAAGCCCAATTACTGTTTCTAATACGTATTTTTCACGGTTTAGAGTTAAAAAGCAGTAGAAAAACAAAAATATTCGTTAGCTGACATGGTCAGCATCCTATATTGTGAAGTTAAATTATATTATTAAAACCTGTGGCTTATTATCCATTTTTTTGTGGTAGTATTTTTCAAAGTAGCTCAAAAATAATGTGCTAAAAATGGCACGAAATACCCTCCTTTAAATTTTTGGAGGTATTAACTCTTCCAATGCTTTCCGTGAAGTTTGGGGATTTTTTTGCTTTCTTTATTACCTATACTTTAGTTTATTTTTCTCTAATGTTAACATTTTTATATTTAGTCTGTTTCACTGATTCATTTCCATGATGTCCGTCTCTCAAAAGCATTCATACATGTAAAAAGCGAAAATTCAATTGCCCAGTTTTAGAATTCACCGAAGCTTCCAAAAATTAATAGAGAGTCGCTTAGTGTAAAGTCGTAAGTTGAAAAACCGTTCAGTCAAAGATAGTAACATATCTTTTAGCTCTTTAAACTATTATTATTGTATACTAATATAAACTTTTCATCAACGCTTTAATGTTTGATAAGCCATTGTTCTTAAGTATCACAATTGTTAGTAAATATAATTTTTGATCTGTTATAATTGCTAGAAGGTATTATTTTGTTACTGAATTGTAATCAGTTAAAATTATTTTCGTTATATATTCTGTATTTTCTAAAGAATTATTAAAATTATATATGTGTTTTTATAACCGCGTGTTTTTTTAAACATTCACCACTTAAGTTCCACTTGTAAGGCCTGTACAAATATATCAGATAGGAATCACATTTGGGCCCGTCAACTGCGAATGCACAAAAAATTTATCGTGAGGCCTCCCTTCTAGATGAATAAGTCGAGTGTGCTTTTAGTAGGATAGTGTTGGGGATAGATACATATAAGCGTGATACAGAGCCACGGTGACTCATCCTCAGCTATTCCGTGTATCACTGACGCATGTCTCAGAAGGACTACCATTCCCGGCCTAGCTCTTAAAATTTCCCCTCCCGTTCTGCTGATAAACGGCCATCTTCGTTTTGACTCATAGCCACCCGCCCACCCAACAAAAAATTCATTCTCCCCCTATTCCTTATTCCCTTATATTTGTTCCGCTCAATTTGTCAGCCCTTCCAAGCGCTTATCATGATTTCTGATGCTACAGCAGCTTCCGATACGAGAGTACGTGTTGTTCCCATTTGTATGTGAACGCCCCTGTACACTGCCAACTTTGGTGTGATTTTTTGCGTTAGCTCAACGAAGCCAAGATTCAAGTGACAGGTTTTCAATGTATCATGGGGTACAGGGAAGCAAAAGATATTTAACGTGAAAATTTTGATACGCTGAGGTTTTTCTGTTAAATAGAAATTTAAAGCTAATAGTTTGTTGTCCCTTGTTGTTGATAACGGTAATTTCCATAGAGATGCCTCGGAAACTGAGGTAATTTTGCACCGTTTCAGATGTTGGCTGCTCCAGGGAATCGAACCCAGGACCGCTTTCATCAAAGGCGAAGCGGATAGCAATCGGAATGCGTCTCGTTGTCTTATAAACGAAATTTTACTGTCAAAAGGATATTTTAAGATTTTGTGAAGGAAAAATAGTCATAAGAAAAGATCCAAACATCTCAGAATTCAGGGCACGATAAGATGAAAAAATTGAATGGTTTACATACTACTAATTCATAAACCTAGAGTAATCATACGAATTGTGAGCACGAATGTTAATCGGATCATAGGCTGATGAAGGAAGAAATGGCTGAAATATTTTACAGACTTGAGCAGCTTCTTTAATGAATATCCCCCTTATATGGCGAAAGGTGGCTTACATGGTATCAGAGTAAATGATGAAGTTGAGAGGAAGAAAAAAAAAATTACTTTTGAAGTTTTTAGTAACGACTTCAGTTGATTGAAATTTCGTTTTAGCTTGGTATAGGTATAAAGAAATAACTGTAAGAGAACCTGAGAAAAGCTTGAGAATTTACGGTTAAACATTTTTATCCCAGTAAAATTTGCGACAAGCGTAATCCTGAAGTTGTTATTGAAGTATTCTTGATGTTCGTTTCCGTGAACTAAAATTCCAGGAAATTTTATCTCTGACTTTTAAATTTAATTTTAAGCTTCTTTTTAATAGTATAATAGTGGCTGACTCTATGGAATATTCATCGCCAGAAAAAGAAAAGCGAAGGGAAATGACGCCTAAACAGCGACAAACCCGAAGATTTTTCAAGAACGAGGTGGTTTTCACCATCTATTTTATAATTGCGAATGCTTTAACATTGATTGCTTGTCGGGTGAAAGGTTTTTATTAAAAAGCCCTTTCAAGTTTTAGAATAAGCTCAGTAATTGCGCCATCACACTGAGAGGAATTCCAGAAAACACGGAATTGAGCGGATGGGAACGATTTGTCAAATGCATATTACATTTTCACATTCAGGCCACTTTATATAACCATGCGGAGGTTTTTTAAGTCTCTTTTGAATACGTTCTCTTTTTAATTAACACGTTATTTTGGCAAATTCGTTTTCCAAAATCGCGGATTACACTTCTCGAACATTCTTCATTATCGGCCGAGCTATACAATTATTTATCTCGTTTATTAATGAGGTCGCTTTTCCAGACGCTAAATTGGGACATTAACCAAAACAAGAGGTTTCCCGCGAATTTTGTAAATTTAAACATTACGTTTAACTTTTTGATTCAAAGCTCCATCGTTCCCTCCTTTTCGAAGAATTAGCCCAATTACTGTGTGTGGAAGTAAATAATAATCAGTTTCTTTTCACTCCAAATTGACTAAATAATTCCAAATTTTTTTAAGTTTTGCAGACAGTGCTGTAGTTCAGCAGACAGGATCAGTGAAGTTCTCATGAACTTGAGCTTGATTTTAAGCATCTTTGTAGCAGAAAATACTAAATTCTAGAAAGCGGATTGTTTCGCTATGTTTTCTCTCCTATAAATAATAGTTAATATTAAGATGAATACTTAATTTAGCCATATTACATGTACGTACATAACTGTACTATCTATCAAATGGTTCGTGTGCCTTAATATTCCCTACTCAAAGCCATTTCTTTCATTCCTTGGTAAATTACTCCACCCTTTATGTAAGATAACAACTTTTTTCTTTGTCTTCCCCTCTGCTTTCCCCCCCTATTCTACCCCCAATAACATTCTTTACACACTAAAAAATGAAAAACTTGAACGAACCGTCAATTTTCATTTCTTAGTTCTATATGAACACATACATAGGCCTTCATAGTAAATTCCNATTAATACTTGATATTTTACACTTATTTAGAACACTTAGAATGAATATTAATTCACCAGCTATTGAACTGTTCGTACAATAATCCCGACATTCCGTAGCTTCTATTTCCTCTCCAGCTCCTTTCTCGTGTATTTATTTTATTTAACATCTTTTAATATATTTTGACTTAAAATTTTAATAGATATAAATTTATTTATACTTTGCAGAAGCGTTCGCATCTGGTGAAATCGGTCCCGGGTTCGCACCCAAGGGTCCCGTTGTGGACCCTTGGGTGCCAAATGACTTCAGCTGTCGATTATTTTTCAAAAATACAACTGCTGATACAATGCGAAATTTTATACTGTTATTTTTCTGTCTTAATTTCAATGTTTTGGCAATTAAATTAATACTTACGTCATACTTTCCAATTTTCTCTCACTTATCGTTTAATTCGATGATTCTGGTAACTGGAGAATTTCATTTCCGCAACCACCCGGTTGATTGGGTGCCTGTAGTAACGGCTCTCGCGTCATTACTGATAATCATTGCCAATCTATCACGGCTCATTTTTTGACCGAATCCACACCGAGAATCCAAATACTAGCGGAATGATAATAATCGAAATACGTTTTGTTGACGAGGAATATTAAATCGGCGGTCGTTTCCGGCCTCGTCTCGTGTTCAAGGCTTTAATGATCGATACACGCAAGACGCGCCTTTCAAGAGATAGAGCGACCAAGTGAGTTTGAAAGCAGTCTTCGAGTCTTCTTCTCCTTATCTCCGCCTTTTTATGTCGTCGGAAATTCTTACGCAATGTTCCCAAAGAATGAACTGAGGATCTTACTCGGACACATTTTGCAGAAATCACAAATGATTTCCTTTTATGCTTTCTATCTTAATCTATCGTTTTGAGAAGCCTTTTTCTTACATTAAACTAAAGGCGCTATTATGAGATTCGAATAAACGAAAGCCCTTGGAATGTTATTGACTGCATTTGTGTGAGTTTTTCATTCCTCTACAGTATTCAGCCTGGGGAAAAGAATCCCTCAGCCCCCACCGTTAGCCTCAATAAGCCTTAGAGAGGGGATGAGGCCCGCTATAAAAGATGAGGATTGAATTGCTTTGCCTTTGATTTCCTTTCTGAGTCAGAATGTGACAAGTGCAACACGTCCACGCAATTGCAACGTAATCACTCTATGAAAAACACTTATAGCACTAAAACTTATGTAGCATTCAGTTAAGGGAGACTTGGATAATTGTTATTATTCAATGTCATTCGTACCTCTATATCATTGATATTATTTAACATGAAAAAAATCAAGAATATTCCATTCATCAAGGTAAGGTAACAAGAACTATTTCACTTGTGCTCTCATATGAAACTTGAAATTTCACTCTAAATTCCACACTTTAATACATTACAGTTCATTCTTGTTTGTATTCATTTTAGAGCAGTAAGAACTGTAATAATTACGCTTAAATATACGAATGTATATCTTAATTATAATACAGATTTGTGTGTGCGTGTACGTGTGTATTACATGAATTTTTGTTTCATAAAATGAGCTGTTTTGCTTTTATCATTTGCAATTTCTTTGGCTGTAAAGTTTTTGTGCAAATTTACAAAAATACGTTACCATTTCTCTTGATTTTGCTGAGAATTTTTGTGGGCTACGTTGTCTCGTAATATACACTAATAATGCATATTATACAAATAAAACTCGACCATTTGGGATAAAAAATTTACACGAAAGCATGGTCATATGTGAAAAATATTCGGTAATAAGTAGAGTTTTTATTTCACGTTTCCGAGCCTTTTTACCAATATTTCTTTTTGCCTTTTTGCCGGAATTTACTTCATTATATAATTCGAATCACAACTCGCCACGACCACGTTTATTTATGGAACTTTATACATGAGTTATTTTAATGCATGCTAGGTTAAATTTTCAATAATTTACCTCGTCTTATTTTGAAAATAAGGGTGACTCAATTTTTCGGTCTCTCTGGGACGATGTTCAATATGCCTCATACATTTTTAAGCCACTACGATGATCAAATTTTCTACTTTATATTTTTGCGCTCATTGGTATGGAGATAAAAAAAGGCGTAAAATGTTCTGGAAGCGAGTGGAATTATTCAAATGTTTATTTCTCAAGCCTTCGAGTTTTTCCTCTATTTATACCGTTATGCATTTTTCTGCAAATTACTGTGTTCACATGGCTTTGCAACCCAGTAATACTCGTGTATATCTCTCAAAAGCAATGAAGATGGACGGTGGCCGGCGGAAGAATTACTGGCCACGTACCATTTATAGTATTTTTTCGACAGAGAACCAGTCGTTATTTCCTATTTCGTTGTCTGCGTCGGATACTAATTCTTTCTTTTTTCCTTTTGTCGAGCTTTTAAATAAATTTCCGGATGAAATTCAGGCTCGTCTCGACTGAAGCATTTTACCCGTGTAGGACTCGTTCTCATTGGATGAATTACATCCTTACGTTTGTGCTAGAGACCTGTCCGCCGTTTTGAATTATTTCCGTTTTACTGGCTCAATTCAAGTGCATTATAATGTAATTTTGCATGTTTTTGTATTCTTATTTTCCGTTTCCAGCTTGCAAAATGCAGACGATGGCGTTTGCGTTTGATAATCCAACTCGCTCTGAATACAGCACGTTTCATTAATATTTTCCGGCGATAGCAATTGGGATTATCACTTTAGTTTTTGGTCGCAAAAAATGTATTTGTAATACGGGCGTGGTAGATGTTATTACCGTTATTGATTGAATTAATCGTAAATTATTGCGCTAAATATCTAAATATAGTCGTCATGATTTATGGTGCATCTTTATGATAGTACTAGATCCTTTTAAAAGTCATGAAGTTTTGGAAGTATTACGGAAAATACCGACTACCTTTCGATTCTCGAATGATATTAACTTTTTTAAATTTTTTGTTTGGAATAGTAGTTGCTGCTAATGGTTGAGTTAGTTGCAGTTTAAAAGAACTACAGAAACCATCTACATAGTTTATGTAGTTCTTTTAAACGGAAATTTTGGGTGTATTCAAGTGAACTTCACAAGTATATTATATCGTATGCAGATAAAATAAGTGTATCGTTTAAGAGTTCATTCAGAGACCATTGAAAACTTATATGAAAGTAGAATATTTGTTTATTGTTTTAATCCTAGCAAAAGAATTTTTGCTTGGAACTAACTTGATTTTTGCTATACGTTTATCTTCCACGGAAGTCGAGTAATAAGCCAAACTTGGCAGTTGACCGGGTTATTATATTTTATTTACAATGTCACCGCTGCAATGGCCTTGTATATCATTTTCCAAGTGTGTTTCTAAGGTAGAAACATGGAATAATGAACATTTTGGATTATTTAGTGACGAACTATCTCGTTATTTTAAGATGGATCATACATTTCCGTTGTTATTCCGCATGCGTTACTGCATACGTAACGGTACTTTCAACATTTAATGTATTACGGAAATCATGCTGCTTACAGCATGTAAGCTTCTAGCGGAACATCGCGTGAGAATCTCTGAGCCAACCAAAGTAATGCGAGAATTCTCAAACGTAAGCTATCTTCAAATATTTAATTCCTTCGATAAGTTTGGATTAACAATAGGGATGCACTACTACTACTCTATACTTACTACTCTCCGAAACGCAACATTCAATAGACCTGTTAATGCCTGTTCTCTCCTCCCTATTTCTGTCAAAGTATCCCAGACGACAACGGAGGAGGTGATTCCGTAGCTAAGCAACATCTATACTGGAGACGAAAGGGGAAAAGAGGAAGAATAAGAAGTGCATAGCGCCATGCTTCCGCGTCGAGGGCGGATCAAAGCAGGAAGTCGCATGATGCTTATTTTTCAGCTATATATACGAAGAGTGATAAAGAGTTTTCTCTCTTCCCACTACATGCTCTCCTTCACGTCCTGTTCTTTGTCGTACCTACCACGCCCACTCTCATCTTTTGACGGGATTTTGAAACGCTCGTTACCTCACCGTCTTCTCTCTAATAAGTAATTCAGTTCAGTCCAGAGCGAACCTTTGTAGGCTCATCTTTCATTCGCAAATCCAAAGCTGGCTTTGATCGTTTTCTCGCATTTGTTGAATACACGTGAACCTGAAACACGGTTCTTTTACTCCCACCCGGCGGTTTTATTCCCGTTGCAGTATGCCGAGTCTTCAAAGATTTCTTTTTTGTTTCGAATGGCTTATTCATTTCTTTCTCCCGCTCATAAACAGAGGTTACTTTTGATTAAAAAAATTTGGGATACGAGCACGAATATCCGATTCTGTGTGGACCAAGTGGCGCGGGTTCACGGGGCGGATTGAAAGCGCAATGCATTAAGCTGTTGTTTTTCGTATCAAATCCTCTATTAAGTTTCCGGTCTAATTTCTCCATCAGTAGGTTGCTTCCTTCCGTCAGTTGTCATACGAAAAAGTGACAGAATGGCTTATTAAATACTTTCTTCTCTCTGAATGTCTGTTTTGGTTGATATATGATCCTCCAATCACACGATTATCTCTTTTCATTTTTAAACAGGCAAATGCGCTTTAACCGGTTACGGTGGCGGAGTGGTTGTTGTTTAGCGATATAACCTCAGGGTCCCGGATTCGAATCCCGGCTAGTCGAATTTTTCTTATCAGGGAATGGTTGTGTGTGCTCGTCTGCTGTTATCGTTAAAGCCCACCACTGTAGTTGTCCAGTAAATTGATGTTTGCGGAGGCATTGAGAACATTTTAAAATATTCTTATCTAGCAGTTAGATATTTTTATACGGAGTTCAGGTTTCTTCGATTTACGCTGATTATTCGTCTTCCTTTTCAGCTCTACAGCTTTTATTGCTATCGTCACTCACTATCATTCTTCAGCTGAAATATTCTTCTTAACTTACGTACTTTAATACCAGGGACTGTTATTTACCTCACACTATTTATTTTCATTTTAATGCCAATTCATTCCTAGTATCCCTCTACATTCTTTATCCCAGCACTTACGAAAATCATCGACAAAATATTGAATATATCAATACTCAGATGAAATTTTCATCAAACAATAATTTATTCTCGGTTTTACGATTACAATGAAGAGTTAAACATTTTTGTTCCGCTTCTAGTTGAAAGAAATAATATGTGAGGGATTATGAAACTGGAATAGGAATTTATTAATTTCCGATAGGTTATTGACATTTAAGAGTGCTTTCTGTGAAAAACCACTCGAGTTGTACAAAGTATGATAGGTTGTCATTGACTAAGGATGTTCATATCATTTATTAAATGATTATGGGAAGAAAACTTTCGCAATATGCCTAAAAAAATAATGGATAGTTAGATATAAACTCAATATGCGAAGGCGTTACTTTGTGGAAGGTCATAATAATGGAAAAGATATCTCCCTTACATTTCCACAGATTTTAATGGTGTGTTATGTTTCGATAGCGAGCTAGTATTATAAGGCACAGTTGAATATTGAAGAAATATTGAAGAATCGCAAAACAACTGTGCCTGATGATGCTAGCTCACTAGCGAAACATGTCGCAGCAATAAAACCTGTGGAGATATCTTTTCCATTTTAATTATATATGCTTTCTAATTTTGTTTTTATAATTAGTTTTAGTTGTCATTTACTTCTTCCTTCAGCCGAAAGAGGATGAAGCTTTAAAAAAACTAGTTGAATATGTCGCTCTTGATTCTTCTAATGGAAAACTATTGATTACTCGTATCTTTTGAAGTAAGTTTCGAGAAGTACTTGGCATAAATACATTCTTTTAATACAGTATTTTATTTATTCCTACGTTAAGCCTAAATGCTCCTAAATCAAGGAATCGTTGTAGTGATTCTAATTATATTATCATTGTAACATCGGCTACAGTGTTAGCTATCTAGTTATAGAGTTATGAGGGAGTAACAGTTAACTCCTCATGGAATTGCAAAGAGGATGGTATCCTCAGGTTGTTGGCCACCGCTACAAAAATAGCAAAGCTGCGATCGCGAAAATTAGAGCTAGATGAGCATGTCTGGCGGTTTCTGTATCATCCCCCGGGAGCTGGAGCTAGTTAATCCAATCTCTCTGTGCTTTCATTCCAAGAGTGTGTTTGCGCTCCTTTTCCCTCACTCCATATCCTTGCCTTTCTGCTTTACATCGCCCTTCTACTCTGTCCTTCTCTCTCTATCAGTCTTCCCACCACATGACGGATGCAGGTTTAGTGGGATGGGGAAGTAATCAATTCGCCGGATCGCTTCCAGACTCTCTCTTTTTCGGTTGTTTTTCCTTTCTCCATTCCGCATTCTTTTCTTCTTTCTTCCGTACCTCGCACTCATTGCCTCTTTAATACGCATGCGCGAACATTTGAACGACAGTGGGGAAATTTTTGTCTCTTAGAGGTAATAATTAAAAAGGATTAAAGTTTTCTTCCGCTGCACGCACTGCGCATTGAGAAACAGAGAGAGGTGTTTAATTCCGATAGATGTAAATTAAAATGGAGGAATGTTATTGCGCTAAATCTAAGAGGATGATTTTTCTATAATTCTGGCATCCATATTATAGGGGATTAAGTCATCTTGTAAGAGATATCTCGTTTATTTCAGGAGGTTTTATTTCTGTTGATAGTTACTTTTTGTTGTTGCTACAGCTCTCAATTTTGCATACTTTAAAGAAAAAAGATTTTTGATGAAATAGTTTTAATTAATTGTTTGCAAATGAACTCAATGGGATATCATAATAGACAAGTTATACTTCTTGGGAGACCCTCGAGCACTCGATAGAATTTAATTTCAATCTTCCTAGAAATTACATATTCTTCATGAAAGTTCTCTCAGCAACTGACCTTCTCCTACTAGTAGTTGTAGTATTGACAAAAGGTCCGAGATCTGATGTCATTCCGTACAAGTGCCCTCACCGGGAATCGAACCCAGGACCAATTTCACCGAAGTCAAATTCGCTATCCCTCGTGGCTATCCCGGAACCTTGTTCTCCCTCTAACGCCATAGGTGTACCTTCATCTACATCTACATAAGTACCCTGCAAGCCGCCTTCCGGCGTGTGGCAGGGGGTGTAAACACCAAGAGTAGAATTACTTTTTTAATTTATTATTATCGCGTATCGTTCGCGGAAAAAAAGAGTCTCTAAAACGACTTGTCCTCGCGTCTATTTCTCTTATTTTACGTTTACCTTCCGCTTCAGAAAGAACACAGTATCTAAATATATGAACCAATCCGCTTATTTTAGTTTTCTCCATCCACCCTGATCGTTAATTTGGCTATCTTTCCTACTGTGAAACTCTTAACTTTAGTTTTTCTGAACTCAATTTCATCAAAAATGCCCTTGTTCTGTCAGTTAGCCCATTTAGTAGTGCCCCTTTGGAATCATATAAAATAGCTTTTTACCTGTACGTTTAGCTCTTTATTTCTTCCTCACCGACTGTCACCTCTTTCCTATTTCTTTTCGAGCCTCTTTTATAATTTCCTTTGCATACATAATAAAAAGTGCTCCAATTCTGATTCCGCATCAGCTGTCCAACCAAGCAATGTTTGATTTACATTTAAAAACTTTTACACGTCTCATATCTTTCTAATCCAAGCAAACATTCTTTAATATCCCCATTAATTTTTGCAATACATCGAAAGCCTTTTCAAAATCAACAAAACATACACACACATCCTTAAATTCAAGGCCTCCCAATAGAGTACCCTCCATCTTCCAATTGTATCCCTAGCTCCTTTCCCTATCTGAATGCCGAATATCTTCTCGGCGTTACCTTTAATAGTTCGCTAAATAGTGATTAATACTTGATATTTTACACTTATTTAGAACACTTAGAATGAATATTAATTCACCAGCTATTGAACTGTTCGTACAATAATCCCGACATTCCGTAGCTTCTATTTCCTCTCCAGCTCCTTTCTCCATAGTCTCTACATCCTGTAGCTCCACTTTAGGATCATAGACTTTTTTACGAATTTGCTCTTGAAGAGTCGCACGTACATGCAGCTCTCGTAATCGATCACGTAATCGAAGCGTCCGCAACAGTACGATCTTCCGTGTACTGGGTTTGATATGAAAGAGCTTCACTTTCCGGGAATGTTACAGAGGTATCGGATACGGAGTTTTGGTGATGTTTTCGGAGGAGAGAGGGAGGCAGGAAGTTTGAGAGGATAAAAACCCGGCCGTGGAAAAAAAAAACTCTTGACTAGTCCGGAGCCGTGGCCAGATATAAGAGGAAAAAGTCTCCAGCGAAAAGCTCTGAGAAGAATATGGGCCTTTTCGTGCGATATCGATTGCTTTGGGAAGTAATTCGTGAAGTAGGATTGATTTCCCCTTTTCACGAATGAGAAGAAAGGGAAAAAGTTGTTCATTCACGCTCTCCACGCGGAAATGGAAGCGTATTGCTACACGAAAGCATTTTCTCTCTCTTTCCTTCGATTTTCGCTCGCTCGTTCATCGGGGATGTTGCGTTGCGGAACAAGAGTCGGAAACGTGCGGATTTTAATGAACGCATGCCTTTCTTTTATCAAAGTTTTTGAAGCAAAATGCTCAGAACAGTCCTTTCTCCGTGGCAGCTACTTAAAAGGGAAAATTGAGGTTTTTAAGGGTTTACCTGTTGCTAATACGGGGGTGATTGCTTATTTTCAGCACTTCAACTGTAATGAGACTTTGTTTTTCGTCTTCAACGACGGTTCCAAAGCTTTGCGTTGTTATTGTATGCTATATTTTATTCCGAAATTCATACGTTTTCGTTTTATTCTGACAATCGCATCATATTTCTTGAAATTCCTTTCCTCATTAGTTGCAGCATAGCGCAAGATGAGAGAATCAAAACACTTTATCCTTAATGTTCTGAAAAAAATATTTTAGTATTCTTTAGACGAACCCATCAAGTTTTTTCGATTGAATTATAATGATGAAGATGATGATAATACGAGTAACAATAATGATAATAATCGTAATAATAATAGTAATTCAAATAACGGAATTGTTTTTATAAATATCAGTCATTTTATTTGGTTGAATATTGACAAGTGATAGACTTGGGCGTTAAAAATTTCTCCCTGTATACAATATTATAAT
>KZ308436.1:586363-682979 GCA_000376725.2 Ladona fulva
TTAAATAAAAATATTATAATTTTGAATAATTATAAAATAGTTAAGTATACTATTTACGATAATCCACTGAGCTTTTTCATTCTTTGCGTTGTGTCTTCCAACAAAGTCTCGCATTCATACCTTCTTTAAACAAAAGATATAGTTTTATCTTTTTTTTAATTTAATTTGTTTTTAAAGTTTTGAGAGGATATATGTTAGACATAGTAAATACTCTTATGTTGAAAATAATGTATTTGAGTAAACATATATTTCAAAGCGTTTTCACTTACTTAAATGCCCGTTGTAAAAGAAAGTAAGAACAAATCCTCGTTACTAACCGCATCCAATTAATACGAAAAAGGTCACTCAATTTAGGGATTTAAACGATCAAAGAGAAAAATTCAAGATTATTTTGAGCGCAGATCCCTCTGTTTTCCTTAGAAGAAAGATCCCCATCCTTGTTCGATGTCTTAGCGCTTTAAAAAATATCGTTATTAGGAATTTAAATTCGTGGTTCTCGGTGTGTACCTTCATTTTACATCCTTGGCTCATAAAGAGCTTCTCATGCTGCCTTTCACAGTATATAACTCGCGATTTTGCGAAAACGTGGACGCATCCGTAAGTGCTAAAGCTTTATGACTGCCTACTTTCGTCCCAGAATGCATATTTAAAGCTACTTTGCTTTTATTCCTTCCTTGAATCTCTCTTCATCCTTCTTGTGGAAGCGTTGAGTAAATAGGGAAAGGTTTCCGCCTCGTTTATTCGAATTAATGGATACGACATTTGTTATGGTATCTAAGCAAAATATTTTCCGTATTTGTGTATTTATAGTGAATGGAATAGTTTAATATAAAGGCTCGAGATGTGTAAAGTCATCTAGCGTGGAAGGTACGCTTATGTATTAGAAACATTAAGTAAAGTATTCCATCTATGATCGTTTCCATAGTCATTCTCTCCCTTCATTAAAGAAGCTTATAATAATCCCGCTTCATAGTGAAAAGCTGATTCATATTTAATAATAGTATTTATTAAAATAGTCTAAGATTAAATCATAAGATAAATAAGTTGTAGGGGATCGCAAACTTTATTTTCTTTATAGTACCTCAAATTTAAAGGAAACCATCTGTTTAAGTCACCATTTTTGGAAATTGAACGACTGCATTCTGTTACATTCGCAAAGAAGCAAAGTTATACTTTTAATGCAATAAAGAAAGATATAAAATTTGCAAATTTTACAGTACAAAAGATGTAAAAAACAATTTTATAAAGAAATTTTATAAAACAACGTTGCTTGGGTACCCAGTGCAACCGATGCTACCGCGTTCATTTGAAATTTTGAAGGAAAAATACGGCCGTGGAAGAGTAATTCTCGGAAATCGTTACTTCTTCGGATGCTGCTCTGGTCCCGAGAGTCCTAGGAAATCTAAAGGGAGAGAGATGGTGAGGGTTTGTAACGCGGCCGAAAAGGAACTGGTATGTCAAAGGTGAGGGTCACTCCGGGACTTAGATGGATGGACAGAAAAGAATGGGAAAAAAGGAAAGGCAAAACAAGGGAAATATGTTTCGGTCATTTTTTATCACCTCTCGTTTTTTCTTGTGCCCGAAAGATGGATGGCTCCTGAGGGAGGATTAGTTTTTCTGTTGTCTTTCCTCTGACCCTTCAATTTTTTCCTTATAGCAATCACGGAAGTGGTTCCGAATATCTCTCTGCACGAAAAGGGAGGCGAGTTGACTTTTCCCAGTGATGGACAGAGAGATCTTAAGTCTTGCTTATTTATTTTGTTGTCGTCGTACTTTGTTAGGGTTTCTCGACCTCGGATGGATTCTTAATACCGCCTCACATGCTTGAAAAAAGGTTTTATTGTTGTAATGGGTATATATTTTTGCACCAATGGTATCTATGCATAGAAGAGGATAAAATAACTTGATGATGCTTCTCTGGTAGCGAAGCGGGTCCAGAGTATTAAAACTCGTGGAAAATTTGTGAAGGTTATCTTTTCTCTTCTGTTCTATGGCGTGAACATTGCTTGTATTAAAATTGTTCTACACTTTTACGCTGTGCCTCGTTAATATTTAGAAACGTATGAATTGCGTAGTATATTTCATTCAAATTTACATGAATATTATTTGCAAATGCCACGAATGGCAGCAGTATATTTACTCCGGTCGGCCTCAGTGGCGTGGTGATTAGCGTGCTAGCTTAGATATGTCGAGGTCCCGGGTTCGAATCCTGGTCAGGGAATGGTTTTCTGTGGTTCACAAGGTTTACATATGTGTTTACAAGGTTAATTGTAAGAGAGGTCTCATTAGACTAAAATTCGCCTAACGTGGTTATTATTATTGTTGTTGTTGTTATATTTCAATAATATATAAGGAAATAGTTTGGTTGAATACCGGGCATGATCCTCATTAAGGTTCAAAATGTGATGGAATAGTCGATTTATTCTTCTGAAGTTTTAGAATATGATATACAAAGATGACTTGAACTTTTCAATTTAAAGGATGATATATCTAGAAAAGCTACGAATTGATTCCCTTAACTCCAAAGAAATATAGGAAAAAGATCTGGCATCTTCTTGTGGGTGTGAAATGATTCAGGGTTTAGCTGATGCTGGTGCCAGATTTTTTTTTCAGGCCTCTCCCCTCCGTCCGAAATGTCAAGTAACGGAATCCTCAGCCTTCTTTCGAAATAGGATAGAGAAAATGTTTGATCTTTCCCTCATTTTGAATGCCTTGAACATCACCTTTGCCAACGCCAAAGATCCCATTCGTTGAGAAACTTTGGTGACCCTGTGTAACTTTTGTTTTTACCCTCTCCAATCAATCTTTCCTTCTCTTTCTCTCCCTCGCTGGAATCCTCGTATCCTCTCTCCTATACCACTTCTTTCTCGGTGTATCCCTTGTCATTCTTCCTCTCTTCCATCCATTTATCTTCTGTTTTTTTCATTTATTTTACGATTTCACCTTATCATTCTTCATCGCTCCTCTGATGCAGCTTATCGTGGGTCCATACTTAAGGTAACACAAGGATTAAGGAGAGATGAATTAACTTTTCACAGTAAAGCCGTGCGGCTGAATTCCAAGGAATACAGAGTGTGAAAAATAGCGATATGACTGGGACTAGAACCCAGACCTCCACTTTCGGAAAGTGGGAAACTCAGGTCGCTATTTTTCACTGGGGAGACCTGGGTTCGAGTCCCAGTCACGTTGCTATTTTTCACATTTGTTATTCCTTAAGGTAACACACTGTGCCTATGAAAATTTATTGTTATTTGCATTTCAGAATATGGAATGTATATTCTGGTAAAAAATAATTTCTTTAATATAAATTTTGGCTTTTTGTTACTTGTGCCTGCTAAAAAACGCCTGTGAAATTTTTGTAGAACAGCGATTACAGCATTTATATTGGAAAATACCCGTTTGTATGTATATGATAGGAAATGTTGAAAATTCTTTGAAATTTAAATATTTCCACAGATTTATTATTGTGGCAATGTCCTGAATTCTTTTCTTCCTAAGCCCACTGTTTGTATAAAGTCCGTATCCTATATCCCAATGCTTTCCAACCCTTCATATTTTACGGCGTTTTTAAGTTGTTTCTCTGCGGCACGCTAAGGAACACGTTTATTAATGTAGTCGAAATTCAAATCCAGATTTAGGAATAACATAAGGTAAGGAAAGAAAGAGCTATCAAATTGAAACCCCTTTAAATAAATAAACAGCTGGTCAAATGAATTGCCTTTTCTAAAGAACTTTGAATAATATGTTATGCTCGCATAATACGCGGTGCACCATGAATTTACTATATAGCTGCACACCGGTCGATATGCATTTGTATATGCTGCAGTTGAGATGTTGGTCGTTTAATGTACATTAGTGAGTCTTGTGTGTGTGTGTCTGTAATTTTACTTTACCGTGATTCGGAGACATCTTTCTTCCTAAGCATTCCAGCTTCTTTCTCCCTTTCCTTAACCATTTGCTGTTTTTGCTTTCTTGCCTTTTGTTACATTTCCTCCTCTGCTTATTTCTCAAACCACTCCGATACTCACTTTATTGCATTCCGCGGACAAATCAGGTAAAGGTATCCCGAGGGAAAAGGGCTTCGTCAATGTCGGAGAGAGTTTCAGAGGAAAAAAAATATAAAGCCATTGGTCAGTGGCGGAGAGAGGATCGTGAACGGGAAGTAGCGTGCGTGAGTTCGTGTCTCGAAGTCACGAGAGGTGAGACTGTCGAGGGACCAAGGGGATCGATGTGAAAAGGTCAGGTTTCCTTTTGTTTATTTATCCCCCATTTTAATGGGATAAGAATGGAAGAAAGTTGCTTGTTTAGAGTGTCCTCAAGCTATCAATTGCCTCGCGTCACCTTCGACTTGTCGCAGTGAAACGGGAAGGGCGGAGTAACATAAAGCAAGCTGTAAATTTTTACGAGGGTCGTGCGAGTGGTGTTTGTTATAACGTTGCTTCGGCGTCGATGGTGGAAGGTTATTTTCCTTTCGCAATGCCAGACCTTGCGCCGAGTTTCCTTCGATGAAACGAGAGAGTTGGGTGAGAATGGTATAGTGACATTTTTAACAAATCCGAGAGAGTTTTCCTCGTCGAAAAATCCGTCAAATTTGGCGTACTGCGTGTACTGTTGTCACGCAAAACGGTACTTCGCTGCTTTATTCAATTCATTAATACCTTATTTGATGTGGGCATTAAGTGATGAACATGCAATTACAAATCTGTCTATCATATGCGTGAATCTTATAACTGGATATTTTCATTTCGTAATGCCAGAATTCGTAAAGATATAAAAATAATTTGCGATCAAAATACAGCTTTTTAATTCAAGTAGTGTGTCTATATATTTAAAATGTATATTTGAAAATTTCTTGGTGCATAGATTGGTATATATTGCTGAGATAATTTATCCAAATCTACCACTAATTTACCTGCAAAAACGAGTTGTTCTTGCTGGTAATTTTGCAATCCCAATCTAAATGTGTATGTGTTGTATCATTTATTCTTAAAAAATGAATCCCAAGGAAAAGTGAAGATAGTGTGCTCTGAATTTTAAGAACATTCTAAAAAGTGCAACGCTCTCAAAAGAAAACGTACAATTCGCTTATTTTGAATTACATTTGTTCACATTCATCTCGCTAGCCTTTTGCTTTATTTACGCTTGCGTTTAAAGAGAAGAGTAGACGCCGTGATTTTCTATTCTCGGCATGAGATAGCTAACTAAACACGTGATATATAGCGTCAATCTTTTTCCTTTCGATAAAGTGAAGGAAGGCGTACTTCGGTGATTGACCCGGCTTGGTTACGAATCACTTAAACGCCGTTTTTTCTCCCCTTCGCCGTTAAAACTGCTATGTTCGACTCGTAATTTGTTATGGCTTCCCGTATTCTCGCAGAGCCGTTTTCCAGGGAAGGAGTGATGGCAGCTGTAATGGGGGTGTTGGGGTCAAAAGACAAGAAATTGGGGGCGATCAGCGTGCGTGAGAGAGTGTGATCGATCTTCAGTTCGAGTTTATTTTGCGATGGAGAAAAATGGCTGAGGGGGATGCACGCCCTAGCTTTTAGCACGTGATTCGGAATTCCTTTTGACCTTGGGCTATTTGTAATCTAGTCTGATTTTCACTCGTTGACTTTTTTATCCTTGTGATCCAACGAAATATCAGCTACTAAAATATTTCTCTGGAACCAATACTTTCTATTAGATTTCCATTATCACAGCCATAAACAAGAACTAAGCAAAAGCTAATGAATAATACATTATTCACAAAGAAAAATAAATGTATAATATCCTCAAATTAATTTGTTCTAACGACGGCGTTTCACAACATCATCAGATTCAGAAGCTTTAAACGAACTTAAAGCTTCTGTGGATCACCGAAACCATGATTGTTAGAATAAAATAGTCTGTGTGGGCTGCATATATTTCTTTTTCTTTTTGAATTATATTGGTGTTCCACCAAATATCTCTGTATCCATCAACCAAGATGTACCATTCTATATTCTGTACCAAAATATTAACGAAAAGTATTCCATCCAACCAACAAAACCGTAAGATTTAAACCTTAAACGGAAAAATTGAATGACCGCTCTGTCTTTACTTAGTGTTTTATATTATTTAATTGTTAATTTTTCTTTACTCTAACGAAAAGAAAGGCTGAAACGTTAATGTTTGACTTTCTCTACCAAGAATGTCAAATAAAGTTGATATAAACGCAGGAATCCACTATTTCATCTACAAATATAGCCAAAATTATTTAAAATTCGCTTCGCTGTATAAATATTTGCGCCGTAGATTCTTATCGTTAGTTTTAACTTACTGGTATATTTTATTTATCTTGAGACCGCTAACGAGAAACCTTCTCTGCAGAATTGTGAAAATATGCGTAAATACTGATTTTTCCAAGGAATTTATACTGTCCGCTTGATTCATCTAACTATTTATTTTAATTTTCTTATTACTTACTCTTCCCCCTAATTTTTCTTTGATTTTACAAGGACGATTCGGGTATAATAAAGCCTAGAGCTTGAAAATTTTATTTTAACCACATGTTCTTTGTACGTTTCTCCATCTCTTTTCCCATTTAGTCTGCATTTATCAATGTGAACAATTTTACAAGTTGGCAACCTTCTTGCAGAACGTATGGATAAATGTGCTTCTCGTGGGTTGTCTTACTCTAACTAGTACGTAGGGTATGAATGAGAAATATTCGAATTTACGGTTATTTGATTCGACATCCTCGAATTTCCTTAAAGAATAATGTATTCTCACCTCATAATGTGAGGAAAGGCTCACGGGAAGGCTGCGAAATTAGCATTCCTTGGAAATTAATATTAAAGTAGAGCTCCTCTCTCGTGAATCTCTTGTATGCAAAATTTTACTTCCTGTCATTAAGTACCATTTTTTCATCACCTTGCGAACAGTAACATTTGGAAAGTGGAATATGTAATTTTCTCAGTGAACACATGAATAACCCGGACTCTTATTGTCTGAATTGTTCTCAAAGGGTTTCTGCCGTAACGAAGTCTGGGACATGCACTGTTCCTTTAACCTTTGCGTGAAGCAAGGACCTCATGTGAATGCATCGATTGAACCGTGGGTCAATTAAGTATACATCTTCGCAAGAACTGCCTGAGTTAAACTTTTATAATCAGTCTACAGAAAGTCAAGGAACCGCTGTAATCTTCTTTGATTAAATCCAAACGTTCCTCTGAGGGTAAAAGTTTGGTTAATTCGAGAAGAAATACTAATTTTATCTGATGTATTTCTTCATTTATTTTTTTTAATAATGCATAAGGATTAGCAAAACACCAGTCCATTTGAAATGTCCATAATGAGACATAATCATAGACTTCCCTGCGAGACTCCCCGCGATCCGCCGAACGATAATGAACGAACTCTGCTTTACCTACCGAACATACAGCCAAGTATGTAGCACTGAATTTTGAGCTATACTATGTAATGAAGTTCGGCTTTCTGTCAAAGTTATTACGTAGCCTGAAATGATAGTAATCCTAACTACAATATTGTTACCTGCTTATTTAAAATTCGTATGCTACCGCCTAACTTAGAGTAATGGAGCCCTGGTGGTTAAATGAGTACTTTTATTTTCCCTTTGTAATCCTTTAAAAATAATTGTGAAGTGGTTCTCAAAAATGTATAGCTACAAAAGAGATTCCAACTAATTCAATTACCGATGTGCAAATTCGATGTAAGATCAGGTATCATGTACAATAAATTTTAAAACACTATAGTAGAAATGCTTAATGAGCTCTTCTTTAAAGCACCCATTCTCTCTTCCTATGCATCGTCGCAAAAATGGCTAAAACTCGGTCTCTTCCGCCATCACTCCCACCTAAATGCCATGCACGTCTTTTCCCACGCGACCGTCGTCTGTTGCCCTCACCGCTACCATAGCAACAGACTCGCTTACCATCTCAACCCATTTCGAACACCACAACGGTTTTTCACTCTGCCAATATCTCGTGCTCTACGTTTTGTCTCTCCGGTGTTATTATTTGCTGCCCTTTGTCCCATAACGTCGACCATGTCGATATGTCGAGTTTGAGTAATCAGCATCGACGAGAAGTGCTTTAACGCGGGACGGATGGTCACGGAAGCGAGCGCTGTGGACGGACAAATGTTTGATTGCATGTTTCCGTGAGAAGGCCTCCAAGGAAATTGAGTATCAGGAAAATGTAGTGAGGTATTACGGTTCGCGAGCGAAACTGGATGGAGAGATATAACGATTTGGTCCCGAGATATCTACCTTAAAGCATTTTAGAGCGTAAGATTATACGTTATAATTATAAGATTATATGTAATAAAAATTACATTATATATCGTATGGAGTAAATTTCTAAAGGAGGTTAGTCGAAAATTTTTATTATCAATGATGAATTTCGGTTGCCTTTATTATGTTACTTATAAAGAAGAATTTAGGTTTCTTACGTGTAAGTTTACTGCATTAATTTTTTATTTCCGCTATAGAGCGTTATTTTGTATGTTACCCGTCATAATATAAATTTTAGTCTGCACCGGAAAGAAAGTTTCTTTAAAAGAATTATGTCTTCCTATTTCTTTAGGTGAAGCTTTAAATTCTCGGGAAAAAATTTTTAAGTGAATCTCTCCCTCTTTAGATGTTGTCAGAAATGCAAAATATGAAGCAATAGAAAATATCCTGTACGTTCATGTGATGTGGTTAGTAAAAAAATTAGGTTTCAAGGTAAATTTATTCTCGCGAAATTTTCAGCAAAAATGTTTTCAAATAACCCTAAATTCGGTTCACTTTGTCGAATCTGGCAGATTTATAGATAGAGGGAGTAATTTTCACCTCGTTTTACTCTCGAAACTGCTGCGGAGTGTTTGAGTCGTAAATTTTATTGCGTATAAATCGGAGTTCTTTTATCGAGCCCGAATACGTTTTGCACCACCTATTACATCGCCTTTATTTGCACGATAGCATCCGATACTAACGGAGTAAATATTGCTCGTATTCTGCATTTCTATATTTTGATTGTCTAGATATTTCATAATATTTTACACCAAATATATCCGGGTTCTTCTTTCATTTTAAAAGCAACAACTTAACTGAAGGAACTATTTTAGAGAACGTAACAACATTTAGTCAAATATTCGTTAATTCCTCGAGTATGATCACGTACATTTCAGGTAAGTTTACGTGCGTCGCACTTAATATTTTAAGTAAAGTTATCACAAATAAAAAAGTAGCAAATTATACTTTTATGCTTAGTGTGAGTTTTAAAATTGTTTATGATCATTTAACGTAAGAATAGTTTTCAATCATCAAAATGTTGGAACCTTGAAGTAGATCATTGAGTATTTTAAAAGCATAAAAGTATAATTTGTACGCATGAAATTGGACCATTTAGTATTAGTCAATAAAGTCATCCGCTTGCTTCATATTTATTCCCTTAGAAACTAAATATTCAATGGTAAAACTATTCAACTTATTTTTGTTATTTATTATATTTTTGGTACTTGATGGAAGATATTCTTGGTAATAGTAAATGAAAATGAGTACTGATATATACTTATTTTCTATAGAGGAAAATATTAAAATTTTTCTTTGACATCGACAAAAAAAATCTTCCTCAAACGATCGTCATTTCATACTTCGCCATTCATCACGTCTTCACGACTCTCATACCGTATCAAGTTGGACCGAAACCAAGTCACTTTCGCCTTTTCTCTAAGCATTCACGTAGGTTATTATACGGCCCAGAAAATAGCCAGGCGTGTTCCCGACAAAATATTTTCATAAGTTTCTTCGTTGAGACGTACGTAGAACTGTTTGAGGCTCATTTCCATTCTGCTCATTGTCTTTCAGGAAATGAAATTTGGAAATGAGTATCTTTCGTCTTTTATTCCTCCACGTTCATAGAAAGGGTTCTTTACGCTTTCTCCTCTTCGGAGTTGATGCGAATGAAAAACAAATACTCTCTAAATGATTAACCGATGACGAGAAAAGAATATAAAAGCAATTAAGAGTAATACGGAGTACTGTTCGAGCGCTAAATAAAGGAAGGAGGATTAAAATTCTGTGCCTTACTTTGTGAAAAGGTTATTACTGTCTTTGGTGTGATTTAATTGAAATTTCCCAGAATTTTTCCTTTTCCTTTACGGGCTTCTTTTCCATTATAAGTTGGTTCGAATGAATGGCTAAGGTTTAATGGAAATATGAAAGAAAAATTTGTAAAAGAGGACTAAATCTTTTATGAGACGAGACCTTTTTTCGATCTAGGATTTCGTTTTTCCGTTGTATTTCTGCGGGGAAAATCCAAGAATAATGCGTGTTATGAACAATTCGTGCCTTTGTGGCATCCTTTCACTATATTTCTATAGTTTATATTTATTTAGGTTTTTGTGTGTTACATTGTGTTGCGTTTAGAAGCTACGCCATGATTCTTTCCCTCTCAGTGCTGCGTAAACCGAAATGGAAAATATAAATTTTATCTTTAGTTACATCTGATATATGAAGGTAATTAATTGTTTATATTTGTAGAAATATGGAAAGTATTTATGTGATACTCATGCATTATGGTGGTTGACCTCGATTAAACAAGGGAAAGTCCTCTTAAAAATTAAGTAATATATCAGATGAATTATTGACCTTGAATAGTTTTCATTGAAGCAGATATAAGTATGCATCAGCACTATTTTGGTGAAAATGAACAGTGTTTGGTGTTTCTTTATTAATTTACAGTGAACTCCAGTTGAATTGGAGTATTCATTTTGGTAATGTTTCGATAAATTATTTTAGATCATAAAATTAAGGAATTTGTAAAATTAAAATTAAGTCGCTAAATATTAATGTTGAACAATTATGAGAATTGAATAAAAACATATTTAGTAAATAAATTGAATAGAAAATAAATAGAATACATTACATGCTTTACGTATGATCGGATTCGAAAAATAAAATTCTGCAACGAGTGAATTAATTTAATCGATTCCTTAGAATCCTATTTGATAAGATTCATAGTCCCACTAGTATAACGCGTCCCAGCGGTTATGAAATAGTGATATAAATAGCAGTAGAAATGGAGCTGTAATTCAGAAACTTAATGTTTGTTTGTTAACTAATTGAGAAGTGGAGAGGTTGAAAGTGTAACTGCCGGATTGGAGGCAAGAGTCAAGATTAAATCTCGGAGAAGTTTACCCAATAGCGAGGAACTCTCGGAAAAAAACTTCCTCTGTATTTGATCGGTTACCTCCACTCATCAGTGCTTTTGCAGTCGTTGTTACTCTCTTATGCAAACATAGATTACTCAAACCAAAAGTTTGTTTTGGGCAATCTCTTCCCGCGTAGTCTTCACCTCGCCGATCAAGGGATCGAATGATTGAAATTCTGAGAGATCGGAATGCCCAAAATGAGAACTCGAGAATGGAATTGAGCAAAATTCTCCATGCAATGTGTAGATTGAAAAGTTTCCGCTCGAGGGATGGAAAGATCCGTGTAATAACCGTAAACGTTCCCGTTTTCTATTCAGTTTGCCTTTCTAATTTAAGATTAATCTGCGATGGCGAAGCAAGCTTGCGATTATTTTTATCCTAGTAAGCTGATTATTGCCTCTACTGATATTTCAATCATTCCTTGGATAAGGATGAACAAATATCAAGCTTCATTACATTTTTGAATGTTTTCTAGTCGTTAATCAAATCTCCATAACCTGTTTATATATACACAGAAATGCAAATTGAACAGGTCGTTCTCTTTCGGGATAAGATTGTTATTTCCGTCGCGAATCCAAATAATTTTTCCATGCTTCCCCATTTATTGTCTCTCCATTTTTCGTAAATTATAATCTATAGCAGGATCACAGGATTGTAAGCTACCACTACCCTATAAAATAAACAACAAAGTAATAACAAATAAATAGCAACAAATAAATTTTTCTCAGTAATGTTACTGTATTCACAGAATACTAAATATTTTAGACATTTTAGAACACAATTTTTCAGATGAGTTTGAAAGTCTTGCTTCCGTTGCTTAAGATAAAATAATTCCAGGAGTACCTATTAACTTTCTTTGAAACACGGGTGTTCCGCGGAACTTACAACTTGTTAGTTTGGAAAATCATCCTCATACTTAAGTTGCAGAACTTTGCGCCTTGAGGTTATGTATTGCCTGATTCCGTTCCTGTTTGGCAAATAGTATACTCGTAAGGAAAGCTTACCATTCCATTCTTTGTGTACTTCATCTGCATACCCATTTGTAAATGCAAACTATATGGACCTACAGAACGTGAATGATAGCTGTATTAAAGAGAACCGATGATAAACGAAGATTTTATTGGAGCGGAGTTAAGATCATGGAAAAAATGAAATTATGAGAGTATTTTACGAGGCCTGACAATTAAGTTCGCGAACCTACTGAAATTGTTTTTAGTAGTACTTCTGAAAGAGCTTGAACAGTTTAATCTGTTTCGGAGGTGAGTCCCCGCCGGGAATCGAACCCAGGACTGCTTTCACCAAAGACAAACGCGTTTGCCACATTGGCTATCAGAGAACCTTCTAAAATCGCTGCATTCGCCAACTTTTCCGAACTCACGGACCACCAAACTCACAATTTGTATCCTGAATATCACTTTTACGATTTTCTTAAAGGTTCAAATGTGTATTTAATAATCATTATTCAAATTCAATTTTATCAATATGGAATTCATGTTGTCGCTCGCTTGCGTCATGTTTGCGACGCGAAGAGGATTCAGACTGTAATGAAAGGACAGAATAAATAAAAATTGCAAATAATACCCAATTTTTTTCATGGACCACCGGTTGGTAACAGCTACTTACATAAAACATACCAAATTAATAAAATCGGACATTAATTGTATGAATTGCTACAAGATTAAACTTTGAATGTACGGACTTCAATTGTGGACGTAATACGATTGCCTTTTTGCTCAAAATCTATTAATTTATTACCAGCCGTGTTCGAAAACTCAACTGTCTAACCTCGTTCATGTACGGATAGGGAAGGAAACAAACTGCATATAATGATGGGTAACTAGGAATAAGAACCCTAAGAATAGAAGTTTGTTTCATTCCAGGTCTCATTTGACATTTTCACGTCGCTTTAATGCTTTGGTCCTTTCACGCATATTTTTATTGTTTTTAATATTATTTTAGTCATTTAATATTAGTTTTCATAACTGGACTGGCAGTGAGGCTATGGTGAGGTTTAAATTAGTGTATTTATGTGTATTGTTTTTACTACCACAGGTTCTCACTAGATTTTTTATGTCCCTTTCCTGCAACCATCGTGCTAGTCCTTGGTTGCTTTTTTGTATCAAAGCACTTCCTTTTTCATACATTTTTACTCATATTGACAAGTGAATCAGTTGATGCACCAACAAGCAGCGTTCCATACGGTATAAATGCACTAATTAGTCTTCATAGTTTAAAATGTCTTATATCATTAGATTATTAATTATCCAACGATAATGGACTTAACAAATTTTAAAGTTACTGCTCGATGGGTTTACTCCCGGTTATATCCCGATGGCAAGAAACCAGTACAGATTTAAAGAGAGTTAATACGGAACAAAACGGGACACAGTTGCAAAACCTTACTTCAGCCAATAAAGATTTTTTATGCAAAATCAATGTCTTAGATGTGTTACGAATCCACCACATTTTGGTCTTTAAAGAATTGTCTTGTATATCTGAATCTCTCGTCATTTAATATATCGGAATTTTTCAATCTCAATGAGAATTCGATTGGCTTATACCTTAAAACATATCTCAAAACCATGATAGTTCCCGTCGAAGTGGGACGTAGGGCAAACTTACCCCTATAGTTTCCTTAAGCGGTGTTTTGGCTTTACCATTTCATTCGTGTATTTCCGCTTTCCCTTCATTTTTCACTCAAGCTTCACTACCTCTCCTCACGAGTTCTCTGTCTCTCTTTTCCGCACCGCTCTCTTCTAATGGAAAAGCTCCGCATAAAGTCGCAACTCTTCCGTTTCAACAGGACTTGCGAGCTCCATAGAAGGATGAAAGTTTTTCATTTTCTCAGCGGGAGAATAAAACTCGAGTGCCGCGCGGTGAAAAAGTCGTGGAAGGGTACAGTCCCCCGTCAATAAGTCGAGCGCTCGCGAAGAGTTTCCAAGAAGTGGCGAAGAATGCGAAAGGAAAGTGATTCAGAGGAAATGGTTTCACTCTTCTCGTTATTTCCATTTCGCAGTTTTCCGCGCGGTTGGGGCATTTTCCTATCGCAGAATAAGGAGTTATTTCCAAGGAAGCTACAAAGTAAGGGAGAAGTATGAATCGTTGAGGGAGAAGTGATGTAAAAGAGGTAATTAGAGGTAAAGAAAGTACCAGTTAATCATCAAAGAGATGTCTGAAATGGACATTCTATTAAATATTTTAATAGATCGTCCATAGGTTTAATAGGCTTATTTCATTATTGTATACTACCTCAAGAGTCTATATTTAAGATAAAAATTATTATCGTTTATATACCATATTCAGTAAATCTTAACTTGGCTAAAGAATTAATGTTTTCGAAATTAAAAATCTGTACGGTTACATAAATGATAAAATTACTTAAAACATTCTGGATTAATTTATTCAACTACCTGTTTAAGCCACCGAGCTTTATAAGTTGGGTCACAATAAATATTTTGTGGAGGGAAACTGGGGAAATGAGCCGAAAGAACTGTTTGGGGTATGAAAAAAAGGTTACAGGGATTAAAGTGACAGGAAGTATATCTATTTGAATCTACATTTATGTTTTTGCATCTAGTGCGGTTCGAACTCACTTAGTTATATTTACGTTTAGGAGATAAAATGTGCGTATAATGTATGAAAATTCCTAACTATGCTAATATTCTGTTTGCAAATGCACCATCTAAGGTGTAACTACGAAGTATCAGTGCAAACAAAGATTTGGTCGCTGACGTTTGAATGACTCTGGCGCTACCAGTTTATTTCTGGCATTTTCATTTTCACCTCCGGCTTTACGATTCACAATTGTTTTAAAGAATTGAGAGAAATGTAATGAACTTTACAAAATGTGCGTATACTTATCAGTTACAAATGTGAAGTAGGTATTATTAAAGTAGAGAAACCTCGATGTATTGAGAGACGTTTGTGACGTACACGTTGCTAAACACCTCTTTTTCGAAAATTTTGTCGGTGGCAACTTAGTTCAATTCAATTCACAAACTGCTATAAGTTTCCTTAGGTGGAAGAAATGGAAAACCAAAATTTACGCTGTTAATATATTTGTATCAGTAAACATATTTCACAACTTACGGGTGCAAACTTACTGGCTTTTAAGTCGTTTCTCAGCTCAAGTATCTCTTGTACAAATTTTACATTATGACTAAATCAGAAAGGAATGCCTATAAGGATAATTAGTTATCGATTTTATTAACAAGTTCCACGGATAAGTGAACTCAAAGATGCCAGCTCTTTAAAGCAGTAGGGTCTAAAGAGTTAAATAATATTTTCTCGAAAAGGATATAAGAGGTACGCCTAAAATTTAATTTTTAGGCGAAGATGACGAGGAAGCTATCGAGGAATCCCATTCATTTTCTCCTCTTCTCATCTAATATCTCTTTCCACTTTTCCCGTCGAAGGTTCTATAAAGCTCCTATAAATGACGAAGACGTTATTAAATATCTCGAGCAGTGTTTTGAAAGAGGGAATAATTCAGCCTCCGTTGCTAAGAGAATCTCACCTCAGAGTTGAGATTTACGTTATTGCGCCTCGTGTTATTCACTTAAGACATTGTGATATTTAAGTGGGAGAGATGTACAGATTTTGACTATAAAATTGGTTTATTCAACTATGATAATAATGTAAAAATATAAGATGCTTATGAAGGGAATAAGCATACGAACTTCTTAGGCCGTAAATGAAAAGCGAAGCATTGTGTGAAATGAGAGAGGACTGTAAGACCTAACAAACAGAAGATAAAAATCTTAAGAGGCCAGAAAAGTGGGGATACTTATTATCTTTGCCCTGTAAAAGCTACAGTTAGAAATTTATTTTTTCAACAACGTAGCATCTTCATCGACCAAGGGCTCCCGGATAGCCAAGTGGGCAACGCGTTCGACTTCGGAGAAAGCGGTCCCGGGTTCGATTCCCGATGGGGGCCCACGTGCGAAATGACCTAAGTTGTCGAAGCACTTTTAACAACACTACTACTACTACTTTATCGACCAAACCATTTTATGTTATTTTCAGCTTATTCCCCTTGCCATTTTTGGATTCTAAGTCTAGAAGTAGATTTTACTTTCTCTTTTGTAGATACGTTAATTGCCTTATATTGCTATAAGATGATCTGAAATTCCTCCAGGCGACATTTGTTCACCTCATTCTATTAATTAATATCTGTGGATTTCAAGTACTTCTAAGGTTTTTTGATTTAAAATTATTAATCTATTTTCTGCGAAAAGTTTCTCATTTATAAGATGATTTAACTCGTGAAAAATTCTGATTGAAAGTTTCACTACGTAGTTAGTCATAAAACTCAAATTTCGGAGAGTTTCGCTATGTTGAAAGACATACTTCGATGCACACTTTTTTGGCTAAGCCTTTTTCCCACTTACTGATTATGACATCGGCTGATATTAAAATTAAAGAAGACGATGATCAAATTAGCATTTGACTATAATTTAGATGCCCGGATATCCTTTCTTTTTTTTTCGGAAAATTTGGTCTCCAAACCGAATCAAAACCTGCCACCTGCATTAACAACAGATACTACCTACTGGTTGGTAGGTAGTAGCGGGTAGCGGTAGATATGGGAAACTTTATTTGGGATGATATTAGATACCGCATTACATGTATATCCAGTTTGCTGATAACTTATCATCATGTATAATTTCAATTTTACTGTTAATGAGGTAAGTATATGCGTCAGCATGAAATCACTCGAGTCGAGGCTTAGTGAACTATTCGTTGATTGTCAGCCATATCTGCGATTCAGGTACTGCTGTTGGATCTAGATATGCATGTGTAACTAAGCTATTGATTAATTTTTAATTAAAAGAATTAATTTCTCCTTCATTGATTTAAATAAAGGCAATTCATTCTGTTGATCACATTCCCCGCGTAGTGAGGGGAGTTGGAAAAAGAAAAATTTTCGCTTTCAGCCGAAGCACTCAATCCTCAGCGCTTCATTCTTAGTCTTGTCTTCCCCGTTGAAAACCCTTTTGTTGATTTACTTTTGTTTGGTTCCTTTCACTTGGGCAAACCTCGATTTCCTTCCTTCTCTCAGAGGATTGTGTGGCCGGTTCGATGGGACGGATCTTAATTAACTCCATCGCTTTATAATGTTTCCTCCCCTTCTTACTCCAATCTCCCATCCCATTGCTCCCTCAAATACCGCGCTTTGATTTCAGTCCCTGCCTTCCAGACATCAAGTTCGACCAACCCATCAGTGTAAGGCTTGGCATCTGTACCCCGTCAACAGAAACACCTTGTATTTCGGCCGATGCCATACTTATTGTGCCATAAATACTCATACTCAAAAATATCGTAACCATAGGGCATTGGTTCTTAATCATGAGCGCAGGAACCCTTAAGGGGTAAAGAAGCTCTTCCGGGGGCTGCGATATTGTAGGATGAAAATGTGTCGTTCATCATATACACCCATGATAATAATTTGATGCAAGTGTTGAATAGTTACCACGGTATGATTTCGGAAATATATCCTCATTCAAAAATACGATGCCGGGTAAAAAAAGACTAAGAAAGGATTTTAGGTACTTGGCACGATAAGTCGTGCATCTAGGAAAATTCCCAAGGAGAAACGGACATGAAAAAAGTCTGAATACCTACAAAGTCTCCGAAACGGCATGGAGAAATGTTATGGTGGAATAGCTTAATTGATAGAGCAACCGACCGGCAATTGGGAGACCCGTGCTCGAGTCCCGGTTCCGTCAGACTTTTTTCACGTCCGTTTCTCCTTGGGAAAAAAGACTAGTATTTTCACTAAAATGTTTGAGTTTATTGCTTGAAAAGGTGGATCCATCTGAAGAAAAGTGTATCTGATGTAATGCTCCATTGAGTAAGGGTAATGAAATAGAAGGGTTCCCTTTTTTAATTGCAGTGAACCGAAATTAAATACCATTGCTTTTTAAGTAAAAACAAATGTATAATTCAACGTGGGGTAGGTGTTCCCCTAGAATTGTTTCTCAATAGAATTCTATCCAATGATCGGTGAATACCTTCGGATTTATCTTACCATAACCCATAGTAAACGAATGATGGAAATTGTTGATTTTGAGTTGTTCAAGATAAGCAAAAACCTCCTATTATTACTTCCAATATAGGTTTTCAGGATATTTCTGTACTTCTGTATTTAGTCATGTACTATTTCCTTGTTCTCACTACCTTTTATCAACATTTTCTCTTTTTCTTTCGCTTTTTGGTGCTTGTTAATTCTATGTTCTTCCGAGTTCTCCTTTCATTCGCTCTTCGGAAGCTGTCTTCGTTAGCTACTCCGTCATTCCATCATATTATCACATTCGTTCTTTGTGCCAGTTCCACATCCACATAACTTCTAATATTTCCTATTCTGCTGATGTTATAGCTCAACCCTCATAGCCATTATTGAAATATCAAAGACGAATATTTAATCAAATTAATGAAATTCATTCCGTTCTTTTGCTCTTAGCTTTGGAACTGGGCCATCGCCTCTTGCTACGAACATTCACGGCTCTACCTCACCTCGAATCATCGAATTAGAGTTCTTTTTTTCTCGGAATTATCCTTCAGAATGCTCCCTTTCCGCTTCGCCAAGGAAGTGATTTCCGCATTGTGTCTGTAATTCAGCCATCGGCGCCTGAGTTACTTTCGCAGTTCGCGTTCAGTGAACAGTTCGCTATCCTCCTTATCTCCTATTCCTTCCTCTCCTTACTTTACTTTTTCCTTTCCTCATTCCATTCATGAGGATGCCGGAATCACTGCATTCTCTTCTTCTTTTGTGCCTTAATTGAACTACCATTTGTATGCAAATCGAGACGTACTAAGTCTGTTCGCTTGATTTCGCCGAAGCTTTGAGATTCTGTGGGCCTTATTATACGTTATAAAGAGAACGCAATCCGTGTTTTCTTCCTTGCATTTTTTACTTAGCTGAATTTAATCCTCGTTAATTTCGTTCCCACGTTCTCTGATTTTATGATAAGGAGTACTTTGTAGACTGCGTTAGAATATAAAGCTCGTATCTTTTTAACCTCTCCTATTTCTTTCATCGATGGATGTGGTTTTATGCACTTTATTCTAGGAGAATTAATATTTCATTTACGTTTGGGCCTCAAATGGATATTTCGGTACTTTGTGATCGTTCCTCTTCTGAGAAAAGACGTTATCCTCTCCCACATTTTTCATCAGTACTCTTTTGATGAATGTGTTAATAAATGTATGAAAAATAATGAGTGGTCACAGTATTATCCCATTAGATAATGTAGCAGATTTTTCTATCAATAGAACTATAATTGCTTCCATTTTGACATCGTTAAGTGTTTTAGTGAATGTTCTAACTGATAGTTAATTAACCGCTCAACTCCTTGAAGATTTTATGTGTATTTTATATAACAAGGGAATGTAAATTTTGTAATAAATTTGTGAAGTTCAAGTCCATTCTTCCTTGGGATTTTTCCTGGGTGCGCACTATCTTGCGCAAAGTCACCCTTACCCATTTTCGTTTGTTAAATTGGTATAATTAGATTTAAAAGAAACGGATATTTTCTTTTCATCGACCTACTTTACTACTTCTGTGGACTAGATAATGTGCGATTGTTAAATTAAAAAAAGGGTCGTCGAGGGTAAAAGTTGAAAGAGGATAATCAAGAGAAAGAAAGGAAAATGGTTTTTGCTATAGCTATGCTTAATGCATCGTCCTTTGTCCATGAAGGCAAAAAAAACACGGCAAAGAATCGAAGAAAGGATATTAAAATTAGGTAGGGAACAGGAAGGTCAACCTCCCAGAAGATGTGGAACCAGAGTTTCAAGAGGAAGAAGGGAGGTTGGGAGGATCTTTGAGGAAGAATGCGTGTTCCAAGGAAAAAGAGCGATGTTAAATGCGGTGGAAGGAAAACATCCACTAGCCACTTTGAATAAAGAGTGAGGGACGACCATTTGCTTTTTCTATTTTCCTTGCTGGAAGGCTGATCGAATCATTACTTTAGTATCTGAGTTCTATGGCGATGAAAGAAGAAAGATTCAGGGAAAGAGAATTTGAGAAAGTGTAGCTGACTTACGCGACTTTGGATTTTCCCTCTTACAAATGCATTGTTGCTCATTACGCCCACATTCTGACTCACGTCTGAACCGCTTTGCGCAAACTCTGCCTTATGTAAACCTTAAATCAACCACTTCATATCAGTTTATACTTCATGTAGAAATATATAATTCATGTAGATGTGGCTTTTGCCTTTATGCCCACGAAGTTTATTTCAACATGAATTCTATGCACCTAATATAAAATTCTTATTACTTATAGCTGTAATACAAACTTCATGTGGAAGTGCAATACCCTTTTTGCTTTATGCCTACGAAGTTTATTTCAACATGAAAGCTTTCCTATGTACTTCCATGTCGTTTGTAGTGAATTCTCTAAAGGCCCTTTGTTAGCTCAACGCGGCGTGAGTTCCGTCCTACGAATTTACAACCGGCCATTGCAGCCAGATAAAGACTTTTATCTGTTTCATAGCATAGCATTCATAAATACCAATCTTGACTCATAAATGTGAAAAGTAGGCG
The DNA here is from genome assembly GCA_000376725.2 of Ladona fulva. Lineage (NCBI taxonomy): Eukaryota > Metazoa > Arthropoda > Insecta > Odonata > Libellulidae > Ladona > Ladona fulva. The sequence continues at coordinate 607,088 of KZ308436.1, forward strand.
TATATACACTTTGGTATTACCACTAATTCTTGCAGCACACTGCGGTGAATGTGAATGTTTAATTTTGGCGAACTTTAAATTCTTCTTACGTAAATAAATGCGGTAAATAGCCCCTCCGCTAGTTGGGCAGTTTGTTTGTTAGTAAACGTCTTTCTCTCCTTTTATTTCAGAAAGAGAGATCAAGGGTCCAATTAAGAAAACATTTACTCTATTTCCTCATTCTGAGGCAACTACTACAAGTTTCGTTATGAGAATCCTATGGGAAAGATAGATCTTAAGCAATTTCATATAAGAATATCGGTTATAAAATATCTGTAGTGTTTTAGTTCAATTCTATGTGTTTATTTGACTTGTTTCGAAATTTGTTCGCTGTAACGAGAAAACATTTAAGGAAAATAGGTAACTTTATAACAACAGCTACAGCTTCCCATTATTTGCATGTAATCCACACGGAAAACATTATTTTCTTGAAGGATCATTATTTTTACCTTAAATATTCTTGAGTTAATCTTAAATATTTATGCTGATTATTTAAATTTTTATTTTTCCGTTTCAAAGATTTTCGAAAAGAATCCAAGGAACTTTTTCGAAAGATTTTCGGCAAGTTAACCAACCTCATATCCTTGTGACGTATTCTAATTAAATTTTGGAAAAAAATAAACTTGCACCGAAGTCCCTCTTAGAAAGCACCGTTTACTCCGAGGATTACGTTATTGAAATTAATGATGCATTTGCATTCTTCGGAAAATCATCTCAAGCAATTTTCTGTGGGCTTTATATGTGGAATTTTCGTTTTATCATTTTCGGAAGGTTATTTCGTTGTACGTAGAATCCTCGGACGTCGGAGTGAAAGAATAATATATACTCGGTAATCAGATTCATAGACCCTGTGGAATTGCTTTTTCCATAGATAATAAAGATAATTGAGTTATCCTACATCAGAGTTCCTACCAGGTAGGTATTCATCTCCACGAATGCGCAATTTTTTGCCGTATTTGAGAAAGCGAAAGGAATCCCAGCTGGCTGCACGCAGTGTAAACTCGCTGAGGTATATTTTTAGGATTTCCACGTCGGACGAGACCATATTTGCAGGGATATTTTTTAGTACCTTGTAAGCTTTATTTGCATTATAAATCAAGCTAAGAGCTTTTTAAGAGGAGGAAAAGTTGGGATAAAAAGGATGAATGAATGTTTGCCGTGGATTTATCTGTACCACTCGTCTCCTTTTCTGTGTTCTGCTTCCCGCAAATCATCAGTTGGGTAGCTAGTTTATTCACCTTTTAGTCTGGGACATTAAAGTGACACTATACCCAAAACAGCCTGTGTTTTAAAATTGTAAATAGCAATTAATGTAAATCTAATGGTAGTTTCCGTGAGAACTTCTTGAAACTATAATTTGAGTATCAAAGCTGGTTTTTGATAAAATAGATTATAATTTTGATTATGAAATCATTTTAAAGTATGAACACGGATAACTTCCTTAATACAAGGGCGTCGAGGGAATTTCTCAATATTGTGCCACTCTTCATTGATTTATAAATCTTTGTTTTACCCTGAGAATAACGGTCATATAGTGATGATGTGTAAACACATCTTTCACAGTAATACATTCTCAGATATTCAAGCAATTCTCTAATAAAAACTATGGCTAGCAAAAAAATTCCAATTGATGCTAAGAAAAATTACGCTGGACATCTAAGAAATTTAGCTCTTAATTATACTTCTTTAGTTTTCCGTAATTTAGAACGGCGGTTGAATTTCAAAAAGTAGGCTTTATTCTCAACAGCTTCCAATTTTTATTATTATAATAATATATTTCGTGTTCTTTCTCATAAATCACGTTAGTTATACCTAAATAAACGTATAATTGTATAGCTTAAGGATATTTAACCTACAAACTCTATAATAGAAAAAGGTATGGTCTCTGAGAATTACGAAAAAAGTTGTCCAAAGTTGTACATTAAGGTTACAGAATGAATATTACGGGAGAAATTAAATAAGACTTAGCTAAGATATGCAAAATACCTTCATACTTTACTGGAGATATAGAGAAGTAAGTAAGTTGGAGGAATGTCAATACCTTGGTTATTATCAAAAATTAGTATATGGACCAACTAAATCAGCAGTGGAAATGGAAAAAGGGTACAGAACGTCAGATTTCGTTGTAAGAAAGTTTAGCTGCAGATCTATCAGAAAAGGTACGGCACTCAGTACTAATGAATGTTTTTCTCCTTTTTCTTTAGTGGTTTTCATGTTCAGAAGTACCTACTCGTAGTAATTACGTCATATTCGGATACCCCGCTCTTATCTTCTAGAGAAAGCCCGTTTTCGAAAGTATTTCCCCTCCCACAAAGGGCAATAAAAGTTAATCCTCTCCATTTCGTTTTCCTATCCATACTTCCAATATGATTTCGCTTCAAATTTCCACGCTCCCAATTTTCCTTTTTTATAACTTATCGCATATTTTCTGCTTTTATTTTTTACGGCAGGTCTTTAAAAAAAGTCTCTCGATTCGAAATCCCGCCAAACTTTCCAAACCTTCCCTCCATGGATCCCTTGAAGCAAAATGAACGCGACCCTGTGCGGAGTTTCAGCCTCGGCGAGGAAATGGGAAAAGCGTAAAAGGGATGAGGGAATCTTGAATAGTTCTTGAAATGAGACACTATGAGGAGGAGAAAGGATTGCTCGAAGCAGAATGGGAAAGGGTGTAGAAGAGAGTAAGAAGAAGGATTATAATGGAAAAATGTTAAGAAGGGGACCATGGGAAAATGATGAATGTGGAGAATGAATAAGTAGAGCGTTGGACTTGGGATAGGAAAATATACGAAGAGATCGAAGGGTCCTCGCTAGAAGGAATATTAAACGCCCCATTCAAATTTCTGCTCACGATTACCATTCGCTTATTTTTTTGGATTGGAACTCATTTTGATTTTGCCTAGTCCGGGATAATGCGTAATTATTTAGTGCCCAAGTCAGGAGTCATCTGAGAGACAACCTCGTAGCAGGAATAAAATTAGGTACCATGTCGTTTCGTACCACTGTTTGTTTAGAAGTTTGGTGATAATCATCAGTATCGGTGCCCAAAGTTATCAATAAATATCCATGTACAAGATCAGATCCCAGCTGTATGAAAGAATTTCTGCATTCATTTCTTAGCAAAAGGTAAATTTTGATCCATTGAACTGATTGATATAGATGTAGATTGATTGATACTTAACAAATTTTAACCTTGTTGAATAAGGATTGAATCTATGTTAGAGGAACGTAATTAAATAGCACATAAATACTGAGGTAATGCGCAGTTAATAGTTTTTCAAATATTATATGCTAATCATAAATCTGTAAAATTCTATTTTCGATTGACTTGAAAGTGATACAGATACTCATTCATATCAATGTATACTTTTTTACGAGTGCAAATCACTCTCGTATTTTATCCTTGCTGACGCAGTCGATTAATGTTGCGTCTTCACAGCATCAAAACAAATGTAAATTTGACTATCGCGGCGTGCAAGTGTAACGTAGCTTTATTGCCGAGTCAGAATTTATGGTACAGGTATCTTTTCAAGTGGAATAGTTTTAAAACCCTTTGACCTGGCTAAAATTTTAGTCAAATTTTTTGAAGATTCACTAATCATACTCTACTATACTATACTGGTACTCACGATCGCGGTATAATACTTTTTTTCGAGGATATTGCATAATTTATAAGACACGTCAAAAGGGATTAAAGATACGTTAGTTAAAATACACCTATGCAAAGAATGCCATGTAATTGCATTCCTACAGGCAATGAAAAAGTCGCCGGAACTATAAAGACGATTATCAAGAAGTTACGTACAGCATTTCCATAAACATGAAAAGACGATATTCTTTATTACTGCTGATAAAGCATTATAAAATTCAATACTAATCTTTGGCCTCCGTGAGGAAATATTAAAATTTTGCTGCTCTGTATATCAGATGTGTATAGCATCATCATACTACTGGGAAAGAAATCCAACACTCATTCGTTTCAAAAATCATTCGATCTCAATCATTACTTTTCTGTGAAGAGTACAGTTTGGAGGAAGAATAAATCGAGGAAGAGATCGGAAGAATTTATTTCGCAGTTTCGAGAGAAAAGAAAGGTGCGAAGAAAAGGAAAGGGTAAGATTGAGGAGGGAAGGTCCTCGCCCTTCTCGCAAGGGTTCGCAGAGAGGATAAAAAAATACTAAGGAACGTGACGGCCCTTACATTTCTAGTAGGCGATGGGAAGGGTCGATGAAGACCAAGATGGCGGCGCTGCGAAGTGAACGCGGTGGATAGAGGCACGTTGGAGACGGCTTAAGAAGGGCGCGTGGGAGGACTTATTCCGCGCCGAGTGGAAGATGAAGGAAGAGAGGTAGTCTCACTTAAGTACGAAGAAAAGTGGCTCTTTTCTCCGCCCTTTAACGAAGTGGGAGAAAGAGGTGCATCGAGGTCTCCATCCTTTATTTTTTGACTTTTTTTTCCTCCGAGGCCCTCCAAGGAAGAGCAACTTGCGATAAATTCATTAAGCTTCCTTTTTCTCCACGCGATTTTTTTTTCGCGCTCCGAACGAGCGAAATTGAGAGGATTTTTTCCGGAGATATTATTTTGATTGCCGCTGGTCTCCGCTTGTGTGGGTTGGAGGAGGGTGTAACGGTTTGTTTTATGACTTCTAATTTACTCGTTGGACTCGTGGAGGTGGTGAAGGTTGCTGAATCCGTCGCATTTTGTGGAATCATTGAAGTAAGTTTCGGTAAGGCGAGGTACTACTACTGCGACGAGGCTCTACTGATATACCTGTCTACTATCACCGTTCTATAATATCCTTCACTTTATTCTTTTTTATCAGTATACAAATCCTAGGCTGATCCCATTCCTCGTACATTCATCAAAGAAAAACCTCTAGAGAGAGGATGGAGCTTACAAGTCGAAATGAGGAGTGTGGTAGTTCGCCTTTGCTTTCCTCTCTGAGCGGTGATGCTGTGAGTGGAAAATTCCATGTAAATGCAGTACAATTACAGTACGAATTAAACTTTTACTGACATTTAATAATTAGTGACCGAAGCGAACGGCATTAACGGTAGTCTATATCTCGTTATTCTTCATATTTTGATATCCATGAATATGGCTGAGGCAGCATCAAATGAAAGAAACATTTGTAGCCTATTTCAAGTTCCGATATACCGTATATCTTTCCACTGATAACGCAAGCGTTGTCTACTCAAAAAGTTCATCCATTGAAAATATCGCCGGTATGCGTTACCACTGGGAAAAAAATTAAGTACCTCTTTTCGCAGTCTCATTTCGTTAATACCTTTCTTTTACTACAGATAATTCATATCACAAATACAGAATACATTCAGGGAGAATAATACAACTTGGAATAATTAAGTATAATGTTGAATTTTTAATACTCAAAAGTTAAACTATTAAGACTCCGCAAACATTAAAACCACTGCAAATCAATGGTACTTTAGCAATAAATAATATTCCAAAAAATGTTATTTTGAGGATAGCGCCACTTTTATTGATAGTATTCCGTTACTCATTTGTCTGAAAACCATCTTTTACAAATAAGGATACGGAATTACCTTTATACTGTATATTTCCGAATCTAAGACGCACTCTTTTTGCGCTTTAGAGGAGAATACCTCCCTCCTCATTTTGCCTCATTTACTCTTAAAAACTATTGATCGCTAACTGTGGTCTAAAACAACTAGTCTTCGATGCTAATGACAGGTTCCATGAAAGATTTTATTAACCTTTGACCATAGTTAGCTAAGAAAATAAACTTTACTTCCAGCCTTCTTTTAGCAATCTATTAGTGGAGTCAAAAACAGAATATTTTTGCTCTTACATATTTTTGAAGGAATGGTGCGATAGTGTTTTCATGGTTGAATATTTTCTCTTCTTCTTAGTCCAGGATCTGAAATACGGGAAGTAATAAATGCTCGGAGAACATTATTATTATTTTGGATCGTCTTTAGCGTCGCTTGGAGGGACCGTCTGGAAAGTTGTGGAGTCTCTGAGAGGCGTAAGAAACTCACTTGTTATCTTCCCCTGTTCGGAAAGATTTTTTCATCCTTAGCACATTTCAAGGTTTTCCTCGACAAAAATTCACCATATATTCTTAAATGGAAAATTTTACTTCCAGGTTCATTGTAGATCCATCTTTTTCATATACTTTTGAATTTCGAGCACGCTGAAGGTGCTATCTTTAGTTTTTCTATAATAAATGAGCATCATAAATAATGGTGTGGTGGATGTACAATGAATTTCGCTTTCTCATTAGTCTGTGTTGCCGTTTAATTTTGAGTGATAAGTTTAGAAAGTACTATGTAACTGTATCTAATCTATTTAATTAATCTTCCAGCTCCTCAACTATTAATGAAACTCGTTTCAAAAGTTTCACAGAACAGTAAAACGAATTGAAACATTGAGTAATTTCTATACATGCAGAAACGGCATATTCAATTTAATTTATTTCCAATTTTCATTTCTTTTGCAAAAAGCGCGATGAATTACTCAACTCCATTCAATGAATGGATCTAGTATTTTTAGGTTCTCTGTCAGTACCCATGAATGGATGTTCAACCCTCTTGCGTCTCTAGGTCATATTAATTTTGAAATAGATTTCCATGAAATGCCGCATGAATTTAGTCCGAAAATGAATTCGGCTTTAATACGTTGACTATCTAGTTCCATTTCTGTGGTATGAACAAGTTCACTTCGTGATTGAATGTCGATATTTTATGAGCAGATCAAGTCACATCGAACCTTGTATATCTCACAAGAGATGTAGAAAGATAGCATAAGATCAGATAAGACTTTAGAAACAACGAATAACTTCACAAAACATATAGAGATTTTATATTAATAATTCTTTAGTAATAATCTTTCTTAGTGAATATATCTTTGTAATTGATAGCTTGAGTTGGCAGTATGTATTTTTTATCCAGGTGGTATAAATTAAGGAGTCCAACTATTAACCCTCAAGTTTTCGGAGGAACTCATTACCGCAGTAGAAAATCGCGCGGCTGCAACTTTCTCCCATCAAGGCATGTTCCTCATTACAGCCGAATACCGAATCCAATTACTTCCAATCGAAAAGTAATTTGAGCTAAATGACGCAAATTTTCACGAAGAACGCATCAAATTCCTTTAAGGAGGATTTAATCGGACTCTCGGATCGAGCATCGATCAATCTCACTAACTGTTGCACAAACCTCGGTCTTACATTCCAACAGCACTTTTCTGCTCCCCCTTTAATTAATCCCCTTCTCGGGAAACTAATAGTTCATTTAAATCGGAAGCTTTAATTGATATTTTCCCGCAATAAAACCGTGGAATCCGAGGGGAATGGGATGGAGTTTCGCACTAACGTACGGGATTAATCCTCGCCCACTTTGGACCGATCTTCAGAGCGCATCTTCTCCATTTCGCGCAGCGGTTTCGAGACTGGAATCCCTTTCATCTTAACTCCGTCTGAGAGAATGAAAAAGTCGAAAAAAGTCCATTGCGCCCCGCGATGAAAAGGGCCGGGAATAAAGGCGCGTGTAAGAAGACTATGGCGTGAAATTTCCATTTCCAGGGCGAAATTGACGAGCGACTGTCGCGCCGCCTCCTTTCACGTGTTTATCTGCAGAATCATCCCTTCCGATTTCCTCCATTCTCCGATCCTCCGTCTCGTCGCTGCCTCTTCATGATGCGGTCCGATGTGCAGCGGGGGCGGAGGTATTGCCTTTGCCCCGGAGGCTTACCGATCTTCAATTTCTGATCCTTCCATTCAGTCGAGGTATTGCTTAGGAGTTACGGAGATGGATAATTAATGTAGCTGTCGATTTTTTATGCCTGTTTATGATAGATTACACCCGCAAAGCTTCCAAAGATTACATTTTGAGGACAAAATGGAAAATTGCTTTTGAACGCGTGGAATCATTTCATCGAGTCTTCGGTTCGAGCACAGGTTTTATGAGTATGAGAAGAGCTTACGATGGATTACGTATAAAAGAAATTGAGTGGTCTTTCTGAGGTCCTGGAAATTCGTTTATGGATAAAAACCATTAATTCGGAGTAAGTAATTGAATTTATTTTAAAAGGAAACGCAATTAAGTTATTTACCATAACCTGTCTACGCGAGCTAATTTCCATATAAAAATTTCAACCTTAAAATGTCAACTTATCAACCTATTGATATTGATGAGCAACCGCTTGTCCTATTTCTCCTCAAGATAAATAAGCTAACAGCTGTGCACCTTACAACATGATTTCATGTGAAGGAAATCATGTAGTTTTCTTCTACCATTGAGATATATATAAGTTTAAAGTTTGTTATGGTAATTCTCGATTAAATGTTAGTTTTACCAAGATGATTCTTCCGGCCTCAATTATGGTTATCTTCTCTGCCTATGAATGCTACAATATGTCTTAGATGGAGTGATGGAGTTTTATTCGTCATGAAATATTAAAATATTTATATTTTATATAATATTCTCTCAATGGTATAGGAGTTAATAGTATAGAAACTGGTATCGAAGATTGATGCATCGGGCTCGATTTCTGTTTTGCGAATGAGTTTACATATTCGTCACATTTAGGTTGATTACTGGAATTACCTTTGTGAGCTTAAATCGGTCTCAACTGATTATTATTGTCAAATTTACATTGGCCCTCCACAAGGCGCCTATATGTTCATGGTAGAAGCTAAAACGTTCAAAATGGTCTCGAGAAAATATCTTGATGAAACACTTGCTCGAATCCTCGTTTGTAAGGGAGCTGTAATCGAATCCTTTTAGTATAGACCTTTTACAAGGATGATAAATATCGGACGACATCTAATGCTGTAGAAATTCATCGCAAAGCATGATGGTACGTTTCTTTACACATGATGTCCTATCTCCCAGAAATCCTTAATCTCACAATGTTACGATATAATCATTTTGTTAGCTACGCACATGCATCAATGGAATAAGTTACCAATCTTTCGTAAAATGTGTGGAACCCAGCGGAACGTTTGCGCAGTTCCATATCTCTTTCGGATAAAGCATTCCTGCTCCCTTTAAATCCTTCTCCCTCGCATTCCAGACTCTACCTTTCTCTTTGCCCCTCATCCCTCTGCCTGAATCAATAGATCTGATTAAGAACTTAAATCTTTCCATTCTGAATATTGCTGCCCACCGCTAAAGCCACGTCGGCTTTCCCAATCAACCTTTTTTCCCACGTAACGTTTATCTTTTTTATATCCTCTCATCCTGCCTTAGTTATCTATATCCGATCCATCCGCAATCATTTTTTGTATTAAACCTTTCCAACCGATATTTCTCGTACGGTAAGATTAGTTCGCGAAGATGACTTGATAAGAGAAAAGAATTTCCATATCTAACTTTCCCTTTCCCTTTTAGATTAGTATTTTCGGCTCATGGATTACCTATTTTTACAATATTTATCCTTCCTTATTTTTCACCGTTTAGTCACGTACGTAAAATTTCTTTTTGCACTAAACGAGGACGATCTGGAAACAATTAGTTTCTAGTGCGAAATCAAATATATGGTTGTCCATTTAAACACATCACAAACTCTTCGTTTTTAATTTTTTTTGTTATCTTATGAAAATTGAACCTGTAATTTAAACAATTAGGAGCGATGAAAAATCTCCCCATGTTCTACTTATTCCACCATGTAAATCACTTCAAGCTTTCATTCCAGTAAATAATTAATTTTCCCATAAAGTTGTTTCCCATTAAAGCTACTTCGGTGTTAAAATGAGAAATGGTGATGATATTCACAAATATTCGCTATTTCAAGCTGCCAACGCTAAGCTTTTTATTTGCTTTTAAATACTGAATTGAATACTCTGTTTATTTCAAACAAAGCAGTATTTCACACTTGCCTGATTCAAAATGGAAATTCGCCGTAAAAAATTTTGATAAAATCCTCGTGAGGGACTCACTTAATGGAAGCGTATTATTGCAACCCACGTAATTACACACGTTTCGGTCGCATTTTGTTTATTTTTTATGTTGTCTTTTGCGCATCACCCATAAATATCGTATAATATAAATTCCTCTCTAATTTATGAAGTCGTTTTGAAACTATAAACATATTTTAAAGAAGACGTCGACGTCGAACTATGAAAATTTGAATTCGAAACTTTCCATTGTTATTCAACAATTGTCGAATAACATTGGAAGAACCAGAGTCATTATAAACAAGGGTTTATACCCTAGGATTTCTTACCTGAGTTTTTTCATCCAAGTGTTATTTCACCTTAGGGATATTTCACCAAATGCTAGCTTGAAAGCATAATAGTAAGCATTAGTAAACATAAGCTAACGAATCCCAAAAAGTAAGGACGATAGTCATACTTATTTTAAAATTTATAGTCAATCGACGCCCGCCGATATTTGTATTAAAAAAATAGATTACAAACGCAAATAGTAGTTCCGGTAGTGGTTGTGGACGCAAACGATGTATGTTTTAATTTTATGATAATTTTAGTTGTAGTTATTACGTTTTGCGGAATTTATATATACTCATAACTCACTTTTTGTAATATCATTTTGGTGAAATATCCCTTGTGCATCCTCTGGGTGGAATGTCTCTTGAGTGAAATGTCACTGGATGAAAAATTTCCCTGTGTGAATCGTCGCTGAACGAAACGTCATTTGGGTGAAACGTCCCTTGGTCGAAACGATTTGGGATAAACGTTCGGACGCCTACTTTTGAAGCAGCAGTTAGATTCTATGAAGAAATGAATGTGGCAATGTGATGCAAAGAATAAAAACGATGCTTAATAACTCTGTTAGTTTATTTGCTCTCATAATTATAAAATATTACCGATCGTTTATACCGACCGCGTCAAAGTTTTCATTATTTCTCCTTGATCAAGAGTTCAAGAAGAGACTCAGAAAATTCGATTTAATTTCCCCGTCTATGAACTCTCACGTTTCAACGCAAACTTTTAATCGTAACTCTTTTTTAATGGCATGATTTGGCTACTCTTCAGCAGGATGTGCAACCTTATTACCTATCTCTCCGTCCGTCTCTTCCTTCCAAAGGGTTTCAAACCCTTGAAATATTACTGTCTCAGTCGAGGAGATGGGAAAAATGGTTATAGAGCGGACCCTTTTAAAGGAAGCATTCGTCTGATTGAAGACATGCTGAATCATCGCGCGGTTTATCAAATGGAGATGACTTTGCTCTTCCCGCCGCTTCTTATCCTTTCATTCACGGAGCTCCCGTTTTCCAATTTTGTCGTTTTCTCTTTTGCATATTCCTCGTTTTTCGGCTCGCTCTTCCCTTTCATTGCTCATCAGTGTCGCTTCTATTTCATCTTTATACGTGGTTCTTGGGTTATCTGTCTCTTAAGAATTTTTCCTTTCTTCTTCCAGACTCATAATTTAAAATTGTTCTGCTTGTCGTTTGTCTGCGTTCATTTTCGGTCTTTAATTTTTGCGTCTCTTGTAATGTTGTGTTTCCGGTACCGTATCTTGATTAATAAATTACTTTATGCAAGAAAAAAGACTTCTGAGAAATTGCTAAAAAGGAAGGGAAAGGGAAATTCTGTGCACCTAGAAAGACTCCCAAGGAGAAACGGTAATGAAAAATCTGAAGGAACCGGGATTCAAACCTGGATCTTCCACTTTCTGAGTGACTAGCTGAAGATTTATTCATTTTGATGTAGGAGGAAAATGTATCTTTCATTTACTTTAGCCTCACTGTTGTTCCTTGGAGTTACAACAAGAATGATGATGAGGTATGAGCGAAGCTTAATAAAGGCATTCGCTTTGGGCACCCCTAATCGAAAGCTATGAAAAATGCATTCAAAGGCGCATTGTGCCACAGAAAGCTGTCTCGCTGACAGCCCTCTGAGGAAAGTAATGGCAAAAAACCTCACTCCTCATCTCGCAAAATAATCACATTTCCCCTCCAAAGCTGTTTATAGCCAATGGTTAAGAGGATGAGGATACTGCCAGTCATTGATGACTTTCCACACAGTAGTGATGCTATTTGAATGTATCATTTAATTTAATCAATTTATTCTTTTTTTTCATCGTCCCTTTTTAAATAGTAGTTTTCTTCGTCTTTCTTGTTTCTAGTATTTCCCATGTTTGCCTGAAAATCATCACAACATTTACTATCTATGGTTCCCTCTTTTGTAGTATATTTCATAAATTAATAAGGTTCTCATTCTAAACACTCCCATTATTCAAATAAAATATTCATTAGGACCCTTCCGTTTTCCTTTATACTGAAAACTATTTCTATTACCGTATGGTATTCTTTCATCCTTTAGATGCTTGTCACTCCGATAGCATTCCAAGTAGTTAAAGAAATTTCCTGAAATTCTCCAAGAGTTTTATTATCCTTGTTATTGTTTACAGCTTGGAAATTGAGCTGGTTTATTAATACCACTATCTAGTTTATTTTGCTCATTAAAAACACACCAGATTCCCGTTAACAATACATTCAACGCAATTAATTTGCCAACGCGGCTGAAATATTCAAGTTATTTTTCTCCCGGATATTTATTGGTTATCGGAAATCCATGCAAAGTTCTGTTAATCCAATTACATTTTGGAAAAAACCCTCACGTAAATTATTTTATTGAAATTCACGTCGCCAATTTCCACAATCTTCTATTTTTATATCATCATATATAATTTGATTTTATAAATTATCACCGGCGTTGATCTAATTAACGTCAATTAAAGAGGTTATTGTCACCCTAATTAATCAGTTTCTTTGTTTTCTTGTATGATATGCTCGTAAGTACATTCATAAATATGTATATTTTTGCAAATGGCTATTGTGGGCATTGAATAACTTTAAATTCATAAAAGGATATTTGACTTTATGAAAGGAAGGTTTCAACTTGAGTAAGACTCTGCACGAGGAGTGTGAATGGTTGTAAAAGGATAGAAAGAGGTTAAAGAGAAAGCAAATTGCATGAAGTTATTGAGTTTCCGAAGAGAAAAGACGAACGTAGATTAAAATACAAAAGTGAATGTATGAAAATTGAAATGGGAATGCCTGAAGTGAAAGAAAAACGTTTACAAACGTATTAAAGCTACAATAATTTTTATAATTTAACTTCCCAAAGCGGATTTAAGGATCTCAAACTTTTGGGACTTGCAGAAGGTCCGAAATATCCATTAAATATGGTTTTCCTAGATTTTCAATGCCATATGTCGGAATAAAAAGAAAAAAGAGACCAAACAATGCAGAATTTACATTATCATTCCGTTTTTATACGGCCTTTTTCCTTTCGTATCCCTATCTAATCTTTCTCTTTATTCTAATTTGAGGTGGTCGAGAAAGAGCTCACCGTCATGTCTCATACTGCAACGGAATTCTTAATTTACCTCTCTATCTGTGGAATACTAATCCCCTTTCACTCCCACGCCAAGCGCCTCTCTGCCAAACCGTGGAGACTGACGGAGATGTGTCTGCGTGGATTTCCGCTACGCGCGAGCTGTGTACATCAATGTTTCAGAAAATAAACTTGATGGAGTGAGGGGAGGTGGTTTTTATATTAATCGGATGTTCATAATGTGAGAAATATGAGGACGAAGTATTAAATTTGGAAACATTTTCAAAGGGAAATTAGACTTAGAGGTTTTATTAATTCTTAGTTTTTCTTTGATTGTCTATACGAGAATGATATGTTCCGAGGGGAACTTACCATCTTTTTCCTGTGGAAATCTTCATCTATATTTCATAAATTGTGGTAATTGATCCATTTGATTCAATTTGAAATGTTTTCTTTCGTTACTTAGATACTCGTTGTAATACGGTACCAAATTTCGAATTTATACATTTAAGACCCAGTTTTTATTTTAATATCAATTATTCCACGAACTGCTTACTGATACGATTTATTAGTACATTAAATTTTGTAGAACCTTATATCCACAGGTACCTTATATTTACTGGTATCTTAAATTAATTGGTATCTAAAATAACCAACATTTACTTTTCTTTGGACCATTCTGTATTATTTTGCAGCATAAAAGTGGCTTGCGTGGAAAATAATCTGTTTTAGTACTCAAAATGAAATCTTTTTAAATTTTTCGTTCATGACTACAATAATCTTCTTTGAGATATACTATATTTTATCGATATAGTATCTACTATCTTCGCCCTTTTAGGCTAGTTTTACAAATAATTCACTAGATTTCAAATTTACTGACTGTGGAAGAAATATGAGGATACCCGTAAGATTTATTCCTTTGTTTATTCTCATCTTTATTCATTATACTCTCGCTAATACTTCTCAACCTCGCGCCTCCTCAATCATTTCTTTCTGTTTACATTTAACCAAATCCTCTTTCTTCTCTCTGCCAGATGTCACTCTCTTTCGTTCTCTTTTTCATATTGTTTTTCTCTCGGCATTCCGAATAAATCCGCTTCTTGGCTTCATTATGCCTTTAAATTCCTGTATCGTTTCCTTTTTCTCTCTTTTTCACTATTTTCTTTGCCTCCCAATGCCTCTTTATATTATACATCAGTCTTTCCTTCTTCGTTTCAGAGATACTGAAACATTTGAATACGAATTCTCAAAACAACGAAAATCCATACCTAACTAGGCAAGACATAGATCTAATTAGGAGAAACAAGGAAATATCGTTCTTTTATTTTGCTTATTGTCGTACAAAGTACGTACTCAGTGATACGGGACATTTCGATTAATAAGCAATTACTTGCATTTTGGAGGTAAAAGTACAGCGATAAAATAGCGTAGAGCCGTGAGATTATATGACCTCTGGAAAATGGTTTCATTGCATAAATACAAACACTGAAACATTTTAGGTTTAATGGATGCGTAAAAAAGAAAACAGAAACTGCGTCGTAGAATTATAAATGGCGTCTTAATTTACAACAAATATTACAGTGTAAACCTCGAGGAGAAACGGACATAAAAAAAGTCAGACGGACCGCGACTCGAACCTGGGTCTCTCAATTGCCGGTTGATTACTCTATCCGTTGAAGTATCCCACCAAAAATGTTCTTAAAGTAAGTTAATCGTAAAGTAATCGATAAGCTTAAAGTAAAAGCTTCTTTTATCATTTTCTCTTTTTTATACGTTTTTTATATGCGTTTAATTTCGATGACGTATGGAAGGGTAGTTTTCTGGGTGAAAATGGATTTAAATAGGAATAAATATGCTCCGTCAAATAATTTTCATGTCCTTTTCTCCTTGGGAATTTTCCTAGGTGCACGCCTTATCGTGCCAAGTTACCTAAACCCTTTTCTTAGTGAGTAGAGTGAGTCGAATGGATAATAGAAAACATAAATGTGCGGCTAAGTAAATACATGTAGAGACGATTGAATAAAACAACAGAAATCTTCTACCGTTACAATTTCATCTCTGCTCCGCTTATCTCTTTAGATATTTATCTCTATTTTGAGCCATTCCGTCTCCTCCCGCTAGAGATCGTCGTCCCCGCCAAACTTCCAATTTCCATGGAATCCCCAGATTACGACTCTGCTCTCTGATGAGAGCGGCCAACGTCTCGAAACAGCAGAAGCCCCGTCTCTAATTTGCTTTTTATTCTATTCTTTTCGGATATTTTTTTTCTCGCTCTGATCTCGCGCGACATATGGTTTAATCCGTGGAACCACCTGAGCTCTAGAAAGGATCCTTGAATTATGCATGAAGCTTATTTTCGGCGTATCTTTCCAAGATACAATTTAATTTCCTTCGCATTGCGGTTAAGATTGAAAACGGGATTGTGTGTAACAATTTGGCCTTTAAAGTTAATTCAGGCACTTCTAATAAATTAGTAGTAAATAGTACAATTTAACCTTTTACACTCGAGTTTTATCGCGTCGATGTAATTTTGAAGTTGTCTAAGGATATAAAATAATATACTTGATTTTCGTTGATATTGCAGCTCCCTAGATTATATTTTGGGTTATACATGTGGGATTTTTTTCTTGGGTTATGTGTATTACTCGGATTTTTACAAATAAATATTAATCATTCAACCAACTAACGAATATTTGACAGTAGCGGAAAATAGAAACAAACTGTGTATGTTTATTTCTGAAAAAATACCGTCTCGCGTTCAGTTTACAATGGATAATGTCGATTTAACTTTTGGATAGAAATTAATTTATAAATATCAAATGGGAATGAAGTTAAGAAATTATTTAAGGCGTCGCAGTTCAAGGAACAGCTTATAAAAAAATCTTATTAAATATTGAATTAACTAAAATTCTTTTATTTCTCTATAGAAAATGACCGTAGCATGTCAAGAGTGAAACAACGTTTAAAGAAATTAAAAAAAAACATCCCATTTTTTGAGAGAGATTCACCGCAGTTTTTGATAAAGCAAAAGCAATTGCTCTGATTTAGTAATCGCCAGCAAAATCTGTTGCTTCGTGGCGAGTGATATGGGGAGAAAGAGTACAATGCGTACAATGTGCCTCGAATGTGAAAGTCCGCTCTCAATTTTGGGTTTTAATTTAATGATTTTGTCAGCAATCGCGAAATTTAATGTCATATCAGAGGCTAATCTCTCACAAAACGCGTTTCTGACAGATAATCTACTTTTGGCTGATTTGATGGCAATCAGAGATCGTTTTTTTTAGAATAGCTCTCAATTAATCAAATTGATATTCAATCGTTGTAATCTTCGGAATTAATCGCGGCTGATCATCATCGAGGCGAAAAAATTTAAATGGGAAGCATTCAATGCGATGAAAGGCTTTGTAATTAGGCTCTATATTCGATGAATGAGATCCTGCAAAAAAAACTTTCGAAGACTTTGTCACATCTAGATTCTTCTTTTTCGTTTCGTTTGTGAGTTTATAAATTGAATGTAAAACCATACATTTCAAAATTAGAATCAATGCTAATGTGGATAAGCAGGAGCCTATTTTGCATGTTAGTCAAGTAGAAGATGTGGAAATATTGCGTTTCGGAATACATTCTTAAGATAAATAGTTCACTGTATTCAATATAGATAATATCCTTCCAATAACTCTCCTGTGTGCTTCGTTTATTGAGAAATGATGTCATTAATTACATTAGAGTCGAACATTAGTCGTTGTAACATTCCTGCTTGTTTCCATTTTAAGAGCAAATTATTTTTAATGAGCAAATTTATTTCATAATTAAGTAATATTATAGAGCGAAATGGCTTTACGCGTCAACTTTGATAAAACCTGTATTCGATGGATTAATGTAAACATCTACCATTTAATGGTGTTACGAGTAAATTTTCGATCTTTATCCGTTGATTTATTGATTTTTTCCCAGATTAATACGGAATGATAACCATGTTTTATAACTTTATTAATTTCTAAGTTTCACTTAATCAAAATAAGAAGTACAGTAAACAGTGCTAGAGTATCTGAATGGTGCATTTCCCACTCTTTACTCTCTAATAAAAGTTACGGAAGCGTTTTCCCGATTAATTAATCGCATTCAGTCTTCCGTTCCTTTAATTTTCCTTCTTTTGTATGGCTAATTTCACGTCCTTTAATTGCATCGTGGAACAAAGCATAATTCTTCTATTTTTAACACCGCAACGATTCTTCATTTCATTATGTTACACCTTTTAAATTTAGAAATTTTTTTGTTAAAAAAATTAACTCTTGTCAAGAAAACGTGAATTTACTTTATCTTGAGAAAGTAAGCATCGCGCATTTTTTTATAGCATTTGCTGAAAAACACTAAGAAGTAGTAATTATAAGTAATAAAAGGTCCTTCATTTTGTTTTAAGGCAAAGCGAGTGGAAGTTCCGACTTTGCGGCAGCAATGACCGCCATCGTCCTCGTAGCGGCAGCATGCACACAAAGCGTTAGATCTCTTTATTTATTTATAATTTTTTTTCTTTAAATGGTGCAACAGCACCAATACATGTTTTCATAAATGTATACATGCCACAAGAATATAATCGCCTAATATTAATATCGAGATAATGCAATAAACTTTTATTAAGGGTGAAGGAATTACTGCAGGCGCGCGACATCTTGATTTAGACCGTAGACGGCGTGCGATATGAAAACCGGCCTTTCTCATTTCTCTTTTCGACTTTCCCACCTTTTCTTCCTTTTGTACTTCTCTCTCCTATGCTTTTCTCTTTCCTTTCCATCAACCCTTCCTCCCCCTCTTACCTCCTCTATTAATTATTCCTCACCAAACTTTATTTCTTCTGCGTTCGCTTTCGGAATATCCATTCTCTCGAAAGGTATCCCTTTCTCTACTAATTCCCCAGCCATAGTTTCGCCTCGTTCCTTTCCTCCATTTTGGGCCCACCGATTTCTCATTCAAAGCTTCACTTCGCCCTTTTCTCTCCGCTTCCTTTCAAGGCACCAATTATTGCCGACAGCGAACTCTAAGCGTGCGATTTATTCCCATCGCACCCCGCGGACGTCATCTGCCATTTTGATATCTCTTAGTTTCTCACCTCTAAGAGGTAAAATGTGTTTACGCCTGAGAGGATGTTTGATTCCTTTGTAAGTCATCTCATATCCCGGAAATATTTGACAAGCTTTTTCGACATTTTATTCTTAATAATAGATTGTAGATGTTTCTAGGGTCTCCGGATAGCCATGTGGGTAACGCGTTCGACTTAGGTGAAAGCGGATCCTGGTTCTAGGTGGGAGCTTGCGTGTAAAATGGCCTTAGCTGACGAAGTACTTATCAAATTACCACTTCTATAAGCTGCTAATACTTTTCTGTGCGATATTGGGTCGGAGGGCCCGTTTAAGACTCAAACCCTCCACCGTTAGCCACCATTTCCTTTAGAAAGGGAATGAGGCTTACGGAATACATGAGGAGTGAAATACTATAACTCTACTCTAATCACTAAGATAGAAAGTTATGGGTAGAACAAGTTCACTTTAGTGCAGCTCAATGAATCAAAGCATTTTATAAGGAGAGACCGATGCCGCTGTTCAGCATGTTTCATACCCATTAGCTTACATATTATCTCAGCCACGAAAAAGAGTAAACCAGGAGTAGATGAAAGTTACGTTTTTCCGTATCCTGTTCCGAAAGACAATTAAATAGTATTCCATTCATCAATACTTGGTAGCAGGAATAACGCTTAAAGGTATGGTTTGAATGATATTTATCTACAAAATCAACTTCTAAATCACCGGTGGTCATTTCTGTTACATGATTGGAATTAATATTTATTATATAATTATATTGTAATTTGTGTAATTTATATTTATTTTATGAAAGTTCTATGATGCAATTGAAAATAGACCACTCCCACACTCCTGAAGATGCTACTGTAGTAGCAAAAGTGGCCGTGTATTAAAATTGGAGTGAAAAAATTTTGTCTTTTTTCTTTTAGGCTGTGACCTTCCATAAGGTATTGTTTGACCAGATCTAATTTCAGTTCTATGAACGATGATTATCTCATAACTGAATATTCTATCAAATAGAACTCTCATCTCGTAGGTATTGCTCTATTCGGGTATGTTATAATCCGATTTCGATTTATAATCCCAACGTTTTTTTGCCTCTTTGTGGGTTGTGAATAAAAGTAAAGAGAAAAAATATCGACGCTGTAGATAATCACCTCCGAGATAGCAGAGTATGAGAATTGATTCGTATGACAAGTAAGTGGAAATATAAATTCGGCATTCCACGAAAATAAGGAAAGAAAAGGATAAGAAGTGAGGTTTATAAGGTATGAAAAGATTAAGGGGGGAAGGATAAGCTCAGAGAAAACACAAGAGAAATATTAAGAAAGAAGGCAGATAAATACACGGGTGAAAGAGGAAGAAGAATTGGAGGAATCTCCCGGAAAATAAACGTCTGAAAATGAACGGGAAGAATAAAAGAGGCAACGAAAAAAAACAGGCCCAAAAGGGGGAATTAAAAGAGACTCCGAAATGAAGTAATGGCGTGAAGAGAGGGAGGGGAAACATAAAACGATGTACGAGTTATACGGAGGCGGTTGAAATCCTTTCGGATACCGCCTGCGAATTTCTGGTAGGTTTGACTCGGTGGAAATTAACAAGGGCAAGGGTACGGGGAAAACGCTTTGGGAAATCTTCCCGAAGTAGAAAAGATGAGAGGAGAAGGGCACGGTGGTCGAATGAGGCAAAAATGTCTACATCTTACGGGGAAGTTGCGTCCTGATTACCCAAGCGTAAAAGCTGGCGACGTGTCCCGACAATGATTCTTCTATTCGGGGAATGGGGACCAAATCATTCGGGGGATTTGTTCCTTTTTAACGCAGCCCTAATCAATTTTGGATGGGTTTGAAAGCAGTCAAACAAAGACTGAGGGGATGAAAATTGAGGGAAAAGAATTCCCTGATGATTGGATTTCTTCAAATGACTTGAAGAATGCTTGGTGTCATTCGACGAGGTGGGCTGATCGTCGATTTTCAAAAATTAAGACGATTTTTGGGGGTTAACAGATTGAGATATTAGATGGAATGGACAGAATAAAGGGATGGAATGCCTTGGTAATATGCTTAATGCGCAAGAATTTAATTATGGTATATTGTTTACATGATCCACCCGGCAAAGATAAGATATCGGGAAAATATTTTGTTGTTATCTGTATTAAAGATTCTCTCAGGGTTATAAAACTGTGAAACTCTCTTGGGCTATAAAAACTGTGATAGTATTACTTAGGAAAACAGATGTTCCTCAAGATCAATTCTAGTGTACACACAATTCAGCTTCAATTACTTATTATGGCGCTTAAATTTGCAAATGGGACGGGAGGTTTTTGGAGGGGTTTTCCTCCCGTCTTTGGGCCAACGCCAGACAGTTAGTACATTGTTTTTGCACCCCCTCAACCGTTGCCACCGGGTCCCACGACCTAATCGCGACGGGTAATTCTTAAATAAATAAATAAATTGCTTCGTTGATTAATGGTACTTAGTGGTGATATCACCGAGGTAAATAGACGACGAGAAAATACACGCATTAATCATTCTTTATTGTATTATTTTTTATTGTTAGCACTTGAGTGTAATGTAAGAGAGGCAGTTAAATATCATTTACTGCAAATAAACTAGAATTTTATCAGTTATTTGATTTACTTTAATTCAAGAGGTACCCGGCTTCTAACACCGAATATGTTTTTTATGTTAATGATTTAACACTTTACATTTGGTTTCACATTCTTCCTGATATGGAATAAATATGAAAACCGGCTTGAATTTATTTTTAGGTGTAGAGACGTTTTCTTTACTATGAGATTAATTGCAGAATTTAAATTTTTTGCTTCGTAAGTAAATTCCAGAAATTAAACATTCTAATCTTAGGTAGACATGCCATAAAAGTAGTAAACTGAATTACATAAATATCCACGTCATTATCCCCTGATTCTTGTACATTCTTACTGTTGCTAGCTGAGATTCGTTGCTATTATATACCAGGAGAAAACGGTGTTATTTTAAGAAAAACTTCCAAATTCAGATATTTATGATGAATAATCTTATCAAATTCCTGAACCTTTCTTTAGGAGAACACTTCCTGGGACCGTATTAGTTTTCCTTCTTCTTACGTCACACAATATTCAATAGCTTCGTATCGATATAAAAACAGGGGCGCAATTTATCCTGTTACGAAAGAAAATTTTAATTTTAAACTCCACCTGGAGGCGCATTTTAAGGATGGATGGAACACAAAAGAGAGTTGGATAAATTTGACGGATGAGGTACAGTAAACGCTGACTAACGTCGATTAATTGACTTTCAAAGGCATTTAAATGAGCTGGGTCTCATGCAAAGCGAGATAATTAATAATTTTGTCTAATCGACAAATTGAGGCTTGATACCCTCATCCTTGTCAAAAGATCTCTTCTTTATTTATTTCCTTTGAAATTGATGCTCGAGCTTGAGAACGATTGCGAAAATGGAGAGGATGAAGTCAAAACCGTCTAATGACGTTGAAACGTTTACGGTTCATGTGCTTCGGAAAGCCTACATAAATGCATGACAAGTCGTCTAGGTAAATATTAAAGAGGGTCTAGATATCTTTGAAAAGACACCGGGATATTTACTAAGTCTAAGATAAAGACAGGAGAAAAATCACTTTCAGGTCCGGGAAAAGTCTCATTAATTCTTCACTGGACTCTACGGTTGCTTTCATCGTTGTAAATATTTTCCTGCGACATATTCGTACATAGAAATACAGATTAATCTGTCCGCGTGAAAATATTTAGGTTACAAATACCATTTACTTGACTACTGAATACAGTCTAAAGCTTACATCACTTATATATACACGCAAAGCTAAATTATAATGAGACAACTTAATTTTTTCAATTATATGAGAATAACTCTAGTGGAATGATACACAAAAACAGAATATTTATACGTCCCAAAAAGTAACGTTAAAACTCTGGGAGAAATTTTGAAAATGCGGATCAAATCCCGAAAACCTGACGTCTGGAATTACTGGAGTTATATTTAGTAATAAATTTTGGGAATGATTTTCTTTTCGATAGAAAAAAGAATTATTAAAGCATTGTATTGAAATTTTCATCCATTCTCTGATCAACCGCTTGTTTACAACGGAACTAAAGAGATTAATTGTGAAAAGTTTTTAGAATTTTTATTTTCTAACCTCTAAAGAACGCCTTATTTAGTCTCGAATTACCACTCAGCAGTTTTCACGCATCTGCGGACAAAAATCAAAGAAACGAAATATTCCTTTTGCGACACCAGTGTGGAAGAATCGCGCTGAAATTTTCCGAGCGCCGGCATTCGAAAAAGAAAAGCAAAAATTTCTCAAGCGTTGAATTCTCATCAGCAAGTCACCCGTAAAATAAGAACCGTTCCGAAATTTATCAAGACGAAGAGCTTAAAAGTATTTCTTATCTTAAATCCAAAATACGAGTGAAGCGTATCTGATGGTGCGAAGAAACGTAAATGGAGACAAATGTTTTTCTATCCAAAGAAAAAAGAAATAGTACCTCTTAGACAGCTCAAAATAAATCGAATACTGCCAAAAGTTTTAAAATCAACATTAAGATGCTTAATTACATAGCAGTAATTAGCTTATTGCTTTTTAGATGCATTTCTCATTTAAATCTTCCGAGTAAAGGTTTGAAGTAAAGTTGACAATGAAATTATTTCAGTTACCTTTGTAAATGCATAACACTACCTTGACCAAAACGTTCTTTTTAATATATTCACACGTCTAATTTTAATAGATTCTCCTAGAAAAATCTACTTTTTACGCACTGGTCTGAATAACGTATTTATGGCTATCCTGTATCGCTTCAACATTTTAATAATAATATTCTATCTTTGAAAGATATGTCGATTTATAAAAAAATGTGCAATATTTTACACCGATTCGAGAAAGAATTTCTTTACGTCTACTAGCTAAAAGAGGAGATGGCCTTTCTATATTTTTAATGTCTTTGTTACATAGGAGTTTAAGATATAGCTCCCCTCCTAATTCAAACCAGATTCTTTATTTTTGAGGCTTTCCTTGTAGATCCTCGAAAAGGTCTATTATGATCATTTCTGACAGTTAACGATTCGTCTATTGATTTCGCACTTGATGACTAAGGATTGATAATGATTACTGATGCAAAAACTAATTCATAAAAATATACTTGCGTAAATCAGAAGCATATTAATATTTGTTTTTGTGGCAGTATAAAGCTTATATAAGATGAAATAACCTATGAATGCATCGCTCAGAAAAATTTGCTTTATCATTGAATTTTCATTCGCCAAAAAGTATCGCCATCAAATGGTATTGTTCTATCACTTCTTAACAACTTAAGGAATATACTCGTATTCAAATTTTTGAATTCGGTTGGAGTAGAATCGAAAATATGGAACAAGAAATTCGTAGGATTTTTACTGTTATAACATCAAAGTTTAATGAGATATTTCTAACAGAATTTGAGAAGAAAAATATGCCGATAGAAGTCTATCTAACCGAATAGTTTTGTGTATTGAGCAGATGTTTATCGCTTCAAGAAAGAATGTGGGAAAAAATTATGGACCGATTTCATACCATACTGCATTGGTTTTCGGTTGGAATTCCACGTAAAGTTGTGGTTTGTGGAGTTGAGATTTGACCAAAGGGATAATCTCATTTCATTATATGCTGAGAATTTGATAAGAAAGAGAGAGGATTTACAAAATATTTTTGTGTAACGGAACTAAACTGAGGGAACCAGTCTAATCTGTGATAAAAATATCATCACTGAATCTCTCCTGTCACTTCAAATTATCGAGTATAATTACTGGGAGCCGGAGTAAACCGTATCATTATTAGTCCTTAATGATAAACGACTCTAAATATGTGTATTTTATGCATTGGAAAAGGGTATAAAAGGAGTAGTATAGCGTATTAAGGAGACAACGTGCTCACCTCGGCAGGGAATAACATGAGTGATATGTACGTATGCGTGCATAAGTTGAAAATATAAATGTAATTCATGAAACTTTATTTGATTTCTAAAACAATCAGAACCGTAATAGGTTAAATGCCGTAAGGATTCAATGGAAGATGGAACTTTCTAGTATCAATTTCGCCCAGTAAGGAAATTTCTATTATATTGTCTTGTAATATCGATATTGCGTAGTATTTTTCTGGAATTTTGTTTTTATTTGTAAATAGGTATAGCATTGTTTACATTGCCTATGAAACCATTTCAATGTCTTTTGTGTACATTTTAGTCTCATCAATCCTCAAATGTTTGCTTTTATCGAAAAACGTACTTGGTATTACGTATTGATAGGTTGTAACACATAATTATATCGTTTTTATATTCAAATGTTTACAATAATCCATTATTAATTAATTTCTTTCTCTTCTTTTCTAGGTAAGTTCCTTGTGGTCTATAATTGGCTGCTGTGCATGTTGTCCAGAAGTAAGTCTATGAATTCACTTATTCTTAAATATGGTAATCATTTTGAGCTCGACAAGTTTATAGTACCCATCTCAAAAGTTCTTGAACCCGATTCTATTGACTTAAACCAATTTGAGTTCTTCGTGTAACTTAACCGTGATTGTCGTGGAAAAAAATAGCAGTTATCAGCAAGCAATAAGTTGATTAAAATAGTTTCCTGGAGAAATTCACTTTAGATTGCGAAATTAAGCTTATTTAGTGAGCTATGCTTTGCTTAAACGATCCAAGTTTGCCGAGCTGTCGTCCTAAAGGAAGGGTTGGTATAGAGAGAGAAGTATGAAGACCAGTCCATTAGCCCTGAGTTAATATCCAAACTCTCCATACGTCTCGATTGTGTTCACCGGATGAAATGGGAGCGGTGCAGAGTTTGGGGTTAGTTAGCAGCGGGTTCTTTGCAAAGAGAGAAAGCGGTATTCCATTGGGTTTCCTCGTGGTTTTGATGGGAGAACCCAAACCGTAGCTGCCAGTTTGGGCCATTGTTCCCGCAATACACCCAAAACTCCCCACTCTCCCTTTCGAATGGGTGTATTGCAGCATGCGGCTAATTTATCTGTCGAACGTTTGTTGGCTTTCCCTCACCCTTCCCATGATGCTTCACTCAGCCCGAATCCGGAGAACGGAGTACGGCTGCTTTAACGCGGAACGGTGGTTCAATTGAGTGTCCGATTGGATACAAAACGCCCGCACGTGTGTCTTAGTAATCGTCCGTGGATTTTTCCCGAAGAATTCATCCATCCCACGGTTGTTCGTCCATTATTGCTGCTGTCAGTAATAGCTATGGTAGCTGCCGTATTGTAATATGTCGTATCCCTTCGCCCTTGTATTTCACGTTTGGCCAAGAGAAGGCCCCGATTGAAACTGTTCTGTTCTTAATAGAATAGCAATCTTCATCCGGTATTGCTCTATAGAAACTGGTTACGCTTCGTGGAAAAAATGGTAATTTTATGTATACTGCAGAAGTATTTCGTAAGTTAATATTTCTAACCAAAACCATGCAAAATAGAACAGACTAATTCATGCAAAAATACGTGGAAATTGTAATTGATTGCACTTATCCGAAAAATATGTTATAATATATGCCAGTACTGTCCTAAATACGAACCTCCGGACACTTTCTCCACTCCAAGGCATTTACAGCATAAATTATAAGAGTTAATTAAACAGATGGGTATTAGAAACTATACTACTATCCACAGCTCTTAGCTAGGTTTAATTATTTAGGTTTAATTTATTTTAGGAGAGGTATCAATACGTACGCATATTAGGTGTACTGAAGTAGAAAAATGAAAGCAAATTTGATAAAATGAATACTGTTCCTGAAATACACAAATACACAGCTGTAGCTCACAAAGCCGTAAGTAGTGTGCTATCTGAATAAAATAGTAAAATGTTTAATCACCAATAATGTAAACCTTTTTTTAACTTACAATTGTATCACAAGAGAAATAAGAGATGAATTTTCCCCGTCGTACTTCGAGAAATCTAGAGTAACTTACGGCCGATTTCTTCGATGTTAAAATTCCTTGGTGATTTTTGGGAGATGTTTTCCTATCTTATTCTCATCCTTTTTTGTATTATAAATCAGTAATCGTCAAATTCACGTTTCATATGAAACTTGATCTTTATCGTATAACATTATCTGTTATTGGTGTATCATTGCTGTTTTATTGGTGGGAGATGCTTTGTAAGGAAAGAAATCACTTTGTAGGTAATATAAATCTGAATGTGTGCTCAATCCGTTTTTCACCGTAAATTTTCTATTAAATTTCACTAGTGTACTGCGATCTTTACTCCCGTCATAACCGTTCGGTACTCCTTACTCCCGTAATAAATGTCTTTCGCTTGCGGTCGAGTTCGCGAAAGGAATTCAAAAGGTACCATTATGCCGAGGTGATAGAAATGGATAAGAGCGTTATATTTCCATAGGCAGGAGACTTTCTATCGAAGACAGAATTCATTGCCACTTCAGTTCGATATTCATGGGAACATCCTCGAGTAAAACATCGAAATCTACTCTTTCGGCTCTGAATAATGGCGAGTCGATGGCGGCTTTCATTTCCTATGCCCTAGTCCAGTTCGAAAAAATGACCCTTAACTCTCTCCGTAGAAGATTTAACCTCTTCCCGGACCGAATCCCGGTCGTTTCATCTCGAGAACACGAGGTTTTTAAAACAGAATCCGCAGGATGGATGTCCAAACTTAGAGAAGTGAAAGGGAAGAACGTTTTGGTTCAAAGAAGGAGCGTTATTCGTGAAGTGCAGGACGGTTGGACGCCTCGGAATAAAGTTTATTCCTCTCCTCTTCTTCCTGTCCTAAGGCGAGAGATTTGGCCGAGGAGAGGAAAAGAATGGATTAAGAGGAGATGAAAGAGGAAGGAAGAGAAAGGATAGTTCTGCGGTCGGAGGAGATGGAATCCTTGGAGGACCTGACGTGTTCAATAAATGTTTCCGAGCGTTGGGAAGGATGGGAGACGATGAACGTCTGACCCAATCCAGTTTACCTTTCTGTCTCTTTCTCTTTCACGGAATGGGATTGGGCCAGACCCATCATCATTCTTTCTCCATAACCCTCCCTGCTCTCAATTTATCAGCGGTTACTTTTACTTCTGCAAGAAAAAAAAGAAGGGTGGTAATTTTTTTCCCGAAGTGATTCGTGCCACTCTTTGGTAAATGCGCTCTGACTGTATTGTCTTTTAATGAGGATGTCTTCTTTTCCTTTCGGTTTCATCTTCCAAATTAGTGAGTATTTTTTTGGATGAAAATTTGCTTAAGTGTATTGGATACCATATACCGTGGAGTTAGGGTGAAAGATACAATTTCAAGCCATCTTACGTTGAAATATCCGATATGAATATTCTAGTTTGTTATCTCTTATACATACTTTTTTTGTATCAGCACATTACCTGTATCTTACTCATCTTTAAATACTTGCAATTTTATGAAAACTGATTTTTCTGGTAGTGAATTTCAAATTATGTTTTCTACGGCTTAAGAGTTTGTTACAAGCAATCACAATTTAGTCGCCGACATTTCTAAGTCTCTTTGAAATATGTAACGTATAATACATTTCTTTAGTCTTTCAAACGTACATTAATAATTGACCTTACAATCCTAATTCTTAAATTTATTTTTGGATATGAGATCCATTGCTTACATTAATATGATGTATCTTTCTCTTTGCCTTTCTCATTTATTTCTACTCTCTTTTTAATGTAAATTTGAGTGAAATTAAAGTATCGGAAAGTTGAAATAATTTTTCATAACTTCTGAAATGTTTTAATACATTTTGTCTATTCTCACAATTTTCGTGGTATTTTGAAAACGAAGTTAATTTTACGTCTGAGTCGAGTCGTTGTCAGGTCGGTGATAATAGTAATTCAGATTTGGAACAACTGTTAATGAACAGTTGGGTTTTGAGGATAACTACGTCCGCCTGGAAGACAGATGAAAACAATGCAAGTAAGTTGAGCGTGTGGGAGACATTCAGGAGCTGTATAATGCTGGTTGCTGATTTACAGGTGCAAAGGTTTTCATCTTCCGGAATTGAAACTTTATTAATGGGATCGCAACGTAGTCTCTGAATATGCTATTTTTGCTAGGTATTTTCCTAAAGATGGGTGAATCTAAAGTAATGGAAAAAGAAATTCTTTCCTTTTTTCTACGTTGAATTTCGCCTTGGGCATATCCGCATCCTTCAGAATATCGCTTACATACCAGCACAGAATAGTTACAATATGTGCTTTCATAAAGAAATAAAACCAATGGCTTTAATGCCAATATCAATGAAATCAAATTAAAGCAAGTTTATTTCTAAGAAGCCTATCGCATCTTGTCTGCTTAGATACGAAAACTGCTAAAAGGGTTACCTTGTTCGATGCCTCGGCTGTCACTTTGAAAGACATGGCGTTTTTTTCTAACGACTGCGACGTAATTCATGACGGGGGTATGACGTGTATAATATAACGGCATCGGCGCGCCAATTAGTACCTGCTTGCGAGGGGGTATTATTGAATTTCATGTTGCTAAAATGTTTTTATTGCATTATTTCGATGTATTGTGTATCGCAATTTTTTCATCTTTATGCAGTAACTTTAATACCATTGGTCCCGAGGATTTTATTGGCCTATTATTGTTAAAAGAAAACTAATTTACTGCATTCTGTGGAAGGCAGTGTTACTTATGGAGTTTTTTTTTCAAAGTAATAAAATAAATAACAGTGATTAAATAAGTGACATTTGAGCTTTTGAATTGATGATTTTGTTAAGCCATACTATATAAACCGATCATTAACTATCCTATCCTAAATGAAAGGGTTTTCGTGGATCTGAAATCAGAAAACGTAGCTTTCACTTTCTTCTGGCATTTATGCAGTTTTCTATTTAGACATGGTATATCAACGAAGATAGTAATTTTTGTGTTAATCTTCTGCTGTAAGATAATTATGGGCAGCTATTTTCCGAATTTTCGGTTTTATCTTAGAAAATTCTTGAATTTTTCTATACTTAACGCAAGGGGCTGTTATTTTGTTATTCTACTCTGTCTCCTTTAAATATCATTTCTAGTTCTCTGTTCCTTGCGAAGCAATCCATCTTCCTTAAACCGCAGTCTTTCCAAAAATGCTTTCTCTACTTTAGTGAGAGATTTACTCTTAAATAATTCAACATCTCCGATTTACTGATTTCCTTCTAGGGTTCTTTCCGCTAAACAATACTTGTTATTCATTCTTAAGTTGGCAATTTTAGTGGAATTATTTCGATCGGTGGTATGCTCGTATTTTGAGAGGTATGTGAGGATAAGCAGTAATATTGATTTATAAATACACTGGAGTATCGAAATTGCGTAAAAATATTTTTCTCTATTAAAGATTTAATTGAGATGAGGATCTTTCATCTTCTTGAGTCAACTTTGCAATTTCTTTGTGTTGTATAATTGTATGAGTAGATATGAGTTACTTATTTTGTTTATCAGAGGCATTTAAGTCTCAATACATTCCCTAATAAAATTTTCTATCTTATCTTAAAATGCTTTTGTATGACAGAAATTTGTTCTCTGAGGATAATAATGATTTTATTAATTCATAGATATGGGATGGCTTAACTAGAACAAGTCGATAAGTTCTCTGATTTGGGTAGTGTCTATTTTGTGATGGAAGTTGCAAAAATGAGGTTAGAAAAGAGTCAAATTTACCAAGGAAGCTTATATAAATGAAGGGAACTGATGGCAAGAGGTCCTTAGGAAGGAATTGGGAAAAAATCCTTGGAGTGTAGTGTCTGCTGTAGGGTGTGAAACTTCGACCATAAGAAAAGGGGACAACAAAATATTGAAGGCCTTCGATGTGTGTATGGAATGGAATGGAAAAATTAAGTTGATCGATAGAAAAAGAAACCCGGAAATGTTCGATATGATTGGGGAGGAGGGTGTTTTAATAGAAATAATTAAGCGTCAACAGAGGAAATGGATAGGTCAGATATTGAGAGGAGAAGGACTGCTAAAGGAAGAAAATGAAGGTAGGATGCAAGGGAAAAGACAGAGGGGAAAACGAATTCAATAGAAGTTGGGTAAGTTAAAAGGTGGGTTAAGTTGCCAAAAAATGAAATAAATGGCATTAATGAGGAATAGCAGACCAGTTATTAATTAGGGAATATTAAAGCATTACGCTATCTTACGGTAGACTCATTATGAATGACATATAATAGCTTACTTTTTATCTCTTTAATTCTTACTTTCTTTGTTCTGTTTTTCTTTGCTGAGGTATTTTCTACTTTGAAGTAATTGTTTATAATTACCGATTCTTGAAAGTTGCCGTGCTACATAAGTCTTTTTTTCAAACAAATAAATAACATTCGCGCAATTGACTTTCGGGATACGCAAGTTTTTGGCTATGTTGCTAAATTTTTTATATCGTTTCCTATGATCTTACCCTTTTCGAACGTTTTTCTTTTCCTCAAGAGAGAGACGCGGCACGGTAGTTCAGTGGTTAGAATACCTGCCCGGAAAGTGGGAGACCTGGGTTCGAGTCCCAGTCGTGTCGCTATTTTTCACACTCGTTATTCCTTTGGGATTTTCGTAGGTTTTACAACCTACAAAGTTACCTTCCTTTCCTTTATATCTGAAAAACATTGTTAATACATTCCCTCCTGTTTCTTTGTATCGAAACACTCCGTTTCTTCTGACACAACATTTATCATAATGCAGAATTATATTTTCCTCTTAAATCATCTCTGTTTCCGATTATGAGTGCACCAAAAATTTCCTCGGAGCATTTATTCAAAGTTTAAATACTCGAATCGAAAACGATTTGAATTGAGATTGCTATTAAATAGAACTTTAAGAGCGAAACATTTATCTCTTTCTTTCCACTCCGTTAATTTTATTTCGACGACTGAACTGAACTCTTCGCCCACCCTAAAAAGACACAATCGCGAATTCAACATTTATTTAGCCCATATAAATCCAAATCCGCCCTGAAATAAACCCCGACCCTCCTCCTCGTCCGCTGATGAAAATTTCTCTGTGTGTACATTCTCGTGAAGATTCCTAGCCGAGTCCTCCAATAAACCCATCACGAGTTCAGCAAGGATCAGCGGAGAGGGAATATTATTTTTTAGCTGGGAAAGGATTTTAGCCTCTTCGTGGGAACGCAAATCCTTTCATTTCACGGCGAATGATTCTTTCTGTCGCTTTCTTCCATTCACTTTTTCTGCCCTCTCTTCGTTTCCCTTTTTTCTTCTTCTCATAGGACGCATAGAGGCATAAAATGGCCGACTTTGCTAGCTCGCCCTTACGCATATCCGTCCTCTGAACGCTTTCCCGCCTTCACTTGTTTCTTTTCTTCTCTTCGCTTCCTCGGCTCTTCGTATATAAATCAGCGTCCGTTTTTGCAGTCATCTCGCATGAACCGCCACCTACTATTCTATATGGAAAGGGTATTACGCCGTTTTCGTCATTGTCGGGTATTTTTTATTCCATAGTATTTTTTATTTGCACATCACCTCTGCTTTTGATCACTCGTGAAATTTTGTTCGCCGTACAGCCTGCAAGTAATTTAGAGTTTCTCTTTACTCCGTTATTTGTAACGTTGAGCTCAAAAGCTTCATTCAGTCGTTGTAACGTAACGACTCCGGAGCAAAATCTCCTGAAAACCCTTGCATATAATTTATTCTGAATCGGATATTTGCAAATATTTTTGCAGAATTGAGTGTAATTGAACTTTGAGTCATGAAGATTTCATTTAGTCGTTTTTGGCCGTATTAAGAAATATTTTTCCAATTTTTTCTCAATAAAATCCGAAAAAATGTTATTGCATTCACAAATTGTAAGAGGACATTGATAAGGAATTTTAAAGCATCATTCTCCTTCGTTTTTCTTTAACTCATGATAATGTTTTTGTAGTTAGATGAAAAAATATTTCTACGACGAATTTAAACATGCTTTAGTTAATTTAAGGCTCATTTACACATATCTATATAAATCAGAATTTCATCAGCAACACCGGAATCATTGTTATCTATCGGTAATTCCATTTTGGTCATCAGTTATTTCTATAATCAGTTGTCTTTTCCGGTTCACAAATCAAAATATACAATTAATACTGCTATAATTGAGTTATTAGAGAATTAAAGGAGACTACGCATGTATCAACATGATAATATTTAGAATTAGATTATTCAATGACAATGCGTCCGCTAGATGACGTTATTAAGACGTTCAAGAAGATTAATGAAAATAATGAACCCCTAATTAACTTAAATATATAACTTACGCTAACTAATTTAGGTCGAAGATTTTGCTCACTTTTCCTGTATAATACAATCATTTACTCCGGAAAGGAAAAATACATCGTCTTAGAATCATGAATAGACCGTAGAAACGGATTCTTTTTTCCATAACACGTTAAGTTACTCCTGAAAATATATAAATTTGTATAGGAAAATTTGCAACATTTCCTTAATTCGTTTCACAATGAGAATGATTAGATCATCCTTTAAAATGCGACTCCTCGTCGGAAATATCTCAGAGTTTCGTTTGATCCGCGATTTTGTACGTACGCCAAAGAAATATATCAGTCTCTTTCCCTCATTAGGCCCTCGGCTAAAAGACGCGTTTAATCTCAACTGTTTACCGGGAATAAGGCATCGAGTCAATTAGCGTGATAATCCCTTGGGTAGGAGGTCGGGCTTTGCTTTATTTAGAGCTATGGCGGCGTCGGTCAGAGAGGGACTTTTCAAGGTTAGGGTCGCCCTAAAGCAGCCGCTCTGCAGAAAAACGCCCGCCCATGCGCGCTTTTGCACCATTCATCGATCAGCAAAGGTGTTTCGTGAAATTTCTTCTTCGCACCTAATACGGAGTTTTACAAAGTGAACATTCCTCTCACCCGACTGCAGAAAATGTGTGTTTTAATGGTCCCTCATTACGGGAGTAACCTTAAACGAAGTTCAAATGCTAAGTTATTGCCAATTCCTCAACGACGTTGCACACGAAAAAAAGCCAAATCACAACGAAAGGGAAACAAAGGAAGTCTACAGATGCTACATCACAATTTTTGACGTTAGTTCCTGCATATTATCCTGTCAAAGATAACGTTTGTTTACTATATAGAGTAGATATTCAAAGAATATGATGAATAAAGACTCGCCCTTTAATATTTAAATTGTTTAAACATTATTTTCATGGTGTGACAGTTCCTTCTCTAGTTTCTGCTCATTCAGAATTGTTTTGCGACGAATATCAATGCCATGTTAATCAAATTACATATATAAGTCATTTTAAAATATCAAATCAAATGTAAATTAGATTAAATAATAAATTATATAAATAATAAATGTTAGGTAAGGATTCAATTAGAGGAAGTAAGTATGAATTGAGGAGTGAATTTTTAAGGGAACGAATGGAATGTATAATTAACATAGAATTTAATATAACTATTATTCAGTCATTTTAGTAATGAAGTTTCAAGAAGTGGTGGCTTCTTCAAAAGGTTTTAATCCATGAACGTTAGGTAGATCTTTTCTTAGCTTTTTCGTAAAACCGGTAAAGAGACGAAAGCTCAAAAAGTACGAGTGATCCTAAACCTTCTAAGAACCCTGATCGAAAAGAGCTCATAGTGACTTTCCGTGAAACGATTTTTATGAACAGCTTAGTTTAGGAAAACACTTCTATAAGGAGTTTATGCAAAATTTCACAAGGAACCCAAATAAGGAAAACTTACGCTTTGTATAGGAGCTAGAGATCGCGCATGCTTTTTCCTCAACGAACTCCCGATAGAAAAAAATGCTTTTTAGTAGGGCTAGTATTGCAAAAAATCTTCGACATCTGAGGTAATTTCGCACACATGGGCTTCTTCCGAGAATCGAACCCGGAAACGCTTTTACCAAAGGCGAACGCTCTACCCATTCGTATATCTGGGAGCCTATCTTTCCACTTAATGTAATATTCCCTTAATACGTATAGGAACGGATCTACGTTCTGTTCATTTTAGGATCAAATTATTAAAGATCAAAATAGAATGAAGAGAATGAGAATATTTGTACTTTTTCCACAATATATTTATTATTAAAAACAAATAATAAATATATTGTGGAAAAAGTACAAATATTCTCATTCTCTTCATGATGTATTTCCACAAAACATCGCCAGCAAAATGGAATGAAGTTTTGGAATGACACACCATTGACTTTCTCGTAAGTTGCGTTAGGCGTAGCGCTTCTCATAGCTCGCCTTGTGAATAAACAGTATGAACACTTCCTCCCACGCATGCTATCTCCTTTTCGGTATCTCCGCTTTTTGGTATCTCCTTTTTTATATCATTCTCTCTACCATTTCGCCATATCTTCTCCTCTCTTCCTAAGCACCCTACCTTAGCAATATCCTTGCTTTCCACCTTTCAGCGCAAACGTAACTCCTCGAGCAAACACGCCCAACCCATACCTTCGGCTTCCCAAAAATCCTCCATCCTTTTTTTACCTCTCCGTAGCTCATTCCACCGAGTAGATATATAGGCGCAAACACGAGGCAAGATATAGTCGTTCGTCGAAAGCGAGGAGGTGGCGGAAGGGAGGCTTAACTTTGAAAGTGGAAACACAGGAATATGGCGGCCGGTTGGATACGTAGGATAAACATTGGAGAGGGAAGTAGACAAAATGGGGGGGCGAAGATAGGCCGCGGTTCTGAAAGGGGGTCGCCTACTTACCCATCCCCCTTTTGCGAATTGAATGGGACGGAGGCCGGTGGAAAGGTACGGCGGAGTTTGAAGTTGTGAATGAAAACAGCGACGCGGGTGTTTTCGGCGAATTTCTCTGGGCGAGAGGATGCTAATGGAGAGCGCTTTTTATACATTCCCTCCGAAGGATGGAGGGAAAGGAGGGGAGCTATAACCAGTTCGCCCGCGGAGAGGCATTTGTTTTATTTTCGGAAGGTTCGCCTTTTTCGTAATGACGTTTCCCAGAATCAAGGTTTGCCTTCGCAAATCGGATGCTTCGGTTCCGAGTATCCTTTTTTACGCGAGAGTAGAAAGGTGCGCTGATGTAATAAAGGCGGAAAGTTTTCGTTTGGGTAAGCAATAGTACATATTGTACGTAGATTGTGTGGAGTGTTTATGTGATTCAATAGATGTTCTCTGAGTAAGCTTCAGAAGATTCGAAGGTAACCCAATTACTTCAGTGATGCTTATATAGGATAAAGTTAGGTCTTTTTTCTATATTTTCTGGATATGGTGGCTTTTGTGACAGGTAAAGACAGAATTTATCTAATGTAAGTATATAGGTATACTTAATAAATAATAATTTTATATCTATTAGTGTTAGATTTCTAACAGTCTCATCTGTGTTAATGAGTTTTAAGAGAAGAGAAATTCAATTTTTATAGTTCAGAACTTCTATCGCGGTATTGTGACATTTTCATTCGTATTTTGTCGTAGTTTGACCTCCCAAAATATTATCAAAATCCGTATTTATTTAGCTAGCACAAACATCTCAATAAGAAAATAGCAGATGAAAAAATGCTCCATTTGAATTTTACAAGAAAGTTTTGTTTTGTAATTTGTTAGCCAAACGATACGATAAAAATAAGTTTAAATGGAATAAATTTCCTTTAGTACTTTCAATCGAAAGTCATGTTAGGTTACGCTCTTGCTCACGTTACATTCGAGCAATATTTTGAGATTGACTTTTCTGCTCTTTAAGGAGACCAAATAGCTATTGCATCACATACTGATTACCATAGATCTACTGAGCACTGTCTATTAAATGCAAACTTTTATTCAGAAAGTAGAGCCACCCAAAGTAGTAATTTCTCGAACCATCCGCATAGAATGCGTGTCATAAGTATAATTTATGTAATACCGATATTGGGGAAAGTACGGCCTTTTCGTGGCCTCTGCTGTACAATGGAGTTGACCAGTGATGGAGAAGTATGTCAGATCGAATTTGGGAAGGGGCTCGGAAGGAAAGTGGAAAAGGAAGGGACTGCTGCAAGATTATTTGAGAGGGAGGAATAGATGAGATAAGATGGTGATGATGATGGAAGCGAGAAAAAAAGGTCCGGAGAGAGTCAGAGTGGAGATGGCCGTTTGTTAGAACAGGATTTGAGGATTCTATGAGAAATCATCGTCCAGGAAGCGCAAAATTTGAGAAAGAAACGTAGAGATGATAGAAGAAGAGCTAAAAGGGTATTACTATTTAAAAGTAATGACAGATTATTTATCATAATTAAAGATTTTTCATCGGTGACAAAAACGCTGCGAGGAAATTAAATGTACCCTAAAGTTTACAAAGAATTGGCAATCCTGTCTCTGCAAATCATTCATTCTACATCTATTAAACATATTTCATACATATTTTAGAAACTGCATCGATCTAATACCTTGTGTAGGATTTTAATTTGGGTCTTCTCTGAATTTTTTTAGCCCCAGTCTATTTTTTTGCATATTTATTTCAATGGCTCGTTCGATACCAGACATGGCCATTCGTGATATAAAAATTTATTTAATTTATTCCGACCCAAATTCCAAGCTTGTCATGTACGACCCTCGTCACAAATCAGAACAAAGAAAATCAAATCAGTTTTTGTGATAATAAATGAATATAGCAAGCCATACGATCCCATGTGCTATTCTACATTCAGTAGGTCTAATTATTCCATATTTGAGATTTCATATTTTGACGTAATTTTCTAGCCCCACCTATTTGATTTTTCCGTATTTGTCCTACCTTTACTACAGCCTTACTGGATATATCCGCAGTCCTTTGTCCTGACCGCTAAGAATTCTGTTTGACGGTAAGAATGAATTTGCACTAAAACACATAAACACGTAAACACATTACATTAATGCTAATATTTAAGGATATTCAATAGGAAGGTAAATTTACAAAATATCACTTTTCTGCACCATCTCCCATTTAAATAGAAAAAGTTTTAAAATTCTGCAATTGCAGAAAATTTCATTATTTATTTTCGGAAATATTTCTCGGTGGATGGATGGATGTACATTTTCTGAATTTAATTCTTTGGAATAGGACTATTTTCATCAACATGAGAGTTCATTTTCGGTATACGAACACCAATCTCTATTCGACCGCGTAGAAAACCGTGATTGATCAAGAAATTACTCCTCACCCCGAAAGGAGTAAGGGAAAGGACCATTTCAGGCTCCTTTCCGCACCAACTTTCTCAGCAGAATAGGAAAGGAGTGGAAAAGAGAGGTTTACAATGGACATTGGGAGGAAGGGACAGATCGATCCGGATCCAAAGAGTTTTGTAGAATGGATAGGAGGTGGAAATTGGAAAAGGAAAGCGGAGAACGGAGGATCGCGTTGGTGGTTAGCTGCGACGGACAAGTTCCCTCGTAAAAGGGCAACAGCCTCTATCTTCCTAATTCACCCCTACGATGCCGAGACGGTCTGCTCAAATCGCAGCCGTGCGTGATTTTCGCGATTTGTTCTCTTCGTGTGGACTGCTATTCTATTGAGCTAGTCACGGAACGTGATTAGAAAGGAAAGGTATCAGCCGGAATGAAATGTTCTGACTTAAACTTTCACGTCTTCTTGGTTTTCTGAATAGATTATCAAATCTAAAAGTACTAGGAAAAAGGTACTATTATGCCCATATATTCTGTTAATATTTACTACTGTATCTATAATTTAAATTTGAAGTGGAATTAAAATTGAATCTCTTAAGCTTAAAAACATTCATCACAACCTGGAATTCGGAAAGAGAAAAGAAGAATTTTTATTAAACACCAACAAGTTCTTTTCATGTTACTAAGTCTTGAATTCTTTAAGATGACCATAATATTGAACTTGTTGTCCATTAAGCTCACTGAATTTCCATCTCACCGACTTCCTCCTCCGCCTTTGTCATTGTATCCTTTCCCCGTTCCGTCTGCCTTCGCACGCCTTCTTAAGCACAGCTGCGGACCGTTTGTCTTCTTCGTCTCCGCAGCCCTTCGCTTCCCACCTATCCATTATGAATTTCCTTACACAAGTCCTTTCCTTTAGCCGACCATATATTACCGTCGTCGGTAGGGGGTCCTTTTCCATTCCATCCTATCTCAAAACTCCGGATTGCCCCTCCGGACTTTACTTATCCGTTTGCCTCTATCCAATCCCCGCTCTTGAAACTCTTCCAACTTAGCTTATCTGTCGCTCTTGCCTCGCAGATTTGTGGTCCTTTCGTTCCTTCAGCTTTGACTCTTGCTTCTAAGTCACTCTTATTTCTTGGACCCCCTTTTCATTACTTTTAGCTAGTACAGATGCTTTAAATGCTTCCCGTGCCATTATTCAATAGGACTGATTTTTTGCGGAGTGCTGAAAGTAGGAGTGTTTCTCAAAAAAAGAGGGATACATTATCGCTGGTAGCGAATGCCAAGTTAGGATTTAACTGGTCGTAGATCCTAAATTCCCGAGTGTCAGAATTTTTTATGTCTTTTCCTCTTACGATATCTTTCGTCTGCATTTCTATTTATATTTATGAATTATACACCGAATACATGAATTGTTTTCTTTTGACTTCTTTTCCACTAAATATTGCCTGTAATGGGATTTTATTAGTTAAACCGCTTTTATTTTGTAGGTAACACTATCGTTCCTACTGAGATATCTCTGGTTACCATCTATTTCTAATAATTTTCCTTTTTAGTCCTATTATTGCCTTAGAAGTTATATTTTTTCTTGTTATTTATAATTTGGTATATTTAAATAATTTGTATTGCTTTATTTAAACTGTATCTATGTATTCAATTTCGGGAATACCTTATCTCATTTCTAACAGGCATCGTTTTCTTCGGATTCATGTATGTAAAAGTGGATTCCGCTTATAAAATAAAATAACAATTCGCGACAAGCAAAACCTCAACCGTTCTAGAATGTATCTCAATAGCCATAGAGTGTTTGTTGGGTTGGATTTTTCTTCAATTGACTGTAAAGATATCACTATTTGTGAGTTATTCATTTAATGATTCTATTTCCTTCTCAGGGATGGAATCGTTTCAGGTATTATTTCATGTTTATTTTGTAAAAGCAACCTGCAAAGGCCTTTTCTTTAGGCTCAACAACGTCGTGAATTTCATATAGAGAAAAATGAATTTAACATTTTTCATATTAGCATGTCTTTCTTCGCTTATATCAAGGTAATATATGTATTCATAAAAACAGCATCCTCACGCCTCCTACAAGACGACTTCTGAGTAAGCTACTAGTGCAAAACATTAATAAAATATTCATCCAAAGACTGTTTCATGAAAATTTTTACCTGGTGAATTAAAGGGCTTCAGGTGCCATCTTATATAATTTATAAATGCAGTTCGTGGAGTAAAAAATTATTCTTATCTATATTTGCTTAAACCACGAGGATTTACGAAAAGCAATTATCATCGATATTTCTTTTCCTTATCTGTTTTCCTATCAGATATTATTTCAGTCACAATTACAGCTGAGTTAACTTCCGAATAATCCGTTGGTCTCCTCAAAGGTTTCTTTGCACAATATTTATCGGAAAACATTCAGATTGGATTAGCTAATCCTCCTCCGGTCTATGCAATTAATTTTCTGTCTCAGAGTGGGAAGAGAAAGTCCCTCCTTCATCCGTTGGTTTTAAAAGCACGTTTATCCACTTTCATTCGGAATCCCCTCCTCTCATCTTCTCAGTCCGTCGTTTTTGAGTGCGATGAAATTCCACGGATTTCCTTTTTCGTCTGCTCCCAAAGGCGCGGCTCTTTTTTTAATTCTTTTGATATATTTTATACGTAAAACGAGCAACTTTTTGCGCTAAAAAAGCATCTGCTTTTGATTCGTCAAATTCAAACGAAAAAACACTGACGAAAGTAATTGTCCGTGTGATGTCGAAGCTAAGCTTTTTGGTGGTGAAAAGTTCTTTTGCCGCTTACATAATATTTCCGCTTGACAGCAACATTCATATCGTGGGAGAAAGAGGTTTTGGAGAATGTCAGATTATTTATCAGAATTAAAGATTTTTCATCGGCGACAAAAACGCTGCGAGGAAATTAAATGTACCCTAAAATTTACAAATAATTGGCAATCCTCCTGTGTCTCTGTAAATCCATCCTTGAAATCCGGGGAAGAATTCTTATATAAGCTGGAATTCATTTTCAGTGTTTTAGATTTGACGTGGTTTTTCTATGCAATCCTTTGGAACGATTCATTATAATATTTCTAATTAAGCTGAAAAAATGTACTTTCTTTCGAACATATCTGTATTTTTGATCGGTATGTCGAGTTTAAATGCGTGTATTCTTAGTTTCCTATCTATTAGTAGTAGTAGTGGGTTAATGGTGCGTCGACAGCCAAGGTCATTTTGCTCCTATCTATTTTTTTTTTCCTATCTATTTTTAGTTGCTATCACCTATATCTAATTTTCATTATCGTTTATGATTTTGGTATTTTCTTTGGTGATAACAAAGCCTTTCCTGGATCCTACACTCCACAGTTTCCAACTAACTTTCCTTCAATTCAGATAAATACATGGGTGTGTTGGCCAAAAGGTATTTCTTTATTTTTCTCAAAAATTATACATTCTGCAAAAATGAAATATACGAATATGATAGAATGACGTTTTATCTACTTAATGTATTTTTCCACATAATCTTCTTCAAGTTCTGTTTCCTTCCTTAAGCGATTCACAAGGGATGTATGCCCTGTCGGTACCATTGCTCGCTCTGGTTATGGACACAGGTTTTCACTTTTAACCACCTTCTGATTCACTCACCCTCCATACCCAGTAACTAACTGTACTCCCATCGATTGCAGATGTTCCATAGACTGCACAAGCGTTTGTGAACATTCCCTATCGTTCCTTTTTACAAGCTCAGAAATTCAATTACAACCTGTTGTCTGTAACGTTTATCACGGTCAGACTCCATTTCGAAATCTTCCTACAATTATGCTATTTGCAGGAGAAAACTGAAACTATGCACATACTTGCGGAAAGCATCAAAGAATTTGAGCGTACAACTTCCAATTACTAGCATTGGTTTTTGCTGGAAAAAACATGTGGGGAATTACTTTCTGACAGACTCTAGTACATATATTTTATTTCCTCTTATTCTAAAGACTCTCCATCTGCTTCCTCTTGTAGTACCTTATCCACAGCAATAATCCAGCTTCTTCACAAGCACCCTCAACTTAGCTATCTACGTACTACACGGAAGTCGGGAATGTTTTTGCAACATAGCTCAATGGATAGAGCAGTCGCCCGGAAGCGGATTCCCGGTCCTTCCAAACATTTTTCATGACCGTTTCTCTTGGGGAATATTTATATATTTATAAAGACGCTTTATTATTATTATTATTATAAAATTCCTTCGTATTTGATCTAATATCTAGCCAAGGGGCTTCTATAAATTAAGGGACAATGTGCGCCGTACATTTTACATCTACAAAATGAACTTTAGAATTCTCAATCCCTCGCATGTTTCCCTAATAATTCTCCCTGTATCTCATTATCATTGCCGGCCTCGGTGGCGTGGAGGTTAGAGCTTTAGCCTATCCGGGGTCCCGGGTTCGAATCCTTGTTAGGGCATGGTTGTTTTTGTTCATGTTTTAAAAAAATGGTTAACTCTAAGGGCGGTCTCATAAGACCAAAATTCGCCTAACAAAGACGTCATTATTGTTGTTGTTGTTATCATCATCATCATCTAATGTAGTATAGTTGGCAAATGATCTACCAGATCTTCCAAGGGTGAACGTACCCATGAAATTCTGGAATATGAACTTAGGAAATTTGTCCAAATTTTCGCAGGAGGTTGCTGTTAGAAAAAATTGAGTAATATCACGAGTCAAAGAGAGCGCTGTGAAACTCCAAACACCCTCTCCAGAATCCTGCAGTAGTGATACATATAACCGAGGATTTTTGCGAAAAAGCTGCGTATGACAGACGGAAAAAATCCTCAAGGATGAGGCAGATGATCACCCGAGTCGCGCTGCCTTAATGGAACGTTCGTATGAAAGAAACTCATTTAGATGCAGCGCGGGGACATGCATCTCTCTCGTGCACCGATGCATCACATCAGGTGCAGGAGTGTTGGTGCTGAAGCGTGCCTTTCGCCGCTGCCGTTCGCGCCCTCTTGAACTGCGAGAATTATGGCGGTTGCACGAGTGAGGGCGCCACGGGAAAATGTAAGAGGCGCTTCAAGTTACTAAACGGACTCCAAAGCCGCAGAGCTTGCGATTCTGTTTGCGTCTTTTCCAAAATACGTTTCATGAATATCATCTCCTGAAATTTTTCAAAAATGTGATATTTAGATAACCGGTTTTTGAGGGAATAATTACTTGAGAGGAAGGAGGAATTAAAAGTAGTTCCATGTTGATTTACCTCGTAACTGAAGACCTTTCCCCGTACCCTGTCTGGTGGTAGGAATATTTTCCCAAATTCATGATGGGTAGATTCAGAATGCGTTAGAATTTTCAACGCGTTTCTGAATTTAAATGATCAAATAGGTTCCGGAGCAATATCTGCAAGTGTCATGTATATCACATTGCTTCCTTTAATTTTTAACCCCAGTAGGTACATTGCGGTATTTAATTTAGCAAATTCCTTTGCCTAAAATGATTTTCTCTTGTCGTAGGAATTCAAATTCATATTAAATAAATATTTTATTGTCATGTATTACTTCTATTCACTTTCTAATCACGATTCCTTTGACGCTAAACAAATTTCTACTAACTGCGTGACTTTTATCAAAATTATACTAAATAATTAAATTTTATATAGTCCAAGGGTAACTGTACGTTTTTTATACATTTTTGTACTAAAGATTTATATAAAGTTGAGCGTATTTTATCCTGGTTGGTGGAAATTGAAAGTATTAAATACACCGTAAAAACGGCCACGTTGTGTATTTAAGTTTGAAGTTTGACTATAGATATTTTTTTAGCTATTTATCGATCGAATACTCCGGACTGTTTTGTAATGGTTTAGATAAAATTAGAAGTAATATCCAGTCGTAAAATGTCTTGTAGGTACTAAAATGTTCAAAATTAAGTAATCCTTCAAAGGTTTGAGTGTACCTAAGGCAGTGAATAGTTTAAATTCGTGCAAAACTGCAAAACGATCTTTATCTCGGGGCAAGAGTCCCTTCCAATTTCTTTAGAGAGAGAATTGTTACTTCATAGTATATACCAAGATTTCTTTATGTTAATTAATACTATTTGTATTATAAATTTCCCGTTGTTTTATCTAATTCTTAATTTTATTAAAATTCGAAATAAAAATTCAAATTTTCAAATTGAAGAGTTTTGCAAATCTAAATAATTTTTGTATATAGTTGAATTTAAGTATAAATTAATTCCTACGCGCTCAAGGAAAAAAAGGATTTCATGTTTACCTCGGCTAGAACTCCAGAATCATTCCTTTCATCAAAACTTCCAGCTCGTTTCAAGCGGGTTTAAGCTTCTAGTTCATTAATCATCCCTGAAGGCTTGCCCTCGCGTCCTTAATTACTAGTATCCACGCAGTCATGGAAAAAGATTTTTATTTCCCGCCAAGAACTAATTTACAATCTAGTAGTTTCTTTTGTCTTTCAGTTCGGAGAAATAGACGTGGATGATATTTTATGAAGGTTATCAGACGGTTCTTCTGGTATTATGCCTGGTTTTGGGGTAATTGACCCCTCTTTCCCACGATTGTGCAGAGTCTAGCCTCGTCTCGAATTTTTTCCAAGGAAACGGCTTCCTTAAAAAGCATAAAATGTGAGAGAGGTACCAGGCTACGTCGGCCATCATTCCTTCTCCTTTTTCTTCTCTCTTTTCTCTTCCGGCTTCCTTGTTGTAGGGAACTCGTAGACTGCGCTAAGACCGGCGTTGAATATTCTGTTGTTCTTGGTTAATGCTCTATTTGCGACAGGACGTCTGCACTCTTAGTTCTTCCATCTCGCCTTCATACTTCATGAACAATGCATCGCCTTTTGTAAGAAGCCTCGATGAAGCTTTTTAAGCCTTTTCAGCCTATTTTTACCCTTCGTAATCTGTGTAGGATAGCTGCTATGATATTTATGCTGTCAAACTCATTACAATAATCACTGAAAATTCTACCCTTCTGTGGCGTACATGAAGTATTCTGTTTCCAATCTCTTGATTTGTTTTCAAGTTCCTTTGTATTTTTCACCGTCCTCTTTCTTATTATAAGGAAATGAAACTAACTGGAAATATCGGATTCCGATGCATTAAAGTTAACGCTGTGATATTTACCACGGCTTATTCTTATAGCTCTTCCTGCCTTTATAGTAATCCGCCTGAAGGTGGATTGGATCTTGAACGTCTTTACCATCATCTATAAAAATGCGTTTGAGAGGAGTTCTAATTTTCCAATGTTGTAATAAGTTATGACTATTACACAAGAAGAATCATCTTCACAGAAAATTATTTTGTTAAACAA
This sequence comes from Ladona fulva, assembly GCA_000376725.2. NCBI lineage: Eukaryota > Metazoa > Arthropoda > Insecta > Odonata > Libellulidae > Ladona > Ladona fulva. Next base: position 651,848 of record KZ308436.1, read on the forward strand.
TTGCTAGAATTGTAACAATTTACCGCTTATTTATCCTTGAGAATGATAATGTTTGTGAAAGAGGCTAATTTTCATCTTCTTTGAAGTTAGGCTAAGGTTACTCCTTTCCTTTTGAGTTACAAAAATCTAAACGTCATAATCACCATTATACGCTTCATTCTCTTCCACATTGTCAAACTTTATTTCTTGGATGCTTCCTTGAGAAGATTTAAATATATGGACGTTAATAATTTTGGCGTTTCAGCTTAAAACTTGACTCTAAACAAATGTAGGCCTTTCCTTCTTGAATCCATGGCAAGTCCCCTCTCCCTATGCGACACATTAATCGTTCATGTGGAGAGATACGCGCTACACCTACTCTGGAATTAATTCTCCATGACCGTAAGTCGGGAGCGGTAGATGGCGGGCTGGAGAGTTCCTGTTGAAGACACTCCCTGAGCAACTAGTCTTGCATTGAGCCTTCATTACGCCCTATCCTTCCTGCTTCACGCTGAGCAACCGGACGAGTCCTTTCCCCATCATTCTGGTCCTTCTTGCTCCTCACTCCTTTCTCCCTATACCCTTCCTTCCTTGCCGGACGGAACTTTTTCTCATTCTCGGTCAAGGAGGTCTCGTTGCCTACTGAGGGCTGAACGCTCTTTCAACACCGGTCGATGAACCCTCACTACAAACACAATTTCACGGATGCGGTCCCATGCAAACTCTGCTTAGGTCTTTTTCTGACATGCTTCTCCGTACGTCGGTCCCGCGAACTATCGGGAAAGCAGCAATCTAAATCAGACGAACTTGGTACTCTGAACATTGTACCGACGAGGTTCGAATACCTTCTAAATTCACGAAGTATTTGGGCCCAACTTTTTTCTGATTTCTGCATTTTATTGGGATTACTCATAAACCAAGCAAAGTCTTCAAGCTCAATAATTTTTCCTTTTTTAAAATTCCTCAGTCTGTAATTTCTCTTATTTTATTAAGGAGGAAGCGGAATGTTTTCTTAAAAAAATATTATTTAAGAGATTTAGCTGACTTCGTTTTTTATTGATTCGTGTCAATTTGTGGAATACTCGCGTAGCATTTCCGCAGGGGTTTTTTGTTTTTAAATTAATGTGTGTCTCGTTGCAAGAAGGTATCAACTCGTTGAGAAAACAACGCAATTAGCGTCATCAGGAAAATTACCAAGTGAGTGTTTTTTCATCCATGTCTGCTCCATTCCATGAAGATATGCTCGGTAATACCAATATTACTTCGATTATATATGTGCCAGATAAACTCAAGTCCCGAGGATACAATTTGAATAGCTTTCGGACTAATAAGGTATTCTGTATGGGATAAGACATTGATGAGTTTCTCTTATAAAGTTTACTTCGCTTACATGAATAGTTTACTCTCAACTCAAAAAGAAATCAGCATTGAAAAACTTTCCCTCCGTATCCGCATATTTAAAGCATACTATTGATGCTGCATACTTCTTCTACTTCTTAAGTGTGCTTACACTTAAGAATTCTGGCATGGCGAAATTCTGCGTCACTTGCCTTTACAGGTTCTATCCACATTCGGCGATCCCCTTGAAAATCATGCAGATAACCTGGATCGCGCGTGAAGTGAAAAATCAACGCGGTCCATGCTCGTCCCTCACCCAATGCGGAATCTGCGCTGGTGAAGTCATCCCTTTAAATGAGACGTGTTCTCGATTTCCATTCGCCCCCTTCCCTGGCATTCGTACACCGCCGAAGGGGAGTGGATATGCCCTGCCCGTATGCCCCACTCGAATGTTTGTTTGTACACGAGGGCGTTGCCCCGCAATATATCTCCCGCGCCAATATCATCATCTTAACAGCGCCGATGCTGCGAAGATTCGCGTAATATTACGGTCAGAAGGCAAATCCTTTCGGTGGGAAAGTGGAGTACATCTTTTCGGGAAATGTTCTTTGATCTCATTTTTACGGTTTCACCAGGAAGTAGACTTTTTCTCTCGGTTTTACTATATATTAGTGGTTCCATCGAATCTAAGCCGTCGTTAATCAAAATATTGGGGATCTATTTGATGACTTTTTATGGTACTAGGTTATTTTAGGAATTTATTTTCATTTCAGGTTTCACTCTCCGATTAGTATCTTTATTTTTAAATAACTCGCTTTGCTTATGTGGATATTATTACGTAGGATGTTTCTACGGCGAGAAAGAAATGTTTCAGGAGACATGGATTCGAACTGAAGTGTACAGATTCGGCGGATGAAGTGCCCTCGGCAGAGCTTTTTACAGTTTTTAGTAGCTTTTCACATATTTCAGTTGTTCTGATGAATTTGACGCTTGAAAGTTTCGAGAGCATGGAACACAACTTGGGAGGAAAGTCTTGTATTTTATTGATTCCCTTTCGGTAGTTTAAGCTGCTGTTACATGATGTTTCCTACTTTTAACCTGCTCACAATCTTCCCTCTTTTTAACTCCTTCCACGGCCCCTTAATTCTCTGTTCTGTGACCCTCTGCAGGTCGAAAGGCGGGTTGCGGGGTATATATTAGGATGTAGATGATGCACACCACAATGCCGTAAGCTATCTCAGTGTGATCATTTGCATACTCCGGTAGAGGGTCTCATATCTTCACTCGAAAAAGCGCAGAAAAATTTCAAAGTGAAATCTTCTTTTAGTTTTTAATACAATATTTTCAGAGGGATTATTTTACTCGCAAAACTGTATCTTTCTAAGTCCTGTTTCTCCCTCTATTTTTGACCTCTGCAGGAAAATATCCGGTGCCTGCTTCACATTTCGTAACTCGGAAGAAGACGTTACTGTGGTATCTCATTTTTTCGGATTTGCCTCGCTTTTTTGGAGTTGGTAGCTCTTCTGTATTTCTCAGAATTTTCAGAAGAGGAAGAAGTTAAAAAAGGATGGGAAAAGAGGATAAAAAGATTAGAGAAGAATGAATATCACCTGGGTAACGGAGAAAAGATCGGTGAATGAGCAGTCAGAAGAGGAGGAAGGGGATACGGAAGACGAACTTCTAGTGGAAGGCAAATGGCGAATTTGGGAAAAGCTTTTTGAAGAGCTTGTTAGCACGGCCAGCTTCTGGTGGGAAGGTGTAGGTGGGAAGAAACAGCTTTCGAATTAATGTTTTTGCGTGTTATAGGGAGTGTTTCATTTGCCGTATCTCATACGTACCTTGAAGTACAATTTTATCATATTAGAAGAAAGTGTGAGTAAAACAATTGGATTTGGTATCGATCAGTTTTTTTTCCCATTTTTTATTATATTAAGAATTATCTTATGAATAATAATTTAAATACAGATGGAATTAGAAACTCCTGAATCCAATATCTCAATTTTTATACTTTATTTTTCTAAAATGCTCCTAATATTTTATTGAATTTTTTGCGCTTACGTGTTGTTCATAATATTAAATTATTGTGATAAAATTTGGAAACTCCTGTGTGTAAGATTTCAACAACGATTTTAGGAAATGACAAAAAGCTGAATCGGCAAGGCTTTTCCTTTACAGAAGCAGAATTTATTCCAGATGTATTCATGATGAAACTACTTGTTTCAATATTATTTTTGAGCATTCATAATAGTTATAAGAGGTAGAATAAATCCGTAGAAACAAGCTACTCGTTTTTTTACCGTGTTGAATCCTTTTAAAGTTTTATGCAACATAGAAATCATGTTCACTATTCCCGAGCAGTGAAGTATAACTTAAAATTTTACTATCGTTTTTTAAATCGGATTATAGGAAAAAAGTACCCCATTATATATTTCCCTCCCATGAAAATGAAGGCTCCTATATCATTTCCCAAAGCCTTCTTTAAAGACGGCAGAGAGAAAACATTGCAGAATCAAAAGAGAGAGAGAGTGGAGAAGAAGGATAAAATCCGAGATTGCGGCACAAAAGCAGGAGAGGGAACTCGGAACTACGAGATGGAAAAGAGCGTAAGAGCGGGGCAAAAAAAAACGGAAGTGGAAGAGGAAATCTCGCGGTAAAGGCAACCTAAATGGAAATGGGGAGAAAGAGGAAATACAAAAAAACTACGCTCATATGCAAGATTGAAGCGGCAGAAGACTGTGTATAGAGGAGAGTCAAAAGGGGCAAAGGAATGGACACCCGCTACAGTGGCTCCCTCAGCGGTGGAAAAAACAACTTTACCAGAAAATGGCTAACTTGGCGAGGAAAAAGAAAATGGAGAATGGATGAATAGCGGAAAGCGAAGGGAAATGTTCTAGGGAGGAAAAAGTGTGCGGATAGATCGAGTTTTGAAGGCTGCAGAAGGGAAATGAGAGGAGAAAGTGGTTTGGGAGAAAGAAACTCCGGGGAGAGGATGTGAGATTAAAGAAATAAATCGGAAGGGGGCGTTGGTGAAGAGGTCACGAAGGAAGTACGAGAAATGGAAAAAGAAAAGGGGAGGAAAAGGGAGTAAGCGGCACTCGCTGCGGTGAAGTGATTACGAAGATAAATGGGATTTGAGAGAGATTAGAGAAGGAGATAGGTTGATGGAAAATCATCGAGAGAGGGAAGTATTATGAGTGCTGGAGATGTGATTGATAAAACCAAAGAGAGATAGGGATTAGAACGTCACATCAAAATGAATTTAATTGCAACCGCGAAGCGAAGATTGCGTTTAATTAACGATGAGGAATAGGCTGTATCTCGAGGGAATTGAATAGTCAATTTTATTGTCCGTACAAAAATTGTATTTTTTTATTTGTTAGAAGATTTACCGAGGATATGATATTTGTGATTATTTTGGCCATTTCGACTTTCTGCGTTTTTTTGTTATTTTTCGCTTACAAATATTTGGATATTCTTATTTTATTTCATCAGAAAGAGTTTGTAGGATTTTATATTTAAGGTTTAAGAGCGTTTGCAAAAGTGAAAGATTGAAATCGGCGTTGGTTTAATAAAATTAATGAGTTCTTTAAAGCAGTATTGTTTCGAGGACATTAATTGCACGTGGCATTCGTTGATTGGTAGTTCTGTTTTAGGAAAAGTTGATGTTGTTTTGATTTCGTCTAAATTATTATCAATGACAAGAAAAAATTATATGATATCAGGAAGTATGGTTGACCAGTGTGAAATATAGCACTGATATTAAGAGATGGGCTAAGAGGTGTTGGGTGTAAGAATGTCCCATTAGTCGCTCTGCCGCCGCAGAGCAGAAGAACTGCAACAGTTTCGTATTCTTTATATATTTCCATTGGTGAGACGCCATTCGTTGATAGCCTTAGAGGTATTAAAAAATTATCGAATTCGGCAAAGTTGCAGAATTTCGAGTTACACTGTACTTCTATCTCCGCTTACCTAACATATATTAGGACTGACCTCACAAATTAGAACCAAAAATACAACTTTTATTATCTATTTTTCTCCACGTTACCCTTATTAAGATATATATCTGCTGGTGCGATCCAGGAGTTTCTGTAAAACTTTCTCAAATAGTAGGGATAAAATTGAATAAATTGAAATTAATTCGCTCTAATTTCAACTTTGTTTCCTGTGTGAGGTTAGCATTAACAATTCGTAGTTAGATTCCATTATAGCTGCAAACAACGGAGGCCACTTATCGTTCTCGTATTATATCTCGATAGTAATTAAGCAGAGACTCGAGCAATAACATTTAGCAATTTGTCGGCTTCAATCAAAATACTGAGTATTACTTACAAGTCAGTTGTTAGTTCCGTTTATCCGGTATCGTACCGCAAACCTATGGAATTATAACGTACGTATATGTTACGTTGAATTATAACGTGCTTCTTAATTCCTAACCGTTCTAACTAAGCTCTGTGCGTTAGTTTAAGATCTTTCCATTTTGTTATTGTATTCTATCTGAACTTAGTTTTGTGCCTCATTGTCTCCTCACGAAATTTTTGATTAGTGTGGCTGTAGACAGTGCATACGTCACTGATTTCCCGCCCGCGCATAGTATTGCACAGCAAAACTACTCGGGCGGTAAACATGCTTGAACACCAGCAAGGAGTTAATGCTTTTATTCACTTCGCTAGAGTCGGAGCGGTGTAGAAATAGGAGAGGATGAATGCAGCGAAACGGAAAGGGAAGGATAAGGAAGGTCACGTGCCGTTATGATGGTGTCTGCAAGGAAAGCTCAGGGATTCTTCGCACGTGGACGGCTATGCGCAGCTCCTCCAACTTCCCATCCCTCCTCCGCGGCCCCTCCGAAACCCCTTATCCAAGCATCCAATAAATAATCGGAGAAATAAGATGAAACCATCTTGAGGGTGGGTTTGTTTGAGATCGGAGGCCTCTCGTTTCCCTACTTTAGAGTTCTCCATCGTGAGGAAATTCTCTCAGAAGGCACGGCCCACGAGTGGTGCGTGTTATATAACCTTCCTTCCTTCCTCCGTCTGAATTCGCGTGGTTTCCCCCTTGGAATATCGATTCGAGAGGGTTGAAATATTGGGTAGGTCCTTCAGCGATTTGGAGGGCAGCCACGCGTGGGGTTCCATTAAGTTTGGATGGGTTTCGGCTGAGGAGGAGAGGTTTATTGTCTCTCGAAACATCTAGAAATGCTAATTGTGAGTCGATCAAAGCGTTCAAGTTTCAGGTGTGTAAGAGAGGTCTTTCTTAATGGCGTCTCTACTCCTCATTATATCTTAGTTATTAGGCATCTTAAGTTTGCATTTTACGGCTTTCTCGTGGAAACCTTAGGGTAAACGAAAGTGAAAAGGTTTTATGTGAATGTCAACGACCACGTGACCATAGATCCTAAAGACGGGTTGATAATTTTCGGCGTGCACAATTAGTTTATTAGGTATATAAATTGGGGTGTACAGGTTCGATTCCCGGTCCAGATTGTTACGCTTATGTTCATACTTTGAAAAATTACTACATTCAGTATGAAGTGCCCTTTAGGCTCATGTTTAAATTCTGCGAGGATTTATGATTAATGTGCATGAAATACTTTCAGATGAAATGTAAGCAGTTTTGAGAAATTTTGTTCCTTGAGTATGCCTTGTATCCATGTAAAAGTATTATGTGCTCATGCATATAATGTAAAAATGTACACTTAATAGTGTGCTACTGCTTAGTTCCTGCGGTGGCGTTGAGGTTAACGTAGCTTTCTATATGGTTCACAGGTGCAAATGCCTGATAACATTGATACTTGTTTATAACCCTCTCTCCTTCGTCAAGTAATTAACTCTCCGAACCCTCTCCCCCATGGCCTTCCTCTTTGTTTCCCTACTTTACACTCTTACTTACTTTGTACCGTTAATTAGGGAACCCTTCTGCCTGCCCCGTGATTGTGTGTATATTTTGAATTGTCTTTGTTTAGTTACCTGATAATGCAACAATGCTGCAAAACCTGGCTCCTTATTGCCTAATTAATTGGCATAGTTAATGTTATCAAGATGCAGTTTCTTGTCTCTCACTAATAACAATTTAACATAAACTTATATTTTCCATAGTTTCCTGAGAGATTTTGAATTTGACTCCTCTTGCTTCTTCGCTCTTAGGTGTACTTGTTCAAAAAGATATTGGTGATGAATTGAATAAGAGTTAGCTTCATTAATTTTATATTACCTCCCTTTCATAGTCACGACCACAATTACGCTGTATTTGACTGTGCAAAATGTTACACGTAGGATTTTCGTTAATCAAGGCGTCTTTAGATTATCCCCTTTCTCAGATATTCAAACGAAATCGCGCGAAACAAACAATAAGATTCGTGCGGTAAATTCTAAATTGACGTCGAGTCGAGAAACGGCGGGGATGGTTTTGAGAGGAATGAGATAAGAAACGGCGTAAGGGAAAGGAGGAAAATTAAATGAGAATTATAGATTGAATGAGGCGTAATTGAAAACGAGGGAAGCTTCAATTTGGCGAAGTCCCTGATGATATTAGAGATTTGCGAAACGGAGGCATCTCTTTCTCTCTGTTTTCCCTTTATATGACTTCTATTCGATCCTGGGTAAGATTTTTTGTCTCGAAAGATATTAAAAAGTTAAGTGACGTTTTTAGGGACGCCGGAGGGCGAGAAAGGGCGCCTGACACCCCCGAAGGCTTCGAAAGAAAGTCGAAGTAAGAATCTCTTGAAAAAGGGTAAAGGGAGAAACGCGAAGAGATAAGGAGAAAGAAAGGGTTGAAGATTAAAAAATTTGACGCTGGAGGACAAACATCAAATAAATATTCCTGGTGTTTGGTGAAAGTTGACTGAGACCCACACCAACACCTCTAAAATCATAGTTGTAATAGGGCTAATTTGAGTAACCTCTATAAGAGATAAGGAGAGTCATAAATTTTTCTTAAGAATTGGCTTAGAATGGTTGGTGAATTATAGGTAACTAGAGTACGATAAAAATTTCATCCATAATGTACCATTGCTTTTTTGAATAGCCTTTAAAGTGAAAATGTACATCATATATAATATCTTAAGTAGAATTCTTCATGTTTCCTTCTTAGTGAATGAAAATATTTTACGAAAAAGCGGTTGTTGCAACCATTATTTATTTCCATTTCTTTAGCAGCTATTTCTCATAATATATACACGGAAAATAGTGACTTATATTTAACTATAATTTACTATATAATGGACCAGATATTTAGTAATGGAAAATAATATTTGGTCGGTGACATTCTCTGAGCAAATAACAATGCCTACCCAACATATGATGAAATTTAAATTAACGTCAGAATAGATCGTAGTTTTTAATTTCTGATTTTGAGTTAATCCTGAAGGATAATCATTAAAATTTAATTTTTCTGAAATGGAAATACCATTCATTCGTTACTTTTATGTAAAATGTAGGGTTCTCATGCGAAGATCATTCTTTTGGAAGCAAAAGATCTTCCTCCCCAGGAATATATCACCCAAAAAAATAATTTGTAGAATACAGACTAATTTCGAAGTATTTATTCCGTCATTTTAATTTGTCATGTATTGTCGGTCATTATGGATGTTCTCCAATATCAGGTTCACTTTCTCAATGCTACTTTCGCAAGGACAGTGTCTTCCCCGCAACCCATATGTGTCGCCTTTTCCTCGAAACGGGAGATATTTCTTCCACGATCGACCCACCATAGTTATATTAATAGATTCCTATTTATTCCAAGTGCAACTCGATGCGGGCGCCGGGGCAGGCGCGTGTGGTATCGCGAAACGAGTGAATATTAAGGAGGTTGTTAAGGTTGAATTCAAACGGGATTTTGGTTCGGAGCGTCGCTCGCTACTAATACTCTCTCCGCAATCGTTAGTGTCAAGAGAGAGTGAGGGAGGGAAAGAGAAAGGTTACGAGTTGAAGCAAAGAGAAAGAAACACAAATACAGAGAGGAGGTAAAGGTTATCGCTCGGGAATATACAGAGCAGCACGACGAATGCCGTTCCTGCATGAAACAATGAAGGTGATGCTGAAGTAAACGGAAGCAAAATTTCATCCGCTTTTGCTCAAACGTTCACCTAGGTTTTTATATCCAGAATTTCACGTGTTAAATATTTTCCTTTACTGTTAATCGGTTTTGAAGCAGTAGTTTTTTGACCAGTGATATAATGGAAACCCCTGGGTATGAGGTTTTTTAAACAAATACGTAAGTTGTGCATTTACAATACACATTGTTGTAGTAATATACAAGTGAACGATTACACATTATCCAAGGGTTTAGAATTTCGATAAATTTACCTCGTCACAAAATATTTAAGGTAATTTAGAAATACTTGGGCAGAGGCAATAAAATTATACTTTTAAGCAGTAAAGTATCGAAAGAGAGGTTTATCTCACATCATGTTATTTAAACGATTATTTAATTAATCGGGTTTGTATTTGAGTGCGTAGATAGCCCAATACTTAGGTAACTTAGCTAAGATATGCCAGAGTACTTTTTTAGAATTCCAAGGGGAGCTAAGAACCACTGCCTTCCAGGGACATTTTTACAATTTGGCTTGTAAAACATCTTCTACTGATCTTGTATCATCTGGTACATATACTATATCTTTATATTTTGAAATGAATTGAATCATGTCTACTTGACTTATTCTCATTTCTCTGACCATTCATTATGTTACTATTCAATGTTATTCAACTACTAACTTCAACTTGTAACTTAACGAAATTTTCTTCTCTTGCCATCAATAGGCTAACTTTTTGCATGCAAAACGCAAGTTTATGAAAAGGTACAAATATAATAATATCAGTAAATAATTAGCAATGGGACATAATTAAGGGCTTTCATACTTCAACGGCGAGAATTTTTATCAGAAGAAACGTAGATGCCTCTTGGTCGTGGCTTAAAGGGAATTTTCTCCGAGAAAGAGAGGGCGGAGTTTTCAGAATGCACCAAACCCCTTACATCGCTTTCCTGTTGCCATGGAGATTCTCGGAGGCGAAAGAAGTGAAGAGTAAATGGCATAAGGTTAAGGGAAGGCGGGTGAGAAAGTTTTTGGAAGTCTCCTTGTTCCCTCGCAGTTGTTACGGAGAGAGAGAAAGAAGGTAAGTGCAGAATAATTCCTGTGCACACTGAGGCTGAAGTGGAAATGCCGACTATTGAATGCATAAAGCATTTGAGGAAAAGTAAGCCTTTCCCCCTTATCTCTGCTTCTTCCCCCTCTATATTTCTTCTTCCAATATTCCTTCTTTCCACCCCTTCATCTAATCGATTCTTGCTTGTTTTGTCAGCAAATTTTACCGCGTTATTGCTCGGAGAAGATCTAAAATTTAGGAGTTTATGAAGCCTTTGTAAGCGAGTCGGCACAGAATAAGATGAGGGCTATTCTAAATGATCTTGTTTATGAAGAGTGAATCCATTATTTTGCCCAGTAATGGGCAAACTACGGCCCGGGGGCCTAACTCGGACCTCCCCTTACCTTCATTTGGCCGGGTTGATATTAGTTTTGCATACCAAAGGTGATTGTTAAACGATTAGGAATTTTATAAACTGTACTTTTACCCATGGTTAACTGATATAATTCGCTATATTCAATTCTGTTTTAATTTACTGTTAGATTACGCATAATGTGATAGATGAACGAAAAATTCAAACACTTAATTGCTTTTTGAAATACTCAAACGCAATCACGGCCCGTCAACGAAGCCTGGCCCGCCGAGGAAATGAATTGGACATCACTGATTTAGCTGAAAGTAAAGAAACTTGGAATTCGGCTGTAATAATCATCGATTTGGCCCAATGTTTTCATTCTAGGAATTACGTAAATACCCGGGCTCCAGGATAGCCAAATTTGTAGAATGTTCGCTTATTGTGATAGCGGTCCTGGGTTCGAGTCCCGGTGAAGGCCCATATGTGCGAAATGATCTCAGCTGTCGAAGCTCTTTTAAAATTCTAATAAGAAAAACATACATGCGTCCTTTATATCTCTTGAAGTACCTGGCCTATTATTTCCCTCTTAACGCTCTTTCCTTTTTCCTGGAAAACAAATCTTTTATCATCCAGCAACTTTCGCCCAAATCTTCTCCTCTCTTCTCCTGAAATCTACCTTCAATTACTTTCTTTAGCAAACAATACCTTATTAGTATTCTCACTCGCATTTTCTCTTCCTTTTATATCTTTCATTAAACCTCTTTCTTCTCCGACTCCTGCAGCACTTCCTCAATTCTTCTTTCATCAACTCAACTTTTATTTTCCATATTACGCCACGCCCTCGTCTCGCAAGACTCAAGTGCTTCATAATCTACCTTTCTTTAAAAAGTAGTTTTTCATAAATCATTACATTACAATTATTAATTTCAAGTTTTATATTGTAATTATCGACTTTCATTACAGTTGAAGAATTTTAAGTATCTCCGGTACAAAAAGATTAGAATGTATCGCAGACAAACCAGCTGATAAAGGATTATAATAAATGTTGGTCAAACTTTTGAAATTTTTATAAATTGAACTCTCTTTTCTATTCTCGCGTTGTTGTTTAACGCATAACGAAGGATTTATTTTCCTCATTTTAAGAAAATAGTTTGTCTCTCTTTCAACTTACTTCCTTATTGTCTTTTAAAGCAACTTCTCTTCTTCTCCAGTAATTAATGCATATGTTAATTTTCTTGGGCGATGCTTTACACGAAAAGAAAGGCAGATCTTCCTCAAGCAAGGCTGTTATTTTGCCTCGCCTCCTAAGTCGTGAGCGAAACAAGTCCCAGACTCCTTGCATAATTCTCTACTACCTCGCAGATCGTGAGATTAATAGACCTTTTGAGAAAGAACATGAATTCTTAAAATTAATTTCAGAATATGCTTTAGTAATGGGGTAAAAAATGAGATATTCTTTACGCAACATAAATGTCTCTTCAATGTTATGATTTTTTCTTCGATTTTATAGATGAAACAAAAGTATGGCAGGTGCAGTTTTGGAGAAAGAATTGTCGAAGATGTTTTCTCCGACATATGTGTCAGTATTGAAGGATATGGTCAGTAAATGATGATCAAATGTGGCTATTGATCAAAGTTAAGTTAATAAAGGTAGATTCTTATTTGATGATGATGAATATTGAGAAATCATATCTATTTGATTAAATGACTGAAACGTAATGCATTTTCTATTCTTTCCATTTTTGGAAACGAGCGAATTACGCTTCATTTCCCACAAAACTGATGAAGCGTTTTCCTCATATTTGGCAATAATGTACCATGCGATGTTGGCCCTTTAGGCAATCAACTTTTCTTTCAATATCTGCTTTACAATCTTATTTATTAGTTGGTATCGCTACATCCCGCTGAATTAACTCCCGCCCTCTTTTTCGAAGTTTTTCCATAATTCCTACGCCGCTCATAATGAGCCTCCCATAATGAACGAGGCTTTAAGCTCTGGCTACTCCACTCCCACGCACGTCCCCTTCATTCGCCCTTTTCTCCACACCAATAACTCCCGCAATTTGCATTGGCTAATTTCCTGGATATGTACGCGCTCCCCTTTTACGATCGACTGTAAAAACTCGTTCGCCGCAGTTTAATTTTTTCCTCTCGGCCATCGACTCGGTTCTTACGGAGCACTAACTAATGCCCCATTAATTATTAACGTCAGAAGCAGTTATTTGGTCCGATATCCCACGTTTATAACGTTTTCCGGCGACGTTTCATGCGTCTTAGTCCGCTTTTAATTTTAATATATTTTCTCATATTTATGATGTTTTCAGGATCGGCATCAAAATTAGTAAATCTTTCATCAATTTACACGAATCTTTTTTTACGTCAATTTGTATGACTATATCATCTCAAAGCATATGTTTATCGCTGTAAAATCCTCTTTCGATTTAAAATGGTGTTATAGGAAAATAAGGATCAACTTCAAAACATGTTGATTCATTAAATACTCAGCTAGAGTAACTTTTGCCTTCATCCCATTTAATTGATTTCATTATTAATGTTTCATTTGTTGATTTTTCTCTTGTGCGTAGTATATGTATAACATTAATTAATTTTTAAAGTCTATGTCTTCTGTTATTAATAAGAGATGTAATCAAATTGCTAAAACATTTTAATATAGAACTGAAATTATGAGAATTTTACAGGTAATAATTTTACACACTAATGTATATATATACAAATTTACAAATCTGAATGACCATAATGAAAAATTTGACAATCAAAAATTTCTTTGAAATTGGATATTTGAAGAAGAAATAAGGTATACGAAACCATTGTGAATATACAGAAGAAATTTGGGAGACCAATGCGATAAAGAGAATAGGTTCTGTTTTAAACATAAGTGCATCGGTGCATTGCAATAACTTATGGAATTTTTTATAAAATGACTAACGAGAGGATATGATAGAAATCAGATTTTACATCCAAAATATACCTTTCAAAATTAATTAAAAACATCTCCAAATAAAACGCTTTGAATAACCTGATAATTTTTTTATAATTATTACGTTTAGCCTATATGTTCGACTAGTTAGCTAACACATAATGTTTAGTTCCGAAGAATACCTATTTGGGTACATTCTGAACGTAATGTCGCATGCACCCTTTATGCATCAATGATTTTTCACTTATTGTCTCTTATTTTCTATCCCTCAATCTGATTCATATACAGTGATGATTATAGCCACCTTATATTCTTCTATTCAGTACCTCTTCTGCACCTGTATATCACTCGAGGCCTTTTTATCGGTCCCTTTTATTTTCAAGGGAAAATTTACATCCATATTTATGGCGTTGTAAGACAGTGGATCGAATGGCGGTCTTTTTTACCTCCTACAGCTCCAAGTGAAATTTCGCCAAGCTATAAACCGCATACAAAGAGGTATTTTATTGCTCTAGTTTATCGTTCGGTTTATCTGCCTTTTCAGGTTCCCTTAAAATTTTCCCTTTTTATTTCACGAGCATTAAAGGAGACTTCATTGCACAATGATCACATGGATATTACGTCTTTAGCTTTTGCACTTCTCTACCGAAGTTATGAAAAGGCATTAGCCAATTAAGTACTTTGTGTACTACTAAAGTATTATGTACTGTGCATGTACCCACTCATTGAAAAATTCTATGAATTTTAACTATGGAAATGTCTAGTAACTAGTAACATTCCAGCAATATATTTTTTAATCAGTCTACAGAAAATGCTTGGATACGGAAGGAACAAGGAGTGAAAAAGTTTTAGTAGAGAAAAGAAAGCTTGCGCAAAATTTTGCATAAGAAACCGTGAAATTCTTTTATAATAGTTTTTAAATATTCGCATCAGGTTTTGAAAATAGGCCCTCAATACGTTATACAATTTGATTTTTGCGTGAATGAAGCGCAGAAACCTGTCTGAAATGCTAACATTCAATATTCAATCGAGCCTGGGCATCTCTGTGGAGATCGCAGCCGATTGTGAAACGACCGGCACTACAGAGTCACGTGCGCGACGGTGCGAAAGTGCCTTGGGACATAGTCACTGGAAGAGAGATAGCGGGTGCTCATCCCGGACGACCTAAAGGGGTATTCTATTCGATCTAGCGCTGCCAGGGTAAGGAAATTTTCCCCAAGGTCGTTGGTGACGTCAGAGGTATTGTAAAAGAACCGAAGTCCCTCTTCCCGAGAGGTAGCAATTTTTACTTTTACAGGTAATTACACGTTTACCATTACAGGTAATTCGTACATGAGAATCAAGATTTAAGTCACACGCACGGTATCGACTTTGGCAGTTCTTCTCATTGTTTTTGATTGAGTTACAAGGAGATGTAAGCTAAAAAGTTCAATTTGTAAGGATTGAATTTGTACAAGAGAAATACGGTGTAAGAATTGACCACGTAATCTATATAAAAGATTCTAATTTAAGCTTGTCATTTAAACATATTTGTTTACCTAAATGAAATCTCTGCAACATGGCGGGGCTATCTATTGGATGGTCCTGATGTATCCATGATGCGATCTTGGACCTCTTCCTTTGCTACGATGGAAAGAAGTACTTCATCTTCTCTCGAAAGTTGATGGCCTTGGGTCATGGTCGCTAGAAGAGAAACTGCGGGTGCTTATCCCGTACGCGCTGTAAGGGTGTCCTGGATTTAGCGCGGCTAGGTTAAGAATTCTTAGTCCCCAAGGTCATTGTTGATACAGCAGGCTTTTGAAATAATCTAGGGCAATATCCCCCTCGAGTGGAAGCCATGTTTATTCTTTAAGAAAATTACATGTCTGCTCTTACATATCGGCAATTCGTACAAACGATGATCAGACGAGCATACTTATCTCCAACCGCAATTAGCTTCGATGCTACGATGCAGACGAAAAGAAATTCACATAGAAATTGCAACTATTTGGATTTTTATGAACGTTCTTGCACATTATAAGCCTATAAATATCACATCAATGCAGTAATGCAAGAATCGGCTATTGCAAGAAGCTCAACTGAATAAGAATTAAATATTTAAACGCATTAGACTCCATCGAATAACGCGTGGTAGCAGAAAAGCATGGAATAAAAGATTATTTCTACGAAGAGAATTCTATGTGGAAAAGGAAGACAGTATCTTCATAGTTATTTTAGATTCCATGAAGCCATAGACGTCAATAGAACTTCCTTTTACGTAGCGAATTTATTTTTAATTTTTCTAATGCTTTAAGAAATACAACTCACGTTAAATTTTTCTTCTAAACTAGTTTTACTAGTGTGTCTGAACTAGCAAATTGACGAAGGGACGCGATTTTCGTCAACCCTACCTATCATGTAATCCGTGTACTACTGTGTCTTATAAGTTAAAGTGATTAAAGTGATCCCCAAATAGTGATTAATAATCAATAGTGATTATTAATCACTATTTGGGGACTAGGCTTGAGCACGGTATTATTTCCTGCTCTTGTTCCCTCTAAAATTCTCTTACTTCTTTGTAAAAGGATTAAAATTCGTTTTAATTAGGTTCTTTTTAATTTATATTCATTTCAAATAGATGCGAGCGAGAACAATTTTGTATCATTTTCTTCCTTGAAGTCATTCCTCGATTCCATCTAGAAGTCATTTCTTCGCGGTCATTTTCGCCACGTTCAATTTCCTTCCTTCATTTCTCCATCTCGTCCGCGCTTTCGAATGAAAGAGCACCAAATCCTCAAATTCGAGTAAAAAATCCTCCCGACACGCTCTTTGAAAACGTTTTCATATACCGGTCATACTTGCCACGGTACGGACATTAAAGTCTCGAGGGGATCTCTAAAATAGCGACAAAACGCTTACACGGACATACTCGTAAACGAAACCTCCTGCACACAAACACAAATATGTACCTACTCAACGTCTCACCTTTGTAGCACTCGGCAGAAATAAGCGATCTGACGTAAAGGGAATAGTAAGGAGACTCGGTCCCATTTCATTGTCTGCGACAGACGTAGTAGAGGGTATTAGACTGAGCAAAGAGAGGGAATCTTTTGTGATGTCCCTCCGGGCGATTCATTGGAGATGTGCTCGTAGTGTGTGGAAGTGGAGTGTGATTGCTCCACGGATGTGTTTTCTCCGTCCAACGCGGGGCCATTTGGACATGTTTTGTCTTCCGAACCCTTGATGATGGCGATCCTTCCTATTCATCATCGCGGAGGGAAATTTTAGGAGGAATAATGATTTAGTGACCGAATGCCAAGAGTGAACGACCGACCTAAATACATCCCAGCACAGTTTTTGTACATATGTGTCGCTTATTAAATTAAATCAGATTAACTTTAATACAGGCATGTTATAGCGTTCTTACAATCCTCCTACAATTATATCTTACATTACTTATAGCGCGTATCATGTTATATAGTATAAATTCTATTAATTAATAGTAGTCCTTTAGTATGTTATGAGCCCGAGGTCTACTAAATAAGATGAGGAGTGAGGTAGTAATCGCTGTTGTAATTGAGCGGAAATACTTTAAGAGGAAAAAAGCATGTAAGTGCAGTATAATGACCTCAAGAAAAGCATTTCATATAATTCTTTTAGGAATGACAAAAAAGGGCATTTTTAGCATCACCCATACCACACTAGCTTTCATACTCGTACTATCACAGTTATGAAGAAAATCAGCTTCTCTACCCCGCACCAAAAGAATAAAAAACATACAATTTCTCTAAATAAGGTTAAACTTAACGTAAAGACTAAAAAAATTACAAACATTATTTTGGCATCGCGTAAGGCTGAAGGGTCTTCAACCAAAATAAATTTAAAATTGTACATGAAACTTTTTGTATTTAGAAAATGGAAGTTACATTGTTTCAATATGGTTATAATTTTAAATGATCAAATTATAATAGCTGTAATTTCTTAGATACAGTGATATATTTCAGTAAAATACTTAACTATTTAAATGGAAATGAGTGACAAAACTCTTTGAAAATTCTGTAAGACTTAAGAATTAGAATCAAGAGATCGTAATGAAGGGTTAGGTTTTGAACATCGGCAAAAGTTTATTTTCCTAAGCGCCACAATTACAGATAAAATTTCAGCGGGAGTAATAAAATGTAACACGTATTTCCATGATGGGTAAGGGGCAATAAAGTTTCTTTATACAATTTCGTTGGTGCTAAGTTATCCACCAATAAACGAATAAAATCGTCTTTGAAAAATCGTTATTCTTCGCGAAAGGAATGAATGGACTCGTCCAAGGTACAGTTCTTCTCTCCGAAAATGCCGCCGTTAAAGATTTATGCCTCTCGGATACGCGAATCCGGATACGAATATTGTCAGTAGAAAGCCTTCGACTCCGAATGATGTATTTTTCGACGAATGAAATTTCAATCGCATCGTTTTATTCCCAGCAACCATTGCTTGCGCCTAGCGGAAAATATAGCGTTGTCTACTAAGAACTTATGACCTGAAAAGCTTCGGGTTTGCACACTCCGGAGCCATTGTCCGAGAGCCCATCGTGGAACGTTTTATTTCTCTTTTAGGAAGGAGTTGGGAATCATGGAGCAGAAAGCATGGAGTCAGGCCATTACTTTTCGTTCCTCCTCTTTTCCCGGTCCGACGCCCGCAATGGCGCACCAATTTAATGCCCAATCCTCAGGAGAATGAATGGAGTCCTTTGAGGAATTTTCAAGCGCGCGATTGAGAAATTTTCGTCGTCTAAGCATCGCTAGAGGGTTACCATGCGTCCTCAATTCTTCGGATACTTCCTTTTTTGCATCTTATGTTCCGTTATTACTGTCAAAGGAAGTTTTAGGATTCTTTGTGTGCAAGTCAATTGGTGTCGCCACTTCATAGCACTCGCCACCGTCGAAGATTCTTAGGGAGGTAGCCAGCTTACGAAGCTTTGGAAAAGGACTCCCATTAGAATTAAACGTGTATCATTAAACCCAGGAATAAAAGAGTGTGAGAAATGTTGATGTGACTGTATCTTTAACCTATATGTCTTACGCTGTCGAAACCGAAAATTTTTGTTCCGTTTAATATCCTTCGCTATTAAAATTTAGATGTCTTATTTTTTATAAACTAGAAGGATATTGTAATTGAGGTTTTTAGCTTTATATCATCTTGAAAAATGGTAAATGGACGTATATATTCTGTTGCACTGCATATTGCACTGTTCTCTAGTCTGAATAAAACATCTTTAGTTATATCTTCGTCACCCTGCATATTTATCGAAGTACAAATATTCGATAAAACCAAGTCATAGACATTGACAACGATAAGATAGACGCCGTTAATAAAAAGTATCTTTTTGATATTATCTTTGTTGAAGAAACAAAAATGTTTGTAATAGTGAAGAGTTAAGAACTCGTCACATATTTTCCTTTTGTACCGATGAAAAGTTTTGTAATAATGGAGGATTTTAGTCAACTTTCTTCTAGAATAAATTTTTATCATGTATTTTAGGTTAAATTAAATATAAAGGTTGTGTGCAACGCATTGTTCTTGAATTGATGTGTAGCGTTCTGGAAAAAAGACGGCTGTAGTTTTTCGCGGAAGGCTGACCCCTTCGACTAAAATTCGCGTTCAGACGGTGAATGGCCTTTTTATTGCTTGGTCAAAGGTCATTGAATGTTATTTCCTGCAAGACGTACTAAATGTGAAACATTCCGTGAAGATTAACGTGCTGGTGGAGCAGACAAAACTGATTACTGACCCTTTACATGCTCTCCATGCACACGAAGAAATAGTATTTTAAAAGTACTATTGATAAACTCTGAAGGAAGGAAATATATGTACTTTTCCTCAATTTTTCATTATGGAGGCTGTAATAAAATGCATAATGTGTGCATTTGTGTATTGTATGCATATATGTAATGCGACTCCATAGTTAAATTGTATAGAAAAGTACCTATCAGTTCAGAATAAAAATCAATTTCCACAATATTTTAGGTTACCTCCGCAGACTTAATCATCAATAAATATTTTAATAATAAAATAAGTTTTGATTTTTCGTTTTCTTAAACAAGTTTTAAATCTAAGTTCGACGAGTAAATTTCTTTTCTTGTTTTATGGATTGATTAAGTGACTTAGAGGGTTTTATATATATATAGGGCTAGAGTGAAGACACATTTGAACTGTAGATGATAATCCCTAACCTTCTAAGTTAGAACCCCTCCAAAAGTTCGCAAGTTTCAAAGCCCATTTTTAGTATGAAAATAGGTCTTGGAAACGTTTACATTACGGAAGAACCTATCCGGAGCTAAAATATTAGCGACCCTTTGAAGAAGGAGCAAATAGAGTAGCAGGGACCATCCAGCCAAAAGATAGCGGCCTCTAAGGAAACAGAGTAAAGACATTACTTCCAGTAGACGCGAGATCCTGCAGTCTTTCATCAGAGATGCTGATAAACCATCCTAACTCTTCTACGTAAGCTTCGGAGAGATAAATATGTAAAGCGTGGTCTTTGGAAGTAGATCGAAACTACTGAATATTACAGTTCCCGTTGTCTGGTCGTCCTTTGTTCTCCAGACCGGAGCTCGAATAAAACTTTAGTTCTCCAGATATCCTTTGTAGAGTTACGCCGGAGTGGCCTAGAGTCGTGTCGTTCAAACCATGTATTTTGATTTTTTGTCTATATCACCACATTGCTCGTATGCACTATATTTTATCTCCCTGGCTGTTCACCGCGCGCATTCTATTGATAGTTATTCAGAAGTTAGTAAGCCTGTTAAAACAACTTAATATAAAATAGAGAAATATTATCAGAGCATTAGTAGAAATGTAATGAATAAATTAAATATTTAAAAAGAAATTAGTGAGTGAAATATGTGTGTTTCCGCTTAAAATAAACCAATATAAATTTGTTTATTTTAAGTGGAAAAATATAGATATTATGGTAAACAATAAATAATATCTAATTGTAAAATATTTCTTTGTATACTATATCCTTGACAGTTCTTTAGGATTATTTGAGGTTTTTTGATGATTTTGAAAAAACTCATATGCCCGCGTCATCTGCCGATTAGCGGAGAATGTATTTGGCAGCTTTTTTGCCACATATTGACAGTCGTCTAAATCATACGTACCTACGCTTAGCATCTTAATCATACGTACGTACGCACAGAATCTTATATGTTAAATTTGAATGAAGTTATATCTTTATTTTCTTGTTGAAATTAAGCGCCATGATTAAAGCAATTAAACTTTTTAGCGTTTTTTTATGAAATGTTTGTTTCTAAGGGTAATTTTAAACTTAATAAACTTGCTTTTGCGTTCTGTGACTACCGTCTCGTAATAAATACTGTAGTAAGAATGAATGTCGATCTATCTAAATCAGATAAGTAAATAAATCAGGGCCAATAATTGCTTTGAACATTTATATCAAGTCCTTGCTATACACGTCTTGATTCAATTTTTATTTGGAAATAAAGGAATAGTTTTGAATTATAAAAAGTTTATTAATTACAATGGTGATATATTATCACGGTTAGGAAAAAGAGCGTATCGCCCGTTTCTCTTTTTTGTAAACAGAATTATACTCGTAATCGATGCAAACCCATAAAACCGTTTGAATAACTCTTCTCTTCCCTTTTTTTTAAGCTTGCTTATATTTGTATTATTGCAAGACACCTAATTGAAAAACCTGAGATTCATATCTGCTGAATCAATGTAACGAATTACGAATGTATGAATGCATTTTTAATACATCAATGATAGCAATTATTACTTCACTGTTAATAAACTTCAAAACTGGAATCGAAGTAGTGAAATACAAGGAAGATATAGGGAAGAAGGAAATTACGAAAAAATAATTTTGCAGAAAGATTTACAATAAGTAATAAAATCGTCAGTATCTTGAATAATGCATTTTTCGAGACTATTAGTATGCAATACTTTATACCAATCGCTGGATAGCTTGGAATCATGTGAATAGAGATAGGTACCGAAACAACCTCATTTCCGTATACACGATACATGTAGCTATTACTGCGCACCGGAGAGTACTCCAAGCACGATTCGGTCAGGATTTCTCAATCCGCTGTCAGCCATAAAGGCATCTCTTCAATATAAATTTTGGGAAAGTTCTACTCCTGTATAATGTTCAGCTCGGATAACACCTCTTCTCTACCATGAACATGGGCGACCCTAATGCTGTATCGTTGAGGAGGAATTGAGTTAGTGCTTGTCTTTCGCAAGAGATTAAACTCTTTCGCGGATCCCTGAATAACTGGGAAGATATTGGGTTAGTTCCCGCGACGGCCTATTTATAGAATGCCTTATCTGCTCGCGTAGACGTCGCACTTTCTCCTTCAGTTTCGAAGTCTGTAAATAAGATGAGGAAATGCTGCCGCTTGTAAAGGACGACCTTCAAACAAAACAGTGTTTAGGTTAATGCAATGATTTCCAAAGGCGAAAGATCCGCATCCCCCTTCTACTTCAACATTAAACTCGTATGTCTCCACACACCCTAATATAGAAAGTCCTACTAAGATTCTTCGAAGCTAATGCTACCTTTAATATGTATGATATGTAATATGTTTGTCATTGAATTATACACGCAGCTACACATCTTAAGCATTGTCATAACCTCTCAAGAATTTTACTAGAAATTTACATAGAGAGATTCTGCATTTTGATTCAAAAAGACGCTGATTCTACTCTATCAACTCTACTTCTACTCTTCAACTATCTGCGTCCCACAGTTTTCAAGTCATAGGTGGAATCCCATTTTGGTGTAGTATCGTCAACCACCTCCTTTTCATTAGCGCACTCGGCTGAAAAAGAAACTTCGTTTGGCAATCAAAAAAGATTATTTTCTCTAGGAAGTTTTAAAGTTGAAATTATTCGATAGTCGAAAACCGTTTGTTAGAATTCAGACATTGCTTAAGTTATATCTTGTGTGAATTCTTTATTGCATTCCGTTTGGCCATATTATTCCAATGAAAATCTGTAGTTATTAAATATGTATTTTTTCTTAATGTGCGGGATGCAATTCCATGTATCATTCTGTATGAAATTTGTCACCTGAGATATTTTGGAATCCTTTCTACGCTGGATTGTTATGTATAATTTGTTCTTTTAAACAGTTACTTGAGGCTACAGTTGAGTCTTCCATGATTATCTAGACTCAATATCATGATGAAAAATAGACATATGGAGGTAGGAATGATACATTCGCCGTGAAGACAGAGTGTACTGTAGCAGTCAATTATCTCAACTTAGATTTAGGAGATGATATGTGATTTTCTATTTCAACATAATAATAAGTTTCTGAGGTGGGTTAGCAACTTGATGGTTGATAAATATTAGTATATTTGTAAAAAGATCAGTACATATATTGAGATATATCAAAACATTGACATCATGTTCGTTATGATTTTCATCTACGTTCTGTGTAAACAAAGAATTCCCATGCTATTCTTCGGGATATATCGTTTCCCAATGGTTGAAATATCAGAATCGTTAACTCCTTCGATCATTTCATTACCGTGAGTGGTTACCGAAACCCTTGGCCTCACTTTTGCTGGAAAATTGCGCTCCCTACGTCCATTGAATCGCTCCAGTCTCTGCGCACCACCCTGCCCTTTGAACCCGTAGTCACTCTCATTGTTCCCTACTGGTCACAGACTGCCATCTCTGCATTCCTAATCCTACAAAGGATCTCCGCCCATTCATCCGGCTCTAGAACGGCCCTTCAACTAGGTTGTCTAGGCTTAGTCCCCCAGCCGTCGGGAAGGTCGCACGAATGAGGAGGCCCTCCCTCGTCAAAATCACGAATTCGCATTACGCCGCCGCAGATCTCGGGAGGACTATCCCGTCTCAGACCACTTAATCTCCTCATTCTGTTTTCAACGGATTAAATTCGGTGTGGTCTTGCGGCGGCGACGGCGCCCTTTTGGGAAGTTACTTGCGCGAGGTTGATAATCTCTGGGTGGATGAGGAAATTGGGAAAGTTTGCGGATAAAGAGGGCTCGATAGGAGGCTTTTTTAGGGCCACATAATGATTTCTAATTGATCGCGGAGTCCTTAATTACGACCGAGTTAATGCGGGGAGTTCTTGAGTTTCCAAAATTTTTTTTCCAACCATTAACTCGTGTGAAGTGTTTTATCAGTCTCCGCTTTATAATTAAGGACATCGAGATTTGAGTAATTCGAGATTCGATTCGATGTTCCGTTCGAGATTCGATTCGAGTTTAGATCCGGTCTGTTGTAGGACAGCATTTGCATTTCTAATCATGCGTAAAGTCGTGTGGCTACGCAATACAAGTCGAAGCATGTTTAAGTTTGCACGGAAGAGCTTTTTGCTTTTATGTTGCTATTAGCTTTAACCCTTTAAAATATGAGTACCAAGAAAGCACCATTTTTATTCACAAAACTTGTGCAGGACTGCACTACGAAGACGTACTATGCACAAGTTTGGTTTTTTTTTAATACATGGTGCACCTCTTGTTCCACTGACAGACCTTCGAAGATGTCGAGTATATTCAAGGTGTATTTGTGTATGTTTATTTAAAGTATGCTCTATTGCTTTAAATTGCTGTATCTGTCTTAAATGTGAGTAGTAGCACTAAATAACTTGTGAGGTGTACAATCGTTTCAAACGTTTTAGTCATTCAAAGAAGGCTATCTACCCTCCCTAGGAAGATAATATTATTCTCATAGAAACATTCAAAGAAAGAGTAGCTAAACTGTCTTGCATGCGCTATCCATAAAACACTGCTGCAGATGATCGAACAACTCCGCAGGCGAAAGCTCAAGGCGTGCCTGAAGGAAAGACGCATCTTCTCCTCTTCTCTGAGATGAAATAGAACTTGGGCGCTCCCTTAACGAAATCAACCCTGCTATCGATAGCTCTCCCGAATTCTCAAATTGCTATGCGAATTGATCGAAAGGGGACATGTTCAAGCTACGCCTTCAGCAGAACGTCTCCATAGTAACTGAAACTTTTCCTACCAGGGACCCGAATCCGCAGACGGATTATTATTAAATAGGTAAGAATGAAAATCCTGGAGGAAAAGGCGACAAATATTTTGCCGATTTTGGCGTAGAAATTTAGAGATGAGGCAGAAAATGTTATGAAGAAGGAGGAAGAAAATTAAGAATTAAGAAGAGGGGCATATTCGAGGATATCAAGAAAGTTAAGATGCAGACGATGTAGGAAATTTTCCGGGGTAAAAAAGGGAAACGGAATATTCATAGCTTTCTATTTAAGGTTTTTCTAAATGTTTGAGGATTCCTCGTTTTGAGAGTTAATGGAAAACGAAAATAAATTCCGTATTTAGTGAATTAAATAATAATGATAATAATATTGATGATTTCTATAATGAAAACAGGAAGCCAATCCCAATTGCATCCGTTTTAATAATTAATCAACAATAACAAAGGACGAACACACACGACCATAACCCTAACCGAAAAAATCCGACTAACTGGGATTCGAACCCGGGATCTTGCTAGGGCTTGCTAGAACTTGCTAGGGCTTGCTAGATTTTTCTAGAACTTGGAGGGCTAGCGTGTTAGCATGCTATCCACTCAGCCACCGCGATTGTGTTTTAAATTTTATATGAACCAGCGCCTTTTATTAAGTTTGCATTTTTCCTAATTTGCTTAATTTATTTTACTTTTCAGTGAAGAAAATTTTTCTTTTATTGCGCTGTATTGCGGCGAGGTCGTCATTACTCATGATGAAACAAACCCAACCAAAATTCTGGCTATCTGACTCAAATTCAGCGAGATTATTAAACCGTGGGTGTATTTGTTTGCATTCTAAGTGATCAAGGTATCCAGAATATTGGTGCTAAATGTGATCATAAATGGCGATTATTTACTATAAAACCAATCCTGCATTTAGATAGGAAATTAATATCCTTTTTCCTTCAAAAAAGAGTAAAATGAATCATATTCTAAGGATTCGATGTAATAGTTTCAAAACCAACCCTTCGTTTGGTAGATTTACTTTATGACAAAGAACAGGGTTCGCTTTAACTTTGGATTTCGATCAAAAGGTATTGTATTCATTTTACTATGTTTTATATCCTTGGTAATTTTATGTATAAGATAATAGTGTAATGTCTTCCGCATAGTGGTAAGTGCAGAAAAACTTCCCTTAAGACCAGAGATTAGAGTAATGAAAGTAGTGTAAATGGACAGCTCAGACTTCACAGAGAGATTTCGCCTAAAATTGAATTCACTCTCAATTACGCGCTCAACGTCTCCGTTTAAAGATTTTAATCATCGTCAAACACCAAGACAAACTTCCTCCAAATGGTAATGAACTTCCTATTCCTTCCTCCCTCATAGTGCGCCCACCCTTTCTCCTACACCTCTTAGGTCTCATTTCCAAACGCTTTCATCTCCCCACCCTCCGCCTTCTCATCTCCTTTGTTTCGGCTCCTCCGACTGAGGCTTTGCCCAAAGCACTCGCTCCAAAGATAATTGTTGTTTCCCGTTCCTCGTCTGGAAGGAACACCTTAAAACCGCGAATGCGACTCGGATTTCTCTGGGTAAGGACTCAGTTAAACTCTTTCCTCTTTAGATAGTTACTCCTCCGAGCTGTCTGCCGTACTGTCGACCGCGAATTGAGCGCGGCTAACCTGCCGACCTGTGACCGCTCGTCTTTCTTTCATCTCCCTCACACGGGAGTATTCGCCCCCTTTTCTCGGCGGACGTTTCTTTGTCTGGAAAATTAAGAGGTATCACTGCGAGAAAAACGTGATATCTCGTCCCCCGCTACCTGTTCGCATTCCGCCGAAAGATTTTTCTTATATTCATCGAGTTTCTGGTCGTTGAACCGTCTTGCGGGAAGGGAATTCTATTCTTCGAACGTGAAGGGAACGGGAAGCTTTGTCAAAGCTCGGTATTTGGTATCCTTATTCGAATTCCAAGAACAAAAGCTTTTTTATTCGTTGGGAAAAAGTCTCTTGATATTTTCTAATTGTATACCATGAGACCTTTGTGAGGAGCCCTCTATAACCTCTTTTATACTTTAAAGCATCATGCTATATAGGGGCGATTTTCTATCATCTTTTTAACTCCTTTCTTTCAAGAAGCGTTGTGACATTAATATAAAAATAACGCTTCTTTCCTCTATTACTTATTTTTCTAAATAATGACAGTTTATCCCTATACGTTTTTCTGTAGACAAATCAGATCATGTGGTGGTAAACTAAGCATGTTACTAATTTCAAGTGAATAACTGCAATTTTTAATCAATTGATAGTAAACGGCCAGATATCTATGAAGCCGTGTCAATGTCCACTTCATATTACATGTGTTTACACACTTTTAATTAGTTTACCGTGGTTTGAGAATAACATTTTGATACCAATTAGTACTACCGGATCAATGTTCGTGCCAATATATAAGAAATATTATTATTAGTTAATTATTATTTACGTGGTTAAAACACATGCATTGACTATGTAAATAGTTGTTTAGAAATTGTGAAATCTAATTCAAGCCTTCTTACACCGAAATGAATCGGCCTATTGCTCCGTGATATCTAATTCGTTTACCCCCTCTTCCAATAGTGAATTTCAGAGGTAATTTATACATCGGTCTTAAGATCCAAATTATAATTGCCTATAAGTAATGAGATTCAATAAGGGAAAGAAGGCTAAATTAACGATCAGGGTCGATGGGGAAAAACTAGAGCAGGNAGATCATGTGGTGGTAAACTAAGCATGTTACTAATTTCAAGTGAATAACTGCAATTTTTAATCAATTGATAGTAAACGGCCAGATATCTATGAAGCCGTGTCAATGTCCACTTCATATTACATGTGTTTACACACTTTTAATTAGTTTACCGTGGTTTGAGAATAACATTTTGATACCAATTAGTACTACCGGATCAATGTTCGTGCCAATATATAAGAAATATTATTATTAGTTAATTATTATTTACGTGGTTAAAACACATGCATTGACTATGTAAATAGTTGTTTAGAAATTGTGAAATCTAATTCAAGCCTTCTTACACCGAAATGAATCGGCCTATTGCTCCGTGATATCTAATTCGTTTACCCCCTCTTCCAATAGTGAATTTCAGAGGTAATTTATACATCGGTCTTAAGATCCAAATTATAATTGCCTATAACGCAACAGCTGCTACTCTGGTCTCGTTCGAGTGCCAAACTAATTTTTGAGAACATACACCTAACGTTGTTACTGCTGCAGATCGGACAGCGAGTAAAGTTGGCTAATCTTGAAATTTATATTACAAGTTACTAGTACAAGTATAACTTCTGTGCTTCTGATAATAAAGATTTTTGAAAAGTATGATTTGTTTCGAATGCACAGCTTTAGAACGCATTTAATAAGAAAAACTTGCGTCTTTAACGATACATAATAATAATAAATATGGTTAAAATTTTGCGCTAGATTTCTAAAATAGTTAGCTACAAAAACAGAAATTATGGATCATTGATCATTCTTACTCACCCACATTTCTTTATAAATTATAATGAATAACAAATCCATGAGATAACCGCTCTTATAGGACCAAAGTCTATTTTAAAGAGCTTCCTTATTTATGATCTCTTCTCCTATCCCACTGAGTTTCCTTTTTTCGAATTAGGGATCTTTTCATAAGATTAAGCGAAAGGGAGATTTAATCATAGGATTTCCTCCGTGGCTTCTCCTAGCAATTTTCTCGTTTGTTCCTTGGCTTTTCCTTATTTTTCAATTTACGGAGTAGGCTTTTCCCTCTAGAGCCACCATCCTCCAGTTGGCAATATTTTTTCTCCTTTTGACATATTATCAGCCATAATTTAACCCTCAACTCCCACGAGTATTCTTACCGGCGTTTCGGGTTCATTTTGTGAAAAGGAGTTAACCTCTTCACTTTTTACGGCTCGCCAGTCGCTGGTCTCGATGGAATACAGGTTTGTTATCACTGCTTCTTCTATAAGTTAAGCGAAAAATTACCGCGTAGCTATATAGTTTGGAATTTTATTTTAATTTTATTGGAAAAATCTGGATGTTTTAGGTCAGGATGTTTCTTTTTGAGAACTTGTAGAAAATACCCAAGGAGAAACGGATATGACCATCTAACCCATTTCCTTGTAGAAAATAGCATATTGTGTCTTCTTGAATAATTTCATTCATTAGGTGAATATGTAAATTATGTGAATATTATGAAAAATATTTTTATTACGTCCCCTTTTATAAGTTGATTTCCTATATAGGTCGACCCCCGAATAGGACTGATATTATGTAATATGACTTTTATTTCACTCATACCTCTTAGATAAGGCTACTCTAGATTTTTCCTTGGATATCAAAAAAGGGTAGTGATACGTGTGAATTAATCTTAATTATAAGTCAAGGACTTTTTTAAATGCATTATTTCAAGTTATGAAGGACAAAAGACTTGCATGTTTGAAGTTTGTAGCATTCACTTTTGAATTTTACAAGTTAATTATACTTTCATGTCAAGATATACAGACAATCATGAACATATTTTTGCAAGCTTGCGTGGATTTTCAATTCAAGTCAGTTGACCAGATTCTATTATCGGGTTGTTACTTCTCGACTCTAACTTAGAGGTAAGGAAAGGAATTGAAATACGGCTAAGTGAAGCTACGATATGTATCTTTCTCTATGTTTATTTTCTCTACTGCTATAGCTTAGGCATATTACCTGTTAGTTATTTGTCACCTTTTTAACACTACCTTTGTCAGTGGTGATACATGTACATTTAAGCCCTGCAAACCGCCAATGGCGCATGGCAGGGGGTGTAAAACACCTATAATAATCCCTCCATCTCCTCCGTGGGTTTTTAAGGCCTCTTTTTATCTGTAATCCGAATAGTCTTGTTCTACTGACTTGACTTGATACTTTTATGTAGCAGATTTAAAAATGTAATTCTGCAGTGTAAGATATCAACGTAACATATTTATGAGCTTCGAGAGCAAACTATCTCTCTCTCAATCTCATCAGCACTCCGAACTAAGTCTGAATAATTATGCTTAATATTTAATAAGTTTCTGAACTGACTAAAGTAGAATTGGGGAAGAATTTTTTGAGGCCATTTTTTTCTGTCAGAATAAGGAATTCTCAGGTAATACGACGTTGAGTCTTGGATATTATTCATTCATATGCTTCTCTAATTCCTCGTTTATAGCTTCATTTTTAAGCTAATTTTGTCTCTCACTCCTCGTAAAGTGTGCTACCCACGGTATCTCCAACGGTCCTTCTCAAATATTTTCTTTCCTAATCTTCTCTCTCTCTTCCATTCCTCTTTTTCCCAGCATCACCCATCTATTTTGATCCTTTTGTCTTTTATTTTTAAAGGGATTAATTAGCGGCGAAAACCCCCACGTAAAGGTACATATTTTCTCTAGCTGATTCCCTTAATCGATCTTTAAAAAATTAGGCACGCCGTAGAGTGGTAGGAGCGCTTCCCTAATGACCTCGGTGTCCAGAGTTAAATTGAAGTTAAATCGTGTCGTTCATCACTCACCGTAGTTCATAGGATGGTGTTATTATTAGCAACGCGGACCTCTAATGAGCTAGACCAATTACAGAATATTAAATAGTCTCTTTGTAATAAAAGAAGTGTGAGTAGACATGTGATGTATTGAATCATCTTCTCTGCCCACCAAGTTTGATTAAATCGTTGTGAATATTAGTCAATTGCGTTATTTCGTAAATGGATTTTTTTCTTTCTCATGTTCAGAATTTACCTTCGCTCTTCTTCTTTTTTCTAGCCTACTTGTTTTTGCGAATCACCGTTCGTCGCGCGAATTCACGGAAAACGGTTATTACATTCTGCTACTTTATGCACAGTTTTACATATGGCGTTTCGTTTCTATTTCTCATGCGGTCTTTGGGTTTTATTGTAATCAACAGCAGTCAGTAATCTCCCACCCTGTTTAATTATCTTGGATTTAGGTCGTTTCAAGCAATGATACTCTACTTCAGAGGCTCATTCAACCCATAAGATAAATTATGTCAATTTCACGGTCAATTTGAAAAAGTTTTTGCGGAAACGTTGTCTAAATTACCGCTGATGAGGAATCTTATCTGCGACGCTTGCTCGTTTCTTGGGATATAATAACCATTACATTTCTACTCAATATTGGGCCGCTTCCGAAGCTTAATTTCTTCTCCCTCAGGCATCTTACTCCTTCATTAGGAATGGGCCGAGATTTACCCGAAGATATCGATCTTTCTGAATTTCTGTGATACAAATCCAGCAGAAATTTCTAAGTGAATTTTGGAGGAACTGTTTCAAGCTGTTCAGAGATGAACGAAATATAACGTAATGGGCGGAACATGTAGCGTTAACGAAGTTTTTATTACCATTGGCAAAAGAGATTACAGTTCATGGTCACATGAAAATGATGATTGAAATCATGATTCTTGACTCTTCTGTTTTCTTACTATAAAACT
>KZ308436.1:683379-737950 GCA_000376725.2 Ladona fulva
TAATTATATATAAAATTTATTATTTTTAAATTTAATTAATTTATTATATTCTTAAGCAAGGCCACATTTTGTTTTTATTTATAAATCATGATGTTGTTTGTTATTTATCATTTAATTCTTGCTTTCTCCTTTAATCCTTAGTTTTCGTCGTCTTACCCTCTCTTATCGTCACACCTTCCATCGCTTTTCGGTTTTAGAATCTCCCACTCCGTTTTACGAGCGTTCATTCTCTTGCCATCCCATCCCCTTCTCTATCTTCCTACATCCTCCCGCACCATCTCGTCAGGGGGCGAATCGGGACGACGGTGCTTTTCGGGCTGCCTAAAGGCCTTTACCTCCCACGTCGGCGCTTTTATCTCCGCGAAAAAAGACATCCAACGCCTTCGGCGCTTGTGTTGGATTGCGTATTCAGGTGTTGGCAGGTGAGAAGGTGGTGGATGAGGAAGGGTGTTAAGGACGGTGATTTCGGTTCCTAGAGAATGCCTAGAGTTTCCGGTGAATTGCTTCGTAGTAATGCGGATGAAAGCTTCGCGTTTGTTTGCTTGCCTTCCATTTTACATGCGTGCGAATGGAATTCGTTGTTAGGAAAAAGTGGTGATGAGTCAATAAGATGGCAGTGTCTGGGAATCATGAGCTCCTGTCTTGTGGGATTGAATAACCGCTACAAGTTAGATCTATTTAGCAAGGAATTCCTGTCATTAAGTCTGTTAAATCTATAGAACGATTCGGTTTTGTTCAGCGTTGATGTGCTTATATAATGTTTATGATCAGCTTAATTTTTTAGTTTAAAAGTACTTTTTTCTCTTCTCGTATGTAAAGCGCGCGCGATATTGGGTAAATTTGCGTTTATTTTGCATGAAAGTTGTGCCATATTCTATATATTCATAGGCACTATATTGTTATAAACATGATTTGACTTATAATCGGTCTCATT
Organism: Ladona fulva; assembly: GCA_000376725.2. Classification (NCBI taxonomy): domain Eukaryota; kingdom Metazoa; phylum Arthropoda; class Insecta; order Odonata; family Libellulidae; genus Ladona; species Ladona fulva. The sequence continues at coordinate 684,314 of KZ308436.1, forward strand.
TTGCTAAAGTTTCTCGGCCGGCATGAGAGAAAAGAAATATTAAAAACTTCTTTTGTATGAAAAAATTAAGTTACTCATGAAAGAGCTCACTTATAATAATAAGAATAGTAGTGGAATTTTAACTGTCCATTAGGAAAGTCGTCACTTAATCTATTTCACGTAATTCTCTTTCTCAAATTTTTGGGGAAACCAAACTAGACATTCTGGCCGTAAGGGCTTACTTGCGTTGTATTTTCTCCTTAAATATTTAATAAAATTTGCAAATTTTTAGATGAGTTTATCACCATCTCTATTCTTCTACCTATGAATCTACCATTCAGAGAGAAGCCTGAGGTTCCTTAATATATTTAGGAGAAAACGGTAGATGTGGGATAGGAAAAAATCAGCTTAACATTTTTGAAATATTTTAATTCAGTTTTCCAATGAATTTCATTGTTATGATTAGCTCCAATTTCCGCAAAATAGGGTTGGCTTCGTACGTAAAATTTATATTGCTTAGTATGCGATGAACAATGATATCTTTGTCTATGTAAGTACCATGCAAATTGTCTTTCGACGTGTGGCGGGTGATGCACCATGACTCTGTTTCCCTAATCAATTACTTTCGCGTATCGTTTGCGGAAAAAAATAGTTCTTTAATCGATTCGTTCTACATTATATTTCTCTGATCTTTCTCAGAGTATCAGAAGTAGATGTCTATGTAACATGGTGAACCCATTATATCGGCTACATCACTTCTGAACCTGCTTTTCTAAATTTATCCAGTAAATTAATCCTTTCTTTAACTCTTGTAACTTCTAAAGATTCCCATCCTGCGTCCTGAAGCATATGAGTAACGCTTACTGATTTATTGTAGAAATTCTTCACAAAAGGTATCACCTTTCGCTGCTCCTTTTCTAATTCCCGAATACAATATTAATCGGCTAGGTCCCATACACTACACCCATGATGAGATATGGCCTAACTAACGCAAAATAACATCGCTAGCGAACTTTTTCTTCGCTCCTACCTTCGGAGCTTCTCTTACAGAAGCCGAGTTTCTTAAGTGCTATTATATATATGGATATATATGGTGCTATTATGTTATGGATGTGAGTACTCCATGCTGAGTAATTAGTGAGAGTTACTAAGCTTGTTTCCAATTTAAGTTTGCTATAGCTTTTATTTTAAGATTTTAAATCAGCAAACGATTTAAGGGTTTTTATCATCTATCTAAAGCTAGTACGAGTTAGTGAAAATTTTCTTTCGTCAAAACCTCTCATTGTACTGAAAGACCCTCGTATAAAAAGTCTTTTCCTGCGTCGCCTTAAAAAGTAATTAACGCGCCATAATTACGTAGAGTAATAAACGAGCATTTCATTGCCCTTTGGGTTTAACGCATCCCAGTTACTTTCATTCGTCCTCTTTGCGGAACTCTCCGCCAACTAAAAATCAGGCGATTTCGTGCTTGGCTTGCATCCGCATCCAGCTGCGGATTCAAAAACGAATTAACTGCGTTCGTTAATATTGCTCCCTCTCTAATTTACTCTGTTGAAACGAGGTTTGCGTGTATTTCATTGGATGGTCCCACGAACTCTCTACTGTTACATGAAAAGCCCTGCGCATCCTTTGGTGGTGACAGCGATTTTGTAATTTTGTGAGTAAATTTCTGTCATCGCCAGCATTAACGAGAGGGTAGCTGTTTTTCTTTGACGTGTAAAAAATTGGATAATACGGATCTAACAATAAGGCTTCGTGCATAAATTTACTGATTTAGATCAATGTGTTTCATGCTTTAGATCTTTAAATAAATTTTATATGAGATATTAAACGTTAAACAACTCGTCAACGTTTTCAAAATTCTCTCCCTATAAAAATAATTTAACAATTTCTTTTTTTCGCTTAGTATACGTAATTCTTTAAGTGCCTATGTTTCCTTATTTATTTTCGTTCTATGAAACTGTACGTTACATTTTCTTGAAGCAGTTGAAATTACATTATAAAAGCTATTTAAAGTACTTAACCTAGTGATTCCTCTCTTTATCATGCGACCACGAATGGCGGATGTAGTAGTATAAAAAAATTTACTCGTCAGTTATTTGATCCCTAAAATGGATGAATACTCATATTTATTCGTCGAAAAGAGCCTTTAATTATAGGGTTTTTATTAAGCTTCGTGAGCTGTTATTGTTACTAAACAAAGCTTGTGGTTTCGTGAATTATACACATGGAGTATACTACAGTTAACTGAAGCTAAGGAATCAAATATTCTGTTAATATACAAAAGTCTCCGTTTAGTCGTTTTTATATCAGCTCATGTAGTTTTCTTTATTCAAACTTTCATCTTACGGATTGTTACGGGTTTTCAAATCGGATTCTTTTCTTCGTCTCGTGTGTATTTAGGAATAGCCTGAATCTATTTCACGGAGTTGAAAACCTTTTCTGATATTAATAGTTTCATGCTAATGTACAACTTTTGCTGTGCAGCCATTTTTCTTAGGAACCAAATTTTTCCAGCTCTAGTAATCGGTACCCAGTTTGCAAATTTCTTTAGGAAACTCAATATGCCGATAAACTTAGGTCGCGCTGAGATTGGATGAAAGGAATCTTGACCATTTTGTTTTTGCTCTTCCCGTGTTTCGGGCATTACCCCCCAGAGGTCTCTTTATTCCTCTTCCAATATTCCCCTACTGTAGTTTCTCATGCGGTCACTGCTTGGCATTTAGCCCAAAATGCTCCTTTAATTTACCCTTTCCTTCCCATTCTTATTATGCTCTCTCTTTCACCATTTGCCCTTCTCTTTTGTCGTTTTCTCATACACTCTTTGCTGCGATAATGTGAACCCTTCTCTTTCTCGATCTCTTTCCATTCTCCCCTTCGAAGTTATGCGTACAGTTTTCCTCTTCCAAACCGTAGTGGTCCCATAAGTAAATGAACATCGTCACTTTAAAACGGACTCATTCTTCAGGATAACGAGGTTCATCGGTGAAAATCCGAAAGGAAAATGATTGGTTTCTTTCTTTAAGACAATCTCTACGTCTTTCGAATTGCCGAAAGTAAAATTTTCCTTTCGTTTGATATTATGCTCTCTTATATCTTTACTCCGATATATTGTATTTCCTTTCAATAACAAAATATTGTTATGTGAATTTGATTGAATGCTTCCTTGTCATATAATTATTGTTTTTCTACTTTCTTCCCATCTAAACTTTCGTGGCTAAAATGTCCATACTTAAATTACATTCCCTTCGTTGTATTCGTCACTTTTTCTCTCACTGGGTAATCATCTTATCCCTTTTCTCCTCATGAAAGCGCTATGAAAACTCAAATTATAGTAAAAAATAAAATTAATAAGCATCAGCGATGTTTTGTGGAAATACTCCATGTTTGAAGAAAAAGAGACTGTACTTTTCCTTCAATCCTGTGGAAAAAGTACAAAGTCTCTTTCCCATAAAGCATCAAATTATTGTTCTTTTCATTGATTAGCCGTAACTGGACCTATTTCTGTCCTTGATAGTATAGTAGGGGAAAGTCGTAGTCATATAAGACAACCTCAACGACGTGTTTTTACCCCGTGTGAGAAAGAGAGATTAGCTGGTTGCCATGGAGTTTTGGCTGCAATCCCATCTGGACGTATCAAATTTTAAATTTTGCCCTCTGAATCGGCTGGGGATTTAAAAAATCGATCATCACGTGGGAATCAAATCATCAGACTGAAACGTAAGTTCGATTTTCTGTTGGGTTTTTAATGAGAAGAGTCGGGGTTCCAGAACAGAGCGTTTGAAAATTTTATTAGGGGAGTGGACGGAGTGGATTAGAAAAAAATGTGAATTACTGAAAGAAGATAAGATTGCTCCAAACACTCGTAATACTAATGTTTATTCAGTGTATCGTCCGTTGCTTGGACTTATGCTTAGACTTAGCTGATCAGTGACCTGTGCATGGAAATATATGGAGCCCCAAAAATGCTCGCCTACCATATTTTATTTCATGGATCCGAAAAAGATGATCACCAATTTCATTATTCTTTAATGTACGTTTTATTCTATTGAATATTTTTAACCTAAACCATTATTCTTCATTCTGACACAGTGAAAACTACATTTACGTGCATTTCACAGTAGCGTACTCTTTTGGTACGCCCTTATTGTAAAATTTTCTGGATAAATACTATCAGCGGTTATATAATGGCATAGGAACGCTCCTCTTAAGAGTGAGACATAACTGTCTGTAGTCAGGCGTGTTCCCATCGAGTCTATATTTCTCCCCCACTCTCGTACGTGCTTATTTCTTTTGTGAGTACACAAGGAAGGTCTCTTGTAAAAAAAGTTGAAAGACACTTTTAGGCCTCATAATGGTGATTTATATTTACGAAGTAAAAATCAAATCATAATGACTATGATCATGACATAGATACATCGTACCTAAGCCTAAATAATACCCCAAATAGGAGTATTTACGCCGCCAAAGTAATCGCTGAGATCTCACATTCGTCGTCCAATGACCTTTTCACTTTACTCAAAAAATTCTTCTTTCCAACCAAAGGAAAGTATCCTAGGTTATTTCAATCGTAGAAAAGTTAACTCAAAATAAGTCATTCGCGATGTCATCCCAAAAGAGCATATAACTACCGTTTTGAGCTTGTAACCGATTCTCTTGTAGCTCTGATGTCGTTCAAATGCAATCACATTTCCTTTTTCGCGTCATCGCGACTCGCGGAAAACAAACCTGCAAATTTTTCTCGTTAATCGGATCTGTCCCAATTCCAATGGGTGTTCTTCTGTTGTTTGCCCTTTGATACTTGCTGTCATCTCTTCGAATGTCACGCATTACAGAATTTTATCCTCGGGCAAAAAGCCCGCGTCGACGTGCATCAGCGCATGGGCTAAAAGGGACGCCGATGGCGGCAAACGCGGCAGGGAAAACGGTGAAGTTTCGAAATTCAATAGCGATCACCGCAGTCATTCTTCGGGAAGCAATTTTCCACACGTCTGCTGCAAATCCCTCCACCGGCACGCATTTTCGCCGCCGATAGTTTCCCCAAAACTCCATCTCGCCGTCACCACACACGGCCACTCTCCCTTACCCTCACTCCGAAAAAATGCGTGAAAATTTAATTTCGGCCTCCTCCAACCGCATGATACCTAGCCCACTTTCATCCCGATATATACGGCTACCCTCTACAATCATCGCTTTCCCCCTTTTCTCTCGTCGCTTTCTACCTTCTCTTTTATCACGGTATCTCTTTCGATATCTCCAACTTTCTGGTTGAAATAAATCGGTTTTATTACAGCCCAATGGACTTTGCAAACATTGTGCTCCTTTGTTTACTTTTGGTTGTATTTACGATATTTGGGTCTTAAAATTAAGGAGATCTATGCAGTAGATATAAGGAGTTATTAGATTTCTATTAAACGTTGTTCTTCATACTCTTCTCATTCTTCCCTCTTTGGATAATCATCTCCTCCGTCTTCAGAATTAACCCACCATCTTAATCAGCATACCGTTCGGGTCGCATTCCTTAATATACGTTGGTAACCGAGATGCATACTCGTATATCAATAGCGAGAGTTTCATTCAGTCCTTTCTACAGTTCATTCATTTATAATAAATATTGTATATATTTGTTTTTCTCCGTCTGCAATTACTATATTCAAGCAATCCACTCTTATGTAAATATTACGCAAATTCGTGTTTCCCTTTTTCTACGTGTGTCTTTATTATTTATTCTATGTCTTGTTTTTCTCCGATAATTCAGACGGCAAAGGTTCGCCATCCTGTCCTAAACTATGCTTCAAAAAGTAAGATTGCTCGTGCGTTTGACACTAGGCAAATGTATTTGAAAATTAAACACGAGAATTAAAGAGATGTCGTGGACTGGTCACAGCATTAGATGATACGCCTAAATTTAGTTCTCTCTAATCACCGAGTGAAAAAAGCGGATGCCGTTACTCCTTCACCGCTGACAGCTACAACGTTGTCTTTCACAATAAGTATCATCCTCTTGCGCAGACATGGTTAGGGGTCGTTTCTGTCGCCATCTCCCAAATTCTGACATGGATGACCACGATGTAGGCTTCGCGAGTTGAAAGCGACGAAATTAAGACGCCCTTCGTCAATTAACTTTCCTCCCTCGGGCGACATTTTTTGTCGAAGAAGCAAAATTAAGGGTCGCATAATTCAATCATTCCTAAGAGAGAGAGAAGTTAATTACGTGGCGGCCTCGCTTCAAGCTTTGCAAAGGGTTTGTTTGTGTCTGCGGACACCGCTGCGGTGTCATTACCAGGCGTCATAAGCGCCAGTCTATTTTTAATCACTTGAAAGAGCGCGGTTGGGTGAGCTTCGGGTCCATACTCTGATGATATTAGAAAATTTTGGGTCCCCATGCGTTAGTCGGTTCTGCTTTCCTGGTACAGCTGCGGATTAGATTAACCGATGTCTACATCCTTTCTTTTAATAATCGAATTTGATCGCGCTAAGTTAACTCCGAACTCGATTTTCCAACTTAATCTCAAGAAAAGCGTACCTACTTTTGACCTTTATAATTTCTTTAATTTTATATTATATTTTTGTTTCAATACGGCACCTTTTTAGAATACCTCGGATGTTACTGTAATGATTAAGCTGTGAAATATATTTATTGCGGGAAATTTTCAAAGCAAGAATCCATTCCACGATAAAATAAATTTGAAGGAATTAAGTACCTAAGAATTATGTATTATGGAAAATAAGTTCAACATGATTCTATGACGACGGATACATCAACACGACAACGTTCAGTAGTTGAGAAACGCTACCCTAAAATATTACTGAGACAAAATAATAAATCAGTAAATAAAATTAATGCCTCAATTCTAGAAATTCGTAGTGAAAGAAAAACAGTGGATCTTTCCCTCAAGGAAATGAGGAATATTTAGCAACAACTAAACTTAAAACATCCCGTCCATTTAAAATCTGCGAAAAGCTATGCAAGAAGAAGAAAAGATTTGCTAGAAAACTTAGTCTGGAATATTACGAAGATATTTATAGCGACCTTTCTTTGGGAAGTGGCTTGTGCCTACTTATTTCTTTTCTGAATAATATACATCTCTTTTCAGACATTCTCTTTATTCCTCGGCCTACACACGGCCCTTCTCTTCGATCTTCCGTCCACCTAATTAAACCAGCTTTTTCTCTGTCTCATCTCAAACTTTCGGACCATTGACCTTCTCATCATATATCATCTCTGAGCTTTCACCTATCCCGTGTGATACGTCCAAAACAACGAACCTCAATCCTTTGATACGAATCAAATAGCTGTTTCCTCAGTCCATATTTATTCATAACCAATTTTATATTGACTCTCCGTTTGCTTTTTGTCATACGTTATCATCATATAATCCATCTAACTACATTCAGTTTACTCGATTGGTTCTTTTGAAAAGCCTGACCTCCGTTACCACGCAAAAAGTAGGCGAATTTACACCTGCATAGAGTCATGTTTGCCCCTCTGGACTAACGTAACCAGCCAACCAACATACACTCCTTCCATTTACAGGAGCCCTTTTAAGTCAGTTCACTCGGTCACTCCTAATTCTTTCCTTCAATTTATCCTCTCATACTCCTCATAAAATCTTTCCTAATTGCATCCAAAATATACGTACCATTCATAAATTCCTTCCTTAACGTAAAATTTACTTAAGGAGAAACACCGAATACGTCTGTCACGGTAACGTCCCTTTCCCATCATTTTTCTCCCCTCCGACCCTCGGGCTTCAGCTATCCCCGCTTATTACCTCGTTTTCCGCACATCTTCCATGTCTCCAAATCACCTATCACCCTCCCAATCCTATCCTCCCCCATATATTCCCTCAATTACGTCATACCTCGTTTCCCTTGCCCTGTACCCATCCTCCAAACTCACAGCTTCTATTAGCCTCCGTCACCCAATCGTATCGCTATCTATTCGCCCCTCGAGGTCCATCTCCCCTCTTTCTGGTGTCTCATTTACCCCAATTTCTTCCCCTCTCCACCTGCCCTTTTAACAACCCCCGCTAACCCCTTTCCGTGGACCTCTACTATTCGTTCCCTTCTCCAGCCAAAGCTCTCTTTTCCTCAATTTCCTCATATCAGGATTCAAGCGTCTCGTACATACCACACCCTTTTGGGCGCCTATGGGAAGCCAACACTTGTTATGACTACCTTTGAAACTACATCGATAGCCGGCTAGCCGTCAATTGGCGTGTGGCTGGAGGCGTAAAAAAAGGAAGGGCCTAAAGGTCAAGGGCGAAAAGGACCTATTTGTTTTCTATGTCACTACCGCTACTATCGCTTAAATGGTTAATAGATTTTTCAAACGATATCTCTTCGTGACTGTCTCTTTTCCGCTCGTAGTCTGTACCAAGGTCGCATAGTTCATTTTTTCTCCCTTTATCATACTTTCTCTGAATTAATTTGAGAATCTTAAGCAAGCTTCTAATTTTTAATCTTCCATAAATCCTCAACGTGCATCAAAGAATATTTTTATGTCGATAGCCACTTAACCGTAGCAATGAATTAACTAAATAATGAGTACAACTGCCAACAAATAAGTGTTATCATGACATAGAGGCTGATGCGTTTTTAGCGACCTGCAGTAGAATAAAAATTTAAGATTGAGTAGTTAAACCATAAGTAGTGTGCAATGTAATAGGGATCCATAAGTTTTGTAGATTGTAGAGGAATTTTTTAATCTGATAAAGGACCTTTTTGGAAATGACTTCTTAGTATCTTCCCTGTTAATTTATGGGTTTGGATTCTACAAAGATCTTCCTTAAACTAGATTTTTTACGTACATTTAAAACCTTCCTTGTTGATTGTAGCATAGCACTTTGTTTCGCAATAAAGTTATTCCCACCATTTGTTTCTATTAAAAGAACGGTAGACTAAGAAAACTCATACCTGTGCTGATCTCCGAGTATATAAGGAAATACTTTATTCATAACCCTATCTAATTAAGGGCGAGATGTAAGAGGAGAATTTTCAGTCTCTTCTTTTTCTCTATCTCATTCTGAATAAAGAATTCAATTATATTCTATTATATTCTAATGTTCCATTGTTTTACTCAATACTGTACACAGGATTTACACTTGCCGAAGTTATTTGCAGTATTATCTCCAAACAAGGCTTAAAAAAAGCTTAAAGCACTCCATTCAGAACTGTGATGTTAGAACGTGCTATACGTAGAAAGTTTTTCTCCTCAAGACTGGTACACCTACCTTTAATTTCTCTATCTAGCCCTTTTCTCACGATGTATGATAAAGTATGCTTAAATTGAATTATCTTTCACTTTGAGCCTGATTGGTTACCCTTCCAAACCACTAAGTTCGAACTATCGTGTTCTTCCGTAGGTAATCGAAATCATTCTCCGATTCAGGATCTTGCCGATCCAGTGAACGAACATTACAGCATTAAATCCCGAAAATCAGAGATGCTGAGATCGGGTTAGTCCGTCCAGGGCGCGGCCAACCCTTATGTCCTGGAGGCCATCTTTTCCCTATCCTAATTACCCCTCTCCATCTTCAACCCATTTGCCGCAAAAGAACCCTCATTGCGTGGCAATTACCTCGCGCTTTTGCCTCAAGGCTCCGCCTGCAAAGGTCCGTTAGGGAGGGGAAGAAATGACGTGTGTTGTGTACACGAGAGAGACTTCTCTCATGAACGGGGAAAGAGGACGCGTTATAGGGTGTTGTGTGGCGGGTAATGGTTGCTAGGTAATCTCCCCCTGGGTCTCTGGGCATCTTTCTCCCTCATAACAATCTTGCTTCCCCCCTTTCCCCTGTTTTGGCTCTCTGAAGAACAGTCAGTACCTATCGCGAACCCTTTTTGGCCATTATTTCTTGAAAAAATAACGAAAAGTAAGCAGTTAAGAGAGATTAAAATATCCTTCAGATAAATTGCGTGTAAATATGCTCATTTCAGCAAGAAGTTGATTCTCTCAGATCGGAAAATATTTTCGCATTTAATTCAAATTAATATCCTCAATTTTGATGTATGTGAAAGTAATAGCAGTTTTGAATAGTTGTTTAATGTGAATCTTACGGTAGTATTACTGTACCCTTACATCTTTTGAATGTTGTTCATGTTTGTTAAAAGTTTACGTTTTGAATCTTGATTTTTTTTGGAATTTGAATTCAAATACAATTGTTTTGATTCTTTTAATTTCGTGCGTAAACTCAAAGTTTTACGACTCTGAGGAGCGATACTACAGAAGCTGCGTTATTACTTTTACTAATCTTCTTAAACGTTGTGTATATGGATACGGCTGGATTTCATTTTAGATTCCATGCTTCACATTGTTTCGGAGAAGTCTCCATTTATTTTCTTCTCGGCTTCCTAAATGGATATTGTCCCTTTGTTACAATAATAATAATAGTAATAATAAGTCGTTTTTTGGGTGAGATTGAAACTAAAAGTTTACTTTGCCATCTAACCCATCGTCACATTTTATACAGTTATTCATTTCAAAATAATAGTAGACGAGGAATATAAGGAGAAAAATTTGGATGTAAAATTCCTAAGAGACATTTAGAGAAATATTACCCACTATCCACACAGGAAAACACCTAATAAGAGGGAAGATGTGAAAACCCTGCGCAAACCTACCGATAGTAATAGCTAAAGCGGAAGAACATTGTAGGAAAAAATTCATGCGCAATATATACATACAATTAATGCACAGGTGATAAGTACATGTGAGTAGTAAATCGACATTCACAAATAATGTACATTGACTATTATTCTAAATTATTTTCGCATTATTGTACATGAACAATTATAATTAATAATTGCTATAGGTAAATACAGTGGCTATGTAATTACAATCAGTGCAGTACATGATATAGATTGTATAAAAATACATGGAAGTTAAAGTACGTAATCAAAGATTAAATTAATACAAAGTCGATAAGATGTTTAAATGTAGAAGAAATAAGTTGCAAAAGGTCATCGAAATACCAATAACTCACATTTTATGAAGTAGATTAAATACTCTGTGACTGGATATTTATAATAACATATCTTCATAGAAAGTAGTAGTTTCTCATGGTAGATTAAATTCTAGTAATTTTAGAATGGACAATAAATGTTTGATTCTTCTTATTCTGAAGCTACAGGATAAATGACAGAAGAATATCATCAAATGTCTTTTATTTTTTCTTTACAGTTTATTTTTTAATTTATTCCCAATCTTTTACTTTCATGTTTAGGAGAATGTTGTCTCAAAGATATCTTTAATCAGGAAACCGTGAAAAATTGAAGTAGCAAATTTGTAACTCGATGTAAATTGCTAAACGATCTTGCACTAAAAGTCCTTGAGAACTACGCCTACAGGAACTAGAGACAATTTTAAAGGGAATAATTGTGCTATGGAACGGATGCGAGGCATTTAAGAGGAAAACCAAATTGGCTTACGCCCCATCAAAACTCATCTTTCCGTATAAGGCGGTTTCGCCACGCGTGAACCCGTAAGGATTATTTCCTTCGCCGTTTCTCTTTACCCTTGCTTTTATTCCTTTCGTTTTCCTTACTGAGACGTCCGACTGAAGAAAGTTTGCAAAGGAAAAGACGACGCGTATTTCCATGTGTGAATATTTATCGTGACAGTTTCAGTGCTCGGTGGTTAGAATATTCTTCCTTCTCAACTCCACACTGTCCTTTGTAGTTTTGCCTCTTGCTTCTTTTTGAGACCGTTTCTTCATGTTTGCATGATACTTCTACGTATTGCAAGGTTTCTCACCAGTGCATAAAATTCTTATTCTTCAATTACAATCCTTCTTCTACGGGTTTATGTTGCATAGGAAAACGCTGGAGAGTTAATGGTAGGGCCAGTTTTCTTTTTGTTGTCTTTAAGCTATCAGTATTGTAGTTACGCTACGCTTATGAAGTACTTGATATGCTGTTGTGACAAATGATACAGAAATAACCATTAAAATGCTTTGCATAGATATTTATAGAAAAAAGTAGCCACGGATGGTTGTGTTAGTTGATGTTGAAAAATCTCCAAACGCCATCAACAAGGTTGTTGGTTCTTTGTTAATGGTTTTGGAGTTTCTCAACAACAAATAGAAATGTATATTTAATTTGTATGCGTGAATACATCAATTTAACACTTTAATTTCTGAGATTGAATTTATTTCATTAAGGAATGATTGAATTTATTCTATTAAGGAAATGAAAACGACCTGCGTATAATATGTATGGTTAATTAAGGTATCTGTTTCTTTTCGTACAGTCATTACATTTCAAGCTTTTCAAGTAATACTCTAGTCAATATTTCATACTGTAACACATAAGTAATATTGATTTGATCTCTCTCTTCTTTACTATTATTTTTGTCTTCACTATGAGTGCATTACTTTTTCTCCCATTTTGCTTACTTTTTATGTGTAATAACTCGTGAAATACAAATAGAATACCCTCTGTGCACAGTGCTCAGTTAAATTATGTACTGTATGCAGATTCCACGCTTAAATTTAAAAAAATTAAAGGTAAAGTAAAACTTAATTAAGGACTACTACTTACATCTCATTGGCTGATACTGACACCTTTCGTCAAAACTGGTTACATTTTACAGTAGTTCGGAATTTTTATCTTATTTACTCTGATCGTTTTTACAGGTTTTAATACGATAATCTGGTACCTTCTCCTTTCCAGTAACCAACACAGAAACCACTATTTTATAATACTCAATGCGCCCTGTCTCTTGTATTCTTATACAAACTTCTTCGCATCTGCTATCTCCTCTTCGCTTCCCATGCGCCAAAGAATGCGGAATAACGAGGATCTGAAAGTAGGAGCGGATTCATTATTCATTAACCTTTCGATCGCTCTTCTAATGCTTCCTTTCTCTTTCGGTTCTTTGGGTGGTCGTCATGGGAATTATTCGCCGAAAGGGAAAGAAAGGATGAGGAGAAACCAAGAGAAGGATGCGAAAGGGGCAATGTTATGCATGTAAATTCTCATCCAGCCGGAGATGAAATTGGCTACCTCACTTTCTGAATATTCCTCAAAGGAGAGACGAGAGGTTTTCTACTTTGACCAACGAAGTGTTCTCTGGATAATTCTGGGAGAGTTTTTAAAAACTCGAGTCTGGAAACTATATATATCGCGTTTTCAGGAAAAAAATATTTCGAAGGTTTTCTTTCTTCTCAATAGAGTATTTGCGTATTTACATGTGATCTCTTCTAAAAAGGGGTTTTTATCGAGAGATAATTACTGAAAGCGGTGTAGACCTCGTGATATCGTAGAGAAATAATCTTTGGATAGTCAGTATCGCCTTAATTAACAGTAAGATGAAATCCGTTTCATCTTGATTGCTGATTAATCTAGAAGTTTATCTCATGCTCTTTTCAGACTGGCTTGGTAATTTTTATGGGGTATCTCTGCTCCGTAAAACATGGAGTAACTGAAAGAAAAAAGATTCCTAAGTTTTCTTTGTTTTTTAGGGAAAAGCAAAGTTATCTTCGACTTTGAATATACTTGGGAAATAAACTGTTTGAAGAGATAGGAGGAAATTTGTTGAATACTCATTCTATGCGGAAGAACATTGTGGGAAAAAATTAATGCGCATTATATACATACAATTAATGCACAGGTGATAAGTACATGAGAGTAGTAAATCGACATTCACAAATAATGTACATTGACTATTATTCTAAATTATTTTCGCATTATTGTACATGAACAATTATAATTAATAATTGCTATAGGTAAATACAGTGGCTATGTAATTACAATCAGTGCAGCACATGATNTACTTCATGAATAAGCTCTCTTTTACTTCCAAATAAAAAAAGCTTCTTAATCGAAAATCTTAAGATATCTAATTAATTATGTATATATATATATATTTTATGATTATTCTGAGGGTTCATTATATATTCAGTATACATTTACACAACATTTTATAGGGTTCCCGATCGTCTTGACGGCTACTGTAGCCGTTCTAAGGAACCGTGAAGTCACTACCTTACCTCACCTTACCAAGTAATACCTTACTCCTTTTATTTTATTTTATACTTCTATTCCCATTCTCTTTACATTAATAAGAAATTTTGATTTTTTGCAAATATTTGCATCTGAAGAATCTCCGCTCAAACAGTTATCTTGAATACGGTCTCTTCTTTCTCTTATAAATTCTTTTACCGATTTTTGTTTACCATATCCTCTTCTTCATTTTCCTCGTTTTCCTTCGCCACATTTGCTTTAACGAGAGCAACTCCGCTTCTCCAGTTCCATTCCTTACATAAGCGCGGCAAGGAGAGCGTTTCCTCATTCAGGGTCGTGCTCGTGAGAATTTTATGGCGGGAGATCTCTTGAGTTATAACGTTGCGTAGAAGGCAATTAAGCCACCGGAGTTAAGCATTTATTATTTTTTCGCGATAATATTTTCAGGCGCTCCCTGTAATAATAAGATACCGCTCGGATAGGCGTGCATAAATTATTCGCCGTTTTTTTTAGCCCTCGAGTTTTTCTTCTCGTAATTTTAAAGAAGGCGGAGGGATTTTCTTCGCTTTACCTAGAAAAAATGGTGATTTTCCAAAGTTGCTACTCGGTCTCCCTCTCATTCTTAAGCGCTTTTACCCGGTATATATATAGACTGAAGAGACAAGGCAACAAAATATCTCATTTGGAATCTTTGGGAAGTTCTTTCCTGTAGAGACTTCGTGGAATTCCGCCTTGTCTTTATTTATGCGATTAAATTGCGTAGTTACGCAAAGTAGTTAAGTTCTGCTGGAATGTAAATTACTTCGCCGAATTTTTGTTGTATTTTATCGTTGAGCAAGGAATATTTTGCTTTAAAATATGATATCTCTGTAGCTAATGCATTCTCTTTTACTGCTACTGTAGTGAATGAAAAATATTCTCATATGATTTGGTAATTACATAAACCAGTTCCTCATATGAGTCAGTCATTTTTACTTAAGGATTATATGCATCTGATTTAGTATGAATGAACGAAATTATTGCAAGAGAGGAAGAAGTTTTGCTTAGCTAAAGGAGGCGTGCACCTGTAAAACTCAAGCATCGTCAGAAGTGAAAATTAGCTGCATGACGTAGACTCAATTCCAGGTCTCCCAATTTCCTAGAAGATATCCTAACCACTAAACTACCATGTCTCCTCTTACATTTTGTTACCGGGTTAGAATACCTGCTCGGAAGACTTTGATTCGAGTCCCAGTCATTCCTTTATTTTTCACTTCTGTTTATCCTTCGGCAAATTATATTATGTTGCCCGATAAATTGTAAAAAATAAGGAGTTACACTAGAAGATGCCTGTTAAAACATCTTATCCAAATTATGCACGAGTTTAACCACCACTAAACCAGAATCTCGAGACGACACACGAAATTAGAATTTCAAAATAAAAAATCCACAACATTTATCTTAAAAATTATTCCAAAGTTATTTTACATTATTACATGCAATAAATGTATTGCAAAAAAAGACATTCCAGCGTAATGCTTAAAGCAAAATATTCTGAAGTATTGAATGGAATTTATTATTTCTATATACACATGGTTGTAACATTCAATCGTATCAGGCAGTACGGTATCATAACAACCCATTTCTCATCGCAACCAAAGTCACCCTCGATCAAGGTCCATGGATGTAAGTCAGAATTGTTCAACCTTGGACGTACAGTTAGCAGCGTTAGCTCGAATGAAGAACTTGCAGTACATGTCATGTTTCTAAGTTTTAAAATAACCTCTTCCAAAATCTTTGAAGTTGTGACATGAAATGAAATTCAAAGCGATCGTTATTTTTATTTCTCTAGGTTAGAAGATAATCCATACGCTTTTGCCATCCCGGTTACGAAGCTTTGCGATAAAAATATAAATGAGATTCTCAGGCGAGAATTAACTTATTAGGCCTCAAAGAATGGGTGAAAAGGGCGTGAGTTAACCCGCTTCTAAGCTGGAAGATATGCAGAACTTGTGGTAACTCCCTGATGCAGGCAACCCGCAATCACACATTAGTTGCGCGTGGTGCATATATGCAAGGCGCAACCCTTTGTTAACATATTAGGCATTTTGTAGAAATTCGAAATTTATTAACTCCCTAACTCTGATATGTATTTTCTTATCTCATTCAGAGCTAATTACTATTACTTAATTGCCCATAACACCAAATTTCTCGTCGGGGCTTAGACGTTGCCGTATATCCTGCCATATATTTCCTCGCTTCCTAAATCATTTACCATTTACTCTTTTTTTATTCTCCAACACTTCCCAGAAGCGATACCTGGGGAAGAATTATCTCTTTCCCAAAGTAATTTTTAAAAGGTTTTCGTCTGACGCCGTAGCCCTCCCACCGCTCCAGTAGTTCCCCCCTTTGGCGCGCGAGTGCCTTTCGTGGCTGTGGGAAAGTCATCCACTGCCTCTTTCTTCATCTTTCTCTTTCGCCTTTCCTTCTCTTCTCCACTTTCCTTTCTCCTGCGTCAGAAACTCCGCTTTTCTTGCTTCTCTAAATCTTACCCAGGAAATCGGGTGTATCGAAATCTGTTATATAAGCTCCTACGAGGTTATCTCTTTATCGTTAAATATAGAAGGCATTAAAAAAATCGAGGCTTCTATTTATGGGTCTATCTGAAAGATCTGATCCGAATAAAATGTGATTGTATGCTTAAACTCACCTACCAATAAATATGTTTCATTGACAATTTTCAATCACTATAGTATGGACGGTTATGCAACTTTCTTTCGTTTTAGTGTATATGGGAACACCGTAGAATACCGAGATAGACTCAGTAAAGATTTGACTATGAGTCATTTCTGTATTATTAGAATTTTCGAGAAAATCTGTGGAACATGTTCATTGAGAAGTACACTGACATAAATTTAATAAAAGATGCATGTAAAATTTGTAAATGATAATGAGGCAAAAATCGAAATATCAGTATTTTAAATATTATATCACTATGCAATATATTTTTTTATTTTTTGAGATTTTTTTTCTGCGGAAAGATATTTTTCTGGGGAAAGATTTTTTTTCCTCCGCAATCCTGAATATCTTTCTTTCTTTCAATATCCTTAGTGTAAGTTCTTTGACACTCAGAGGTGATCTTGTGTGCTATAATTTTAAGCATCTACAGGAGATACAGTTTAATTTTTTTTTTTTAAATTTACTTTTCCTTAATTTTATTTACCAAATAAGCGATCTTCTTCCAAAATTAAGAAATTGAAGGTTTCGTTTTGAAATTAATAAGTTGATTCAGTGAGCTATACGTTTTATTGTGACGTTTTCTCAGTCATATTAAAAGGTCAGCAAATTTAAATGTTGAAGAAAATTTCGCTAGATGTTTCATTTTACCGTTTATCTCACGTTGTATGGTTTACTTGGTACACTCTTGGTTTACTCAGATTTTACATTTTATCTAAGTGTTTTCATGCAGTTCTAACATGAATTGGTTGAATTGAAGTTGTGTTGGTTGCATAGATTTTCTGATTATGTACATGACATTTGAAAATAATGATCCATGATTTGTGAGGCAATTTCCTCAATTGGATACTATTAAATGTGAAAATTGTTCATGAATCACCTATTTAATCCTAGACCACATTTTTTGTGTATTAAAGACTTCCTCTTAATTTTCCTAGATTCATCCATAACCATACATTTCGTCAGAATATTTTGACTTCTTATGCTCAATTAAGACCATATCACGTAAATCTAATCCGAAGATCATTAGTATTATTTTCTCGTTCTTTCATCCGGAAAGCTCGATTCGTTAATCCTAACTGAGAAGATTTCCTCCCTTACCTTCACCATTCACTTCGTCATTTCATCCTTCCATTTCTTCAACGGCCTCCAATCTTCCTTCCTCTTCACCCCTTCATTCCAAAACGCCTTGACCTCTTTCTTGAAGTCTCAGCCCCGCGTCATTCGATCTCGCAAACTGCGAGACCTGATGGCAAATTTACATTTTCCCTCCACGCATCAACGTAGTACGCAGCCAAGCACTAAGAGGAGAACGAGTTTTTAAAAGAGGGAGGATATCCTATCAAAAAATATATAGAGCGAGTGAGTATGATGATGCTGCAACACGAGAGATCCTTCAAAATGAGAGAGAAGAGGGGCTTAAAGAAACAGTACTCGGGACTAGGAGTGAAAGCGAGCGATAAATTCAAAGGACCGTGAAAAAATGATGCAAGAAAATCGGATGAATCGGGGTAAAACCCTAAGAAAGTGAAATCCTTTCGCCGAAAAATTATCCTTAGTAAGTGAAACAGATTGCTAAGAGAAAAAAATTGTTTTACTCTGTATTATTCCCCTGATGAGGTTTTATAATGAATAATTGTTAACATAAATGAGTATTTTTTTACATTTCCCACTATTTTATAAATTTTGTAGTAATGTGCAAGTTTGTAAAAACTTCGTTTTCACTTTAACATACTTTCCTTCCTGTGAAGAAGTTCGTTTTTATTTAATTTCTGTATCTTGCTTTTACTGTAAATATGATAGGCCTTATCTTGATTTTCCTAGCTAAAAGTACCTAAAATAATGATTTCAAGTAAGCACAACTGATAGAGCAAAATAATTATCCCCTAAGAAACTATTCGCTTTCGACTGATTGGTTAATCCTTATATATAAAGATATCGATCGTGCTATATTCATTTCTATGTATTTATTTGATACTACCGACCTAGAACTTGATTCCTCGTTCTGATATGATGATTATGTAGGTCATCTGAACCTATTATTTATATTAATTGCTGTAAAGCATAAATCAATTACTCTTAATTGCGATATAATGAAAAATATTTTGTGATGGACCACTCGCGTTAGGCTGGGTCACTATGAAATTCACTTTCCAAATTCAATATTTTATTGTTCCAGCCTCAAATTAAACGCGACGGGAATCCGGTCTAGTTTTTCAACCAGAATTTTCTCCTCATTTCCTTCCCCTATCGGTAATCGTTATCCCCTTTGAGCCTGTAACCCACATTACTTCTTTCTCCCTTTCGACGTCTTTCCCTTTCTGAGCTTTCTTCCTCCTTCGTTTAGCTCCTTCGCCGTTCTTTTTTCTGCCATTTTTTAGGGAAAAGGTCCCCCCTCCACCTTCTTATTCCCCCCGCGTTCCATCGAAATTGCTAGCCAAGGGGTTTGAGTGGGAGTGTGAGGTTTTTAGGATGTAAAAGGTGGAGGCACCGCGGGGATTTTAGGAGGAAGGAAGGGTTGGGTATAAGGGTTGGAAAAGAACGATTGGTTGAGTGGGGTGGAAATACTCCGCGATGAAAAGGATCGTTTTGCGAAATCTCCAAAAATTTCCACCCTCCTCCCTTATCTACCCTTCCTTTGCCAGGTCTCTGTCCTTAAGGGCCTCGCTAAGGATTTGGGGTATATTTCTACCTCTCGGTTCCGAAAGCGAAGAAAAGGTTACGGAGTAAAAAATGGTCTTCAGGGGGCCGTTGGAGTATAAGAAATGACTAAGAAGGTGGCCCTATTTTAGGAGACATGTAGTTTGGCGGAAAGTTGGTGGAATAGAGTTAGATAATCATACCACCCAGTTATCTCCCTGGCTTATCTATTATTATAATTTTTATATCAAATTACGAAAAAACACGTTAAAAAAGGTGTTGTTTACCTTTCAGTAGGTCCGTGTTCCTAAAAACTGTAGTAATTTGAAAATGCAGTATTTATCATATTTGAGTAAGTCATCTAATTCAATGCTTCAGTAGATGAATATTGAAGTGTTTAGAGTACACAAAATATGCCAGAATGATTTAATTTTTCTCTCTTTATAAAATGCGCTCTTTTATCTTGTAAGAATTTGCGTCTCTTACCTTATCTGGATCTGGTAGAAGGCAGGACCTAGTGGTAGTGCATGAACATGTATTGATATAATATAAATTAATTTACTAACTGTTCAAAGCATGAGTTTTATTGAAAACAATAATAAAAACTGCTATGAGTTAAAAACACTTTTGCGTAAGTTTTAATAAACTGACTTACTATCTAAACAAAATTATGAATACTGGTTAAAGGAAGAAACGTTTATATCACAAAAACATCTAAATACACATGAAAATGAAGTAATGCTAATATTCCATTCTTAATCATAATCTACAGTTGGTGCAGTTTAATTTAGTCAGCTTCTTCTATTGCTTACCTTAGATCTGATTTATCTCGTGAAATAGTGTCTCCCGATATAAATCTAATGTGTAAATAGAGAGAAATAAACACCGTGTTCGAGTACAGATTACTTGACGAAACAACAGTAAAATTCCTCGCTTCATTTTATTCTTTGAATGCGCTTTTTCATGTTCTGGAGGCTTCCATCGCCGGGCTTATTGGGTGAATTAACTTCTCCCGAAAGAAATCCAAACATTGGTGTTCATAAGCGAAAGCATTCATGAACGTATCCGTGTTCCATTCAGCTTGCGTGGGATTTTCTCTCCATCCCTTTCCCTCTCTCCTCCGTACTTTCCTCCACAGGAAATTGGACGGTTCTCCTTCACGCTATCGATTATCCCTTTCCCCAATCTCTTTTTCTCCCCCTTTTGCCCTTGGTCAATCGGCCCGTCTGGCTTTACACTGCCGCCGTCAACTCTTTGACGAGTTTCCCTTTTTATTCTCCTCCAGCAGTTGCTCTCACCAGGAGACGCCGCTCGGGTTTTTCGGGTCGCCGACCTCACGAGCTGCTTTATTTACCCCTAGACTCCCTTCTATTGCGTCAAGATTCGGCGTAACGTAGATTTTGAAAGGGTTTCACTTCCCGTATCCGCAATATTTGTCCCCTAGGACCGCTATAATTAGTTTTTCTCTTTAACGGATTTCTACAGCTCTTTAGCAACTAAGCTACATACGAGGCACACGAAAATGTTATCAATTTCGTAATTGCTACCAATTTTGTACCCTATCTTTTTTTCATGTGCATCTGATGATAATATAAAACATTATAACAAATACCTGGTGTACTTGGTGTATGAAGTACTTTCGTCACACCGGTCATAACTTGTCTTAGAATATTCTTTTTGTTCTGCGTTTTGGATTTCTACCGCATCAAGGTTTACTATTTTGATTTTAAAATTATACTAAATTATAGCTGTATAATGAAAAATTTATTCCTACTTACAATCCAAAGATGGTATTGAGCTAAAATGTAGTGAATAAAATTTACAGACATTGGCGATGTTTTGTGGAAATATTCCCTGTTTGAAGGAAAAGAAACTATCTACTTTTTCCAGAGGATTTTAATACAGATATGATCAGATATCAGCGGATGATCGCCATCATCACCTGATGATAGCCATCATTCGCTGAAACCTGATCGTGTCTGTATTAAAATCCTGTGCAAAATTTTCAGTCTCTTTTCCTTCAAAATAAAATGTAGTGAAGATCGTAAGTTACACATTCAAATAAAATTGTAACACGCATTGATTTATTTTCATATTGTTTGTATTTTTGGTTACACATCTTCATTTTTAGCCTTTTATTGCATTTCCGTAAATTTCGTTTGTATGTATTGCAGTGCTTTATGATAAATATGCTCTAGTGGTCTTTTCTATGAATTATGCGGAAGTGGAAGGCATTACATCCCTGGATTTGCAATTCACGTACTGTTTTACATGTTACTTTTGTCGCCAAGATACGTAATCCTTTTCGTACATTTTTAGCTGTGCAAAAAACACGTTTGAAAATTACTACCCTTCATCCTCCTATGGTAGTAATTACCTTTTCGTTTCTGAAAGGACTATTATTAACCTCCATCAGTAAAAAAATCGTCTCATGAAATATTTCTGTTTCTTCTCGATGCCTGTATTTTCCTCTGCAATTCTACTAAATCGGTTAACAGTACTCCGAAGGGGGAAATTATGGACCTTAACTGAGGAGCAAGTTATCGATTGCATTAAATATTTACTCTTTCTGAACCCTTTACCTTATTTACAGCAGGAAACCATTTTAACTGCGCAGATCCCGCCAGGGAGGATGAAGTCAATAATGATTATTTTTCTTTTAAGCTTTGCGGAAAATAGGAGTGGTTTACGTATGTACGCCGTTTTGCGAAAGATGATGCAAATACCTTACTTTACAGTAAATTGCGATAATTTTAAATTTTAACCTTATTGAAGTAAACCTCTAGGTTTAAACTCATTCCTTTACAGATCATTTTGAGGATTTAATTTAAAATAAAAATTCAGATTGTTATAAAAAGTCACTCTTTACGTCGATCTTTAGGTAATAACGATTTCATTTACAAATATCAATATATTTCGTTTTAATTAATTTTACAAAAATCATAAATATTAATAGATGATGAGGAAAGTCTTTTTTTTAGAAATTAGAGGGATATTTTTAATCTAGAAGAGCTAATTTTCGGAAAGGAACCAAAGTTCACGATGTGTATACCAGCAATGTTTGGGTAAACCCTCATGGAGAACGACATGAAAAATATTAATTTCGCTACTACGTCCTTCTGGACACCAATAAAAATGCATTGTTAAAATTATGTATCATATCCAATATTACCAAAATGAGATGCTAGAAAACCCCAGCCAGATGAATGCATTGCTCCTTCGTGCGATGTAACGCAAAAGAGGTGGGACCTGTATCCAAGAAACATCTTGGTCATTGCCCTCTTCGAAAATTTCTGTAACCGCAGCCTCGTGGAGTAAACTTGGAGGCAGCCACCTCTTAAATATAAAAGAATCGCTTTAAAGGTTTAGGAGAGCGATGTTTGCCAAGGGATAAGGTCGAGGTTAGTCGTCCCGTCGCAGCCCTCCACTCCCTCCTCTCTCTCTCGCCTGGAACATTGGCTGGAAAAAATCCAGTCTCCGGGAGACGACGACCCTGACCCTGGCGCGGGGAAGGCGCCTGCAGTCGGGAGGGTTTCCCTCCAGAGAGAGACGGAGGGAAAATGCGAGAGTTGACCCGAGTCTTACTGGCGCCACCTCACCCTCGTTACTACAGTTAACTGCTATCTCATCCTCCGGAGTCAAGGATGAATGACTGGGGTGTTTGTCTCTTGGCGGTCCTTGACTCCAATGCTATCCCCTCTTGCCTTCTTTTATAAGCCGAATTGTTTACATCTCAATATTGCCTGGAGAGGTGGTGCCCAACCAAATGACTGCGATCTATAAGACAAGAAGGTGTTTTATCTTTCTTCTCCATCCCATTGCGCGTACTAAAAACTAGGGTTTTAATTGTGTGTTTTGTTTAGTTTTAACTGAGGAAAACTGAATATGATGTCAGTCGCTCTTATTAAACAGATGTACTTGTTCTCTCTTAACAATTCATTGAACTGTCTCATGCTGAGCTAAATATAATAAATTTTTTATGTCCTTGTATACCTTTCCTTTAATCAGCTTGTTCAACTTGTCCTATCAACTAAATTATATTAATGATTACATGATTATTATTGTTATTTTTCTCTTACGACTAGGTTAGGTCAAAATGGAATCTCTTCCTCCTAACTTCCGGCGATATCACACGATAATATTATTATACTAATAACCAAGAGCAATTGAATTTTTGATTTGTAAATAACTAAAATCTAGAAAATATATCAATGCATGTAAATAGTCTGGCAAACATTAGTACAAGGAAATTGGTACAAATAAAAGATAAAAATTAAGAGGCAAGACAATAGGCAGACAATTTAATAAGTTAAACTAATATATATAACTGCATATTACTATTAATGTAAATACGAACTGGTACTCTCCCTTAAATTAATTACTATTATGAATGTAATTATCTCCTCGAAGCTATTTTTATTATCACAAAATATGTGTTGAAAATGACGTTGAAGAATTATTTATGCAAAAAAATTAAGAAATGCAATTTAGTAAAACTGGTTACTTTGCGTGGTTTGGTAAGAATGCGTAATTCCGTAAAAATCGTAATTTTTTAAAGACATCCAAAAATCCAATCTCACTCCTAAAATCGCCCACTAGATACATTTTTTCGGTAATAAAATTATATTTCTAAAGTTTCTCAAAAAATCTTATTAAGGAAAAAGTTGGTCAGTGAGCCTTTAAAACACCTGCAACTTATTTAGCTAACCTTACAAGTCTTTACAACTCGTTAATTACAAATCCTTTTATTTTCACGCTTGTCAATCTCACGCCTCAATCTTCCTTCGATCCTGTTAACATTCCTAACCCCAGGTTCAGGAAGATCTTTCTTAAACTTTTCCAATTCTTCTTTCTCACTTCTGTATCCTCTTCATTATGTCTCTTAAATTTCCTCATCCCCGATCAATAGCTATTAAAAGTCTAGCCAAGGGTGGCGACCTTTTGCAAAGTCTCTTCGGTTTTAATTAATAAGAGTTTGCTCCCTCCACAGATTTATCATCTTAATACAGGAAAATGTATGGGAAAAGTTTAAGTTAGATATAGATGGGAAACATCTTGTAGGTTATAGGTGTGTGACATTTTAAAATGCTTTCGATGATGTCATCATGCTCATAGGTTGCTTACCTGTCTCTGATATATTTCATTTATTGTAAATTTAGTTAATTTTTGTGCAAATGAGAATAATCAATTTTCGTCATAGGAATTGATGCGAACTTGAATTTTCTCCGACTATTTCCAAGGAGAAACGGACATAAGAAAAGTGTGACAAGACCGGGACACAAACACGAATTTTTCACTTTCTGGGTTACTACTTTAGCCAGTCAATCTGTCTTACCTGAACATTCAGGGATGCAGTTTTTGGAGACTGTAGGCAAATGTGCGGTCCTGTCAGACTTTTTTTCGTCCATTTAACCCTGGAAATATTCCTAGGCGCAAGCCTTATCGTGCCATGTCATTCTAATCCCTTTTCTTTTCCTACTGAATATCTGTAATTCCACCCTCATTAGTTAGCTATTGCTATCATATTTATTACCCAGATTAGTTTAAACAATTTGCTTCCTGGTTTGGAAAAAATTATTTTTACCCTGTTATGCTGTTGATTTTTATCCTGTTATGTTGATACTTAATCAGTTCGCAAGTTCCTGACTATAGTCGCAATTTTATGCAAAATAAAACTGTATGTTCAACTTTATTGTCAAATGTATTGCCAAGGTAACGAAATCTTTGTGACATTTCGTATACATATACATAAGAATATCGTATATCAAAACAAAACCTTAAAATTTAACACATTAGCATAAATAATTGACTAAACATATATTTTCTCTATTATTATTTACATTTTTTAACGTGCAGCGATCTTAATAAAGAGTTTATTATTTCATTTATTCTAGTATTTATATTGTAACTTAATGCGGCATTAAATTCTGTTGGAGAACGCTTAAGTAGTGCAAGAATAGACTAGAATTATTTATTAGTTATGAATTTCATTAATCTGATTTTATCTCTGTACATTTTCCAAATTTTATGTATAAAGAGTAAAACTGCGATTACATAATATTATTTCGCAATTATATGCAAATAGAGTCTAAAAAGGAAAAATGGAAATTATATTACTGGACGTATCCTCTAATCCTATCCAAATCTTATCTGTCAAGCATCACTATGCGTATACTCTTCTTGCTTGCCACTTTTTTGAGGATAAAGGTCCTCTTCCAGATTCCGTTGATGAGCCATCTTCATACAATATAGACGCTTTTCCTAAAAGTTCAAAGTATTCAGGCGTTACAAATCCTTTTAAAAGAAAGATGAAAGAATATCCTCGTCTATAATTTAAGGATAACTTCTTTTTAGTCTTTTCCTTTATCTTACTTTAGCCAACATCCAATCGCGTAAAAACTGCGCACTTGGGAATGGCTTCTTTCTCTTTTTGCGACATCTGAGACTCATGCTATCTAATGCCAAGAAGAGTGCTTCCAAATAAAAACTAGGACTCCCTTTAGTATTCCCAGACTACGCGATTTTGGGAAGATACAAGCATTACTCCTCTCTTTTGAAGGAATAAAAGATCACTAAATTTACGGAAAATGTATTTTATACTTAAAAAGGAGAGATCTCAAACAGCGAAAGATCTGATAGTGTCTATTTTTAGTGTATTCTCAAATAAAGTTCGTCCCTTTAATACCAGGTTGAATTAGTACTATAAACCGTTTTTCTGCATTGAATATGATACCTCAAGAGTTTATCTGGTGGAAGTAAAGCTTTATTGGATGAAACGTTTTATCTCGTTGATTTATCTTACCTTCAGACGGCACGATTGTAATCTACTTGTTAGTTATTTTAGAATATTCTCAGGAATTATATCGTAACAAAGTTTACTTTATATTCTTTCTTTCGGGTTGACAATTTAAAATTCTCACTGCAATATTTTTACATATAAACACTCATATATTTATTTATACATCATCAGCTATTTTCAATCCGTGTCGTATGTAGAGCCCTCAAGCGTTTTCAAATTTTCTCTTTTCTAAGATTCTCGTTGCCCTCATTTAAATAGTGTTACAAGTATATATGATTATAAATATGTGGAATACCTCTATTCGTGCTTAAATAAACTGTGCTAATATTTATTTCCTCTTCTTCTTTCAGGTAAGGGCTCATTTTATGCTACCGCAACGTGAGTTTGACTGGAGGTTACTCATTTAAAATATATTGTAAGTACAATAATTTAAGTTGCTGCTTAAATGGCTATGCTGGATTTCTTTTTTTTTCGTTAGCTAAATTTCACGGGAATTAAATAACCGTAGAACATCTCTTACTCACCGCCAGCACGGATACGTCGTCGTATAAAATTACCGTTGATTTTAATTTCAAACGAGGGCATTTATTTTTTTCGGACAAAAGGCTCCCATTTCCTCCTTATTGTTTCGTCCTTCGCTCTATTAATTATTCCTCTTCTCCGGCCGTAAAAAAATGGAATAATACTTGCCGCGGCGAAAGAGGAAACGAATTTTTTGCACTCTCCGCTAAAATACATTTCTTTCTTCTCACATCTTACGCTCATTTTAATCCCTTCGTGAGGAAATTTTCCTCCTCTGGTGTAGAATATCCTTTACATTTTACGCGGTCCGTCGCCCCGTGCCGTTATTTGGTTCAGAACACACGGTACAGCTATTGGCTTCTCTCTTTAGCTCCTGGAAAAAAATTCATGCTACTATCTCATGCGTATCATGGCAACTATATTTTTTTCCTTTTTGTCTCTTTAATTACTCTGCCAATTTATGCAAAAGGCGGAATTTTCGAAAAAATGTTTCTTTTTTTATATTCTCAGGTGTTTGAGCTTCTACACCCGTTGCTTAAGAACTATCACTTCAGTTTCACGAATCCAAGGCGTACGCTATTCTAAGATGATAACATTTCATTGTTACTCCGTAAGGAGAATAAGTGAACCTTAATTAAAATCAATGATGGTGATGAAAAATTAAATGCCTAAGAACACTGTTAATTTATGGCGTGTACGTGTAATTAGAAAAAAATGCAAAAATACGAATATTTTACGTAAATGCTTTTGTAAGAGTACTTAATTGAAATGGTCAAATTAACTTACTAATGAATATGGCACACATGAACTTAAATTAGTAAATTATGAAATTCCATTGAAGCCAAGGTTTTTGTCTAAGTTTCTGAAAACTTTCTATTATTCGTTGGCCTGGAAGGGAAAAGAAACTAGTCTTAGATTCCTGCAAATACGGAGTTTTTGTACTGTTTTAAGAAACTGCAATACCTGATGATGGATATTCCGCAGAACTAAATCTGTCAATAAAAATACTGTGGAAAAAACTATTTCCTTTTAATTTAAAACATGTCCGGCGTTTCAAGATGTGCGGCTGAAGCGTGTAATTTATAAACTTAATGCATTTGTCATAAATTTTCAAAACTTAAGCAACCTACTAGCAACTGTCTAAGCAACCTTTTTCAAATTATATAAATATGTTCTTAATATATATTGATATATTTCGTCCGCATAAAACTGGAATTCTACATCTTACTTTGCTCCTCATTGGAAAAGTACTAACAAAATCATAAATTGTTATCTTCTGGAAGGGAAGCTTTGAAATGAGCCATCTATTTTCCATGAGTCCCTTTTCCTAGTTCCTTCACTCATCCTCTTTCAGTGATTCCTTCCTTAGCCCTTCTCCCTACAAGCCACGTCGGCTCATTAGCTCTCCGAAACCCTTCCGGAATGCGCCTCCTTCCTCATCCGACGCCTCCTGCTGCAGTGCGGACGACCACAGTTACCCATAATGCAACGCGCGTCCCCTTCCTCCTCACCTTCCCTCAGATCAGGGCTTTCCCTTCCCCCCATTTCCCTTTGCTGCACTTTGGCGGCGACTGTGAAAGATAGCACCCCCGCTTCCACCACCAACCTCTTGCGGAAGCTCGTTAACACATCCCTCTCCTTTTATATATCATCTTACCTCTCTCGTTGTATATCCTCTTTTCGTTTATCCCCACTCAGTGCTAAATTTTCTCGCCTTTTTTAGCGTGCGGTTCCATTTTAATCCCTTAAATGGCTTCACTCGGACATATGTAAGGTGGCTAAGGATAAGGGATTCTTTCTTTGCCCATTCTCAGTGCTTTTTTCTCTTTTATGCTCAGAGTACCTTCCGGCGTTTTATTTTCTTCTTTAGAATGAAGAATGAGAGAGAAATGGGTGGGTTTGGATTGTTTTATTCGGGGGAAGCTGGGTTTAATCGGGCCTATCAAGAGCTGTTTCCGACAGAAATGCGCGTAATTTTGTGGCTTTATCGTATAGAAGGGGGATTTCCTTCTTTTAAACTTCATTCGATGAGTCTCTTGCTCCCATAAAAGTGGTTGTGAGACAAGTGGCTATCAGATGTCTCTATATTTTTCATATATTTAAATATATATCCATCCTTTGCCCTTATTATTGCTTTTCGCTTCGGTAATGGTTTCTAAGTATGATGATAAGGTCCAATGATGGTTCTTTTAGTTAATTTCCGGTAATAACGTTTTGACGTAGAATTTTGAAGAGAAAGAATAACACTTGCACACTTTTAGATTAATTTATGTTATTTCTGTGTCCAATATTTATGCTCACTTAATTTATTATCAGCTTATTTATTAGTCGTAAAATTTGAAAATGAAAAGATCGTATTTCCGACTTCTTTCTCCAATTTCAATGACGTTATGGAACATTTTAGGACATTCTTTTGCTAAATATTTGCTATAACTCAGTATCACTGATTTAATGAAAGTTGTATGTTTATCTATGAAGATTAATTTGATTACCTCGATTTTGCTTTTCGGTTGTTATTATTATCCTGGAGAAATCGTGCACCTTAGTCATCACGGATGCCAATGCCCGTTAACGAATTACTGAATTACAAGAGTCGCTTTACATAGCTTTCTCACCATGTCCTAAAAAATCAATTGATATTTAATTAAAATAAATTTTTATTTCTCAATTCATATTTCTTGATGGTAACTTAAAAAAGATTTATTAAATATGTTTCTAGAGTTCAGATTAGGTAACAAATAAAGGCGCGGCGACATTCCTTACTAATATTAAGCTATTCTGTTCAATCACTATGCAGAATTAGGTCATTTTATCTGATTTGTCAAGCCTCTTATGCCGGAGGCAGGAAATCGCATCTTCATTATTCGTGTCCTTTATTTATGAACCGCATAAGTTGGAAACAATTTTAGAACTAAAATACCAGCGAACCAAACCACTGTTCTCTGGAGGCTAAAATTTAATTTCCTTCGATTATCCTTTAGAAGGTTATCTCCAAGTAAAATCTCTCGGAATGTCGCCATGAGACTTCCTCCTAATACTGGGAAGCCGCTTTATTAATTAATTTCACGAACCCATATTAACTTAGCTGGAATTTGAAGTACTCCAGCAGAAGATATAGTGGATAAAAGGCTGCCGTAGATAACCTACAGTACGCTAGTAAGATACCAGTTAGAAGGAGAAGATGGTAGAGAATAGAACAAGGAGGGGGAAGAGAATAAATTTCTTCCACAATCGAATTTTTTTTTTATCTTCATGACTGAATAGGATTAGAAAATGTAGTTTCCGTAATAGGATGATAGTTACTTAGTATAGAATTGATTGAAGCTCGCTCTTCTTACCAGCCGCATATTGCCAAAGAAAAATGCATAAAGTTAAGAAAGAAAAGTTTTCTTAGTTCTCTCATAGAGAGGTCACTAGTAATAACAGACACTCAATAAATTTTAAAGATGATCGATGTGGCTGAAGTTTCATTATAGGGACGTTTTTACCTTGAAGATAGTTAGTAATGCAGAGTAACGAATACAGTCAAAATCAATGTACCTACCAAAGGTCGAACATTTTTCATCTCCGATAGCCAAGTTTTAACGGATTTTTTCATTCCACGTACACTTTTCGGTATAATTTTTCAATAGTAGTGGTTAAACATAATTTTAGAAATATGAACAATATCTAAGAAATTCATCAAATCAAACGTCATTCTGTTTACCCTTCACCGCTAAACAGCTACCTTTCTCTGTCTTCGCTAGAGAAAATTTCATTCTTTCGACCTCATAATATAACCCCACCAATGAATAACCTGTTTTTTCCTTCATAATATGCTTATTTTGAAGAAGGTATGTATCAAGATGAACTTTTCCTCTAATCCTCGTACCTATTCCTCTTGATTTATGAAATCTTTGTTTCACACCATATTATAAATTTACAAACGAAAGCAAATTGAAGCTGTATATCAATTGATGAATATACCTCTACAATTCTACTCTGAAAGCCGCCTTTTGGCGTGTGTCAGGAGGTAATAAAGCCAAGATACGTTAAACAACTTTCCGTAAATTATTCATTGAGATGAAATCGTCGGAGCTTTAAGCAATGGTAGTATCTGGCCCCACTTCTTAAGTAGGCTGTGATCTAAAACGGACAGTATTGATAGAATTATACCCCAATATGGCTAAAATCACCTCCCAGTTCGTCTGCAAAAGCATTTCCTTTATTCTCTATCATCTAATACCGCGTGTGATACACAGAGATATGACGCTGAACTCGTCGTATGGAATGACAGAGAAGTACTACAGGAGCGGAGGTGAATTAAACTCGGAAGACCCAAGAGAGTACCCTGTGTCACTCCGCTTGAATGTGTAGGATGACGTCAGGTGCATGGCAAATCAGGGAAACGTATGCTGTCCGTGAATATGCAAGCAAGGCATCTGCTGGGAGTGGATGTCGTGCGAAGGGATTTGAATGCATGCGGATGCTCTTTATGGAAACATTTCGTGATGAATTGGCTGGAAAAGACGGGTAGTTGGGAAGGATGTTGGGAGGAATAAGGGAGGAAGTTGTCAGGAAGGGTTGATGTTAGAGAATGAATGGATTACCCTGATAAGTGGAGCATTGACGAAGTTTGTTGGAGGCTATGACCCCTATAAGGTCGTTCACATGCATATCAGTCATGGTTTTAGTTCCAGCTCTCTATCCTGTGAATTTGCTTACCTTTTTGAACTCTTGAAACCTTACAGAACGCTTCTTTGTATGTATTCAATTGATACTATTATATTTACTTGAATCTTTTTCCGATGTCAATTTTGTACTTAAGAAAATTATTTTCAACGTTCCTAGACAGTCAAATTTAAGAAAAATCTCATTTGTTGAAGGAATACTCAAATATTGTTTAATTATTTAAATTGAAGCAAAGAATGATACGCAAGGATCCTAACTAAACAGAGAAAAAACGATTACATATTTTAGCAAATGATCAATGGTAATTGTTCTCGACAAGAAGGGTTATGAATGCGTGAAGGCTTGGGATATTAACGAATATCCGATTACGTTCTTAAAGTTATGCGCACTAGCAAACAAACTTCTACTCTATTCTACTCAGGAAGCGTGAAAAGAGTTTAGTTGGAACAAAAAGGTTTTTAATGGATGATTTAGTGAAGTTTTCGATAAATAACATACACGCCGATAAAAATTTAGAAGATTGAGATTAATTTGTCAAAATTTTGGGAATATTTGGAAGTTCAAAACCTTTAACAGTCCGTATTCTGTCTCACGAACTGTATGCTGAGCATCCATTGTTTAAATTGAAGGGGAGTTGGTGGCATAGCACTGGTACGCCGAAAGAGGAAACGAGAGAAGCGGAAAAGCGTTATATGGCTGTGGTAAGAGCAGACGAGAGAACGTTTTGAATAAGGGCTCTCTTGGGGTAATACACAGCGGCACATCCACCGTCGGTCCCATCTGAGGGTTGAGATAGCACCCTCGCAGCCGCTAGGAATGTAATTTATACGTAACGCGCGAGGTACTGGCGGCAAATATGGAACCCATCTAACGGGTCATGGTGTGGGATTGGGACAGAGGAGATAAAAAGGGTTGCCGAGACATTAGCATTGAGCGCAGAGAGATAAAATTAAGTGCATATTGGCAGATGGGTCGGAAGGAAATTATCGCCGTAACAGAAGGGGAAGATTCAGACGCGATGCGTTTTTGTTTTATGCGTCGTCCTTTTCTGTCTCGGGATCGTAAAAGCCGCTGTAGTTGAGATCAAGGAATTTTTCTTTTCGGGTGTTCTCTTAAATGTCGGCGGAAGGGAATGAGAGAGAATCGGATATTTATCGGGCCCTAATAAATTCGCTCGAATACACTGCTTCTTCATTGATGAGGTAGATATGTAATGATGCTCCTATATATCCTGTGATGAGTGTATTTAGTTTAATGAAGCCATATTTCTTGAAGACATCTTAGGATTCTATTCTTCGTTGGTTCTCGCGACCTAATTTATCTTCCGGGTAAGCAATGAAAGAATAATATAATTTTCGTATTTTTAAATTATCGACAATTCTCGTTAATTTCACTGCTACGTATCTTAGCAGATAAATATTGAATCTTCTACCCTTTGTGTGTTCAATTAGGCCTTTTCAACTTTTTCTGGACTAATATACGTATTAATTTAGTATTTCGGTTTTTCCTGATGTTGATGGGAGAGTCTGCCATCGATGTATACCATGTAGCCCACTGTACCTGGCGGAAATCCGGGAAGTATTAACGTATTTAAATAAATTTGTATTTTAACCTTGTTTATTATGCCAAGAAAGTAGTAGTATTGTTAAAAGTGCTTCGACAGCTCAGGACAGGTTAGGTCAGGTTATTTCGCACGTGAAATTCCATCGGGAATCGAACCCGGGTCCGCTTTTTCCGAAATCGTACGCGTTGCCCACTTTGCCATCCAGGAGCTAATTTTGCCGAGAAATATAAAATGACAATATTCCTACTTGGTATGCTTAGTATTTAAATTCATTTTCCTACGTACGAATTCGGTTTCAGCTATTTCAATGTAGACAATACGCCATCCAAGTGCGCTGTATAGCTTCATATGCGACCTAAGTTATCCTTAAGCGACTGTCTGTTAAACACGGCTTCCGATGTAAAAAGGCTACCCACAAATGTCCTAAAAGATGGGCTTATCGTAGTATGTAGTCAAATAAGGCTAAGTAGATATCCAAATAATAATAAATAGATATCCTCATTTACAGAGTGCCAAGGAATAAAATATTCATTTTCCAAGGATTCCGCGTCCATAATTTCCATCCACCGCATTAAGTTCTAAGAAAATGGGAAAATGAACTGGAGAATAGAAATCAATTGGGAGTGGCTTGGAAATAAGTAGATGGGCGGTTAAGAGGTTTATGAGAAGAGTTGGAGGTAGAAGAATTTGAGAAGATTAGAAAGTAAAAGCAGATGGATGCTTGTGGGCAAAGAATGAGAATTAAAGAGGGATGAAACACCAGAGAGGGATTGATGGAAATTATCATTGGGAAAGATCTTTAAATTCTCTTTAGGAGAAATTTTTCCGTTCGGGAGGTTGGTCCGTTTCCAAGAAAGAATTATGATGATGACTTTGATTCCCTTTCCATCATTATCAGTTGTTCCCGCTAATATACCTTAATGACTGGATTATTTTTAACTTGTCTTATGGTGCAGAACAGATGAGAATATATCTTATATTGAGATTTCATCTTGTTCATGGCTGCGGTAAATGAAAGATACTGAGGCACGAAGGTAACTAATAGTAACACGAAGAAACTAATTCCGATTTGATCTCTTCTTATAAAACTCTATAAATAATCTTATAGAGCCATTGTACTGAAATCAGAGCATTCTGACTCATTGAGAGAAGCAAGAGGAAATTAGTCTCCTCATCTAGTCTAGTAAACCTTATCACCTTTCCAAAGCCTATTGTAGCTACTGGTATATACTGAATAATGTATAGACATTTTCATTGGCTTTTCTACTTTCGACAAGAGCGAAATTATAATTTTCCTTCGCTCTCTTATTTTCTAGTAATCTAGAATCTAATAATTTGGCCTCGACTGTGTTGTAGGTCTCCCATATAAAGAATAAAAGGAAATAAAACAATACCTTTACCACAATATTCGTGGTAAATTTACAGCATTTGTGTAAAGGTTTAAGTGTTCTCTTTTCGTTATTCATTATGCTCTAGAATCTATTTCATTTTTCTTTTCATCATCTTTTTCCTCATCTCTCATCCTTCTTCCTCTCAATATGCCTTCGTCTTTTCTCCATTGCTTTTTTGAGATTTTGCTTCGTTTGTCGTTGTTTGTGAATGCTTTAATTTTTCAAGATGGAACACTCGCTCTTAACTGCAACATAATAGCTTATTGATGCTGATATATTCCAAGCAAGCTGAGGCGTAACATGTTGAATTGCTTAAAGTGTTTCTTCTATTTAGATTTCTTAAATATAGTCCTTGAAAGTGTTTTTTTTATTTCAAGTTGTATTTGAAATATATTTCCGTGTTTTGATGTGGCTTTTGGGCGAATTTCCATCTTGTTATGGTGTAAGTTCGTGATAGATTGACATTTTTCGTTCATTCTGAAGTAATTTTTTGCATTGAAATGTTTTCCATTTCAATTGTTTGTTTATTTTCATCCATGATTCATATAGAGTTATGCGTAATATATGGATAGGGGGTATGGATTACGTCTTATTGCAACCAAATCACGTCGTTCGAATTTTAGCTTTTATTTTAAGAAGCCTTCCGTCTGCTGTTTATTGTTCGTATTTCGCATATTTCTGAATACTCGGTGAATAGAGCTCGCAGAAAAAGTTTAGAGGAATCCGCCACTCGTGAGTAGGGTTCGCGAAAGAGGCACTCAGACTTTGAACAGGAAGGACAGCCTTTCCGCAGTGAGCAAATAAAAAGAGAGGGGAAGTCGGTGAGGGAAATAGCTAACACGACAGACAATCAGACAGCAGCGCTTCCCCTTGTGCAAACGGTTAAGGGACGAAGCGAAGGAATGCATTAGCGAAACTAATCAAGATATTGGAATCCTCCCGTTTTCTGCCTTCTTATCCCAAAGGTAGAAAGAGTGGCGAGTGCCTTCCACGCCGCCACACCCCAAATGGAATTCGCTTAACGAGGATAAAATACGCCTTTTGGAAGGCCATCAAATATATAAGACGCAAGGAGATGTGTTTTTAATTTTAAATCGGGTAGAAATTGAAGGAGAGATCGAATCGCCCACGGCGTCACCTTTAATTGATATCCTTGAGAAGGCCAAAAACTTTGACAGAGGCATTTTGTAGATCTTTTTAGATCTCTTGTGAACTTCTATTGGTCTGGAAGAAGCTAACTGCACTTGCGCCATGGGATTTAAACGATTTTGGGTTTCGGATAGTCCATTTTATGTGGAGTGTTCCTAGCGTGGGTTTGATTAATATCGCATAAGAAGATTAAGATTCAATCACTCAGCGTAAAACGTCAAAATTTTGTGATAGGGTTGTTTGCCGTTAGTGTTTGAAATATTTTGTGGACCACGCTGCGTGAATTGTTTATTTCACGCTATTTAAATTATACGTAACATACTTTCAGAGAAAGAAAGGTTGGGGAAAATAAGAAGTGTATTTGTATCGAATATGCGCGAAATGCATATTAAATGTGATATTCTTTTCATTACGGTATAAAATGCAGTTTTACGAAGATAATAAATGTGGAACTCTAGAACTTGAGATCGTTTATTTTTATTAACAATCCAAATTAATTGTTTTTTTATGTCTCTTTATATGTAAGAAATTATTAAGTCTGGTCAACGTATCCCCAGTAGACTAACCCGGATATTGCTAAGTACGCAAAGTAGAAAGGTAAAATCTGTAATTATATTTTTCAGGAAATAAATCTCCATAAGCTGCTCAAAAACTCAAAGGTGAACCGATTAAGTGTCATCAAATTTTTAGGGTTTTGAACGTCATAAATATACCGCCACCTCTAAGATTTTTATAACAAAATACATGTTATAATTACGTTGTAGTATTTATATTACTGCGAATGTTAAATCATACCATTATTTTTTCTTGCGTATTTAATCTCTCTTAATTATTTATAATCAGATAATACTCAACTGCTCTAACGTATTCGATGCTGATGCACTAATACATGCTTATCTGTTCTTAAAAGTAGGCATTTTCATTCTCTCGAAGCAGAGACTATATCTAATTTTTCTTACTTTCATAATGAATGTGTTTTCTGCTATACGTATCCCGTAAATCTTATCGCTTCAGCAATGTACCGAATTTCTCCGAGTCAAATCAGTCTTACGCTTTCGAATTCAATAAAATCATAGAAAGAATCCAGGAGATCGGAAACTTGTATTTATCACAACAGTTACTTGTCTGCGACCCTTTGCCTTCGGCAGTAAATCTCCAAAATATTCTTCGTCCGCCTTTTAAAAGAGGCATTACAGAAGATTGCTTTCGCACAATGAACGGAAATGGAGAAGGAAGATGGGAATCGAGTCGAAGAATGAGTTCTGACAGGTGGAAAGAGACAGAATTGAAAAAGCGGGGGAAATGAAATGAAAGGCAAACAAAACGGGAAAGGAAGAGAGAATATTCACGTTATCGAAAAGCTGATGCATCAAGGCCTACGTTTTAGTGTTAATCTATGTAATGTAAATAAATATTACATTCGAGATTTATCGAGTTTTTCTGAAGGTGGCATGTCTTATGCAATAAGCACATAGCAACTTGAAGTTGCTTATCCAGTCACCTTCGATCCTTTTCGATTTCGAAGTATTTTAAAGCTGGTATATCTTTGTGTTTCTCTACATTGTTTATCTGTTTAAAATGATGATTTCTTTCATGGATAAGTCTCATTCTGACCTTCTGTTTGATGGTTATCGAACTCTAGTAATTTCAGTATCTCGAAATTTTTTAGGCTTTGCCATTTTCTTGCTCCCATGTTTGTTTATTTCCACATATTACGTTAAAACATTATGTACGCTTTGTCTACTACATAAAAAACATTCGGCATTGCTGTTAAAACTGTTGTTTACTATTGAATTTATTCATGGAAAATTATTGAAAAGTGTTGCTATGTTGACAAACATGAAATAAACAAGCGATTTAATTAAGCAAAGTAAAACGCCAGTTGGTCAATTTTGATTTTTGATTGTAGTGGTGTTTTACTTTGCTTAATGTTTCTGACATCAGTTGGTCAATTTTGTCTTTATCTTAAGCGATTTAATATTCAAGAATTCATAAACATTGAGTCAGCTTGCAACTATTATTCTTAATCAAAACTTTGAATCAACTCCTAATAATATATGTTTCTGCCTTATCTAGAGGGTTGTATGCCAATTTTCTATATCGCTCCCTATCACAAATTCAATATAAAATACATTTTCTAGTCCTCGAATAAGTCTCTTTCTATACCAGATTTCTTGCATTAAAATGCCAAAATGAGCATTTTTAATAATTAATGTGGCCTGTTACTTGTAGGATATTTAAATTTAATTATTTGCTAAGTTTTAAACATGCTCGCGTTCTTGTTTTCGAGTGACACAGTAACTGATACACTTCCGTATTAATTTTTCAATGTTGAAACATTTCGAAATGGCATTACAATTTTCGTGTTTCGAATAACACCTAATTTTAGTTATGATGCAATTCTTGATACACAATAATAGTAATGACGGCCAGGCCGTCCGTTCGTCCTAGATTTGGTTCGGTTCCATGCGCACCAAATGGTGTAATCTGCTGTCTCGTCTGTTGAGAAATATCAACGAGGAGACAGAAGGTAGGCAAGGGTAACGGATAGGAGAAAG
This sequence comes from Ladona fulva, assembly GCA_000376725.2. Taxonomy (NCBI): domain Eukaryota; kingdom Metazoa; phylum Arthropoda; class Insecta; order Odonata; family Libellulidae; genus Ladona; species Ladona fulva. The sequence goes on from KZ308436.1 coordinate 722,267, forward strand.
TTAATGAGGGAGGGATGCCCACGCTGTGAGTCAAGGTTTAGATTGACGGGCGCGAGAGGAGGGGAATGGCAGACGCGTAATAATTCAGGAGTGGACCGATAGAGGGGGGAATGGATGCTTTAAGGGGAGAATGAGATAGGAATGGGGGAGGGGCTCAAAAGCAATGGGAGACGGAAGCGTAGTAAAAGCACTAAGTGAATGATTGAAGACGTTGGAGGAGTGGGGCGAAGGAAATCAGGAGCGGCGAGGGAAAACGAGGGTTTAAACAGGGAAAGGCGAGGATAGGAAAATGGAAGGAGCTTTTTGAATGTCGAGGAAAGGCGTCGGACGGGTAAAAGGAAAGAAAAAGTAAAAGGTTTCCTCCGTTGATCGATGGTGACTTTTTAAGCCACTCGACTATTTGTCGACGATTAGGCCAAGGAGAGGGTCCCGGGAAGAAATAGAAATATGCGATCGGCATGTAAATTTTGGACGGTAATTCGTTCCTTTCCCTTCAAATGTATAGAGGGTCGCAGACCCTAGAAATTGTCTCTGAAAATTACCCGAAAATTTTCCATTTTAGAGAAGCTGAAGTATCGAAATTACTGTCGAAGAATTGGAAATCGGTATTGGAGGGTGAGAGGAGTGAATTTGCGAATGTTCTTCTACTGGAAATTATTCATCGTTATCTTCGCAGAAAGTATTCAACGTGATAATTTACAAATTTATGTATAATACAGCGTATTAATCTGCTTAATAATAGATTATAATGATTTTTGTTATGTTCAGGATGTAAATGAGTTGATAAGTTTCGTCCCGTATCATATTTACGAAAATAAAGGTATAATATTCCCTCTATATAATGGCACCATCTAATTTATCCTTCCTTATATTTTTCTCGGCGATCTATTCGGAAATCGCGTATTTTATGTCAAAATATTTGAAGGTGTGACTTCATGGAAAGACATTACCCTAACAGCTATAGTTTTTAGCACAGAGAGTCTAATTTTCGACAGTTTTCACATGCGCGATCGCATTAACAGCTACAAAAGAAGACGCTTATTGTAACTGACTACTATATTCAACGTAATTGATTGCACGCTCAGTCTTATGCCTAAAGAGACAAAGTTTGTGAAACCGGTAATCAATTGGAATTCCGTAGAAAATACTGTCTGCCATTAAAGTAAGGTCACGGTAAGAATATTTTAACTTACCATTCGGATCTTACCGGAAAAATGTTTTTCATTTTGAAGTAAAAAATGACACTTTAATTTGGTTCTCTTTTCCATGCCTAAATCCACATAGATATCAGTATATAGAATTAGCATATGGCAAAAGATGTAAACACCAATCTTATAGTTTATATGTTTTGTTCTTTACTCTAGCAGATTAATCGCTGAACGTATGAAGATTTTTCGGTCATTATTTGTGATGTTATCTCACTATACAATTTCCTGGCGAAAACCTTTTATGGGAATAAATTTTCCTCCGAAGACAATCTCAGATTAACGCTTTTCCCATTTGTGTCTTTCCAGCGTAACGAAGTTATTCGATAAACGGTGAGTTTTATGCCCACTGTCGTTTCCCCCTAATGAAACCTCGTTAAGTAACTCAACTAACGGTGACAAAAATCAGTACTGACTCATATTCCGGGAAAAGGTGGCCGAGTCATTCTTAATCATATTCTGTACGCACTCTAGAAGCTTCATCTCGAGGAAGCAACGGACGATAAACTAGAAGTGAAAACAATTAAGGCTGCGAGATTTCTATGCGCGACTAGGATATTTATCGCAGTGATGTCTTCAGGAAGAGCTATTGCATTGCTAGTAGTAGTCGTGTTTCACGTTTACGGAGAGTTAATTTAATAAAGTGAGTCGCTAGAGAAATGTTAACTGATAGTAATATTGTTAAAAGTGCTTCGACAGCTTAGTTAATTTCGCACGTAGGCTCCCACCGGGAATCGAACCCGGGATCGCTTATACTAAAGTTGGACGAGTTGCCCACTTGCCTATCCGGAAGCCCTAATTGTTAATCATTTTAGATTAAAAGCATTGTAAAAACAGGTGAAAAGGAAGTGATTCCCGATCATCAGGGAAAGCAAGGAAAAATAATATAGTAATAAATTTAATTATTTGTAGTTTTACCTCGCATATCACGGTGTGCTTGTTCCGGAAATGTTCCGTGCATTGTATTTCCATGCTGAATGAGTTATTTTTATGATGAGTTTTAACTCAGTGCATGAAATCCCGTTCGCAGGTCTTCTGCTACACAATGGACATTGTTTTTGATTTACCTCGCAAAGATAAAATATGAATTTAGAATTCATTACATTTGTGCATTCATTTGGAAATTATAATGAAAGGGCAAGGAAAAAGCTTCTCTGTAATATAAAATCATTTACGTCATCCGATGATGAAATAGATGGATGAAATAGATATCTAGTTAAATATAATGTCCCTTGTATTTTCTCCTTAAGAGATTTTTGGCCAAAATGCTTTTCTATAATATAATTGCGATAACAAAAGAAGAATTATATAGTTTAAAGTAAGAAAAGTAATTGAATACCTATTGTATAAAAAAGTAAAAGCTTATTAGATATTTAACAAATTTCTTCAAGGGACTTTCGTCCCTCATTCTAATTAGAATTATTTTAAATGCATTGACATAGTTGAAAACCGTTATATTTATTCAAAATGCAAGTTAAGCTACATTCAGACAAGTGACCGCAGATTTATTCTTACATTAATCAGAGGTCAACATATTTTAGCCAATCGAATTGCAATTTCACAAGGAGCAATATCATTCGCCATCCTCTAGTACTGCTCATTCCACGGCGTGAAAATTTGATCGATTCCATTCCAAATCGCGAAGATTTCATTTGAGAGAAGATCGCCCACATTTGACGATCCTTGGCGTTTAGCCGATCGTGCAAACTCCATCGCTACGAAACGTAAATTTCGTTCACCTCCATCGCAGCCTCGGATCACAAAAGCGTAACCTTGGAATGACTATGGGGAATGGGAAAAGGCGTCTCGGAGATAATATTTACGCGTCTGTGTTTTTGCTCTCGAAAATGGGGGAAAGAGAAAGCCGGTCTCTGAGCCAGGGTTCGGCGGGATGAAGATCGAATGAATGAAAAGGGAGACAGATAGGGAGAGAAAGAGAGGGGAATTGAGGAGGGGAAAGGAAGGGAACTCGATCAGTGCTGCCAAATTGGCTTTTTCTCCGCTGAATCTGATGGAATTTGTTGCCACTTACAGGAAAAATTGTTATTGGGTGGATTACGGAGAGTTTGATGAAGATTCTATTTGTCGAAATATATGCTTTAATCATGAAATTTAAAAAGATTCACCCGTAGTTCCTGGAATTTGTATTTCTTTCAGAAGTTGCGATCAAAAATTAAATTAATATTGCCATTGATTTTGGCGTTTAACAGCTTTGATACGTTGTCATTGAAGGATCTCGTCTGATATTATTAAACAGAACAATTTTGGTGATAGGAAATAAACGATGGTAATTGCTGAATTTTAAAGTTGTTAATTTTGATGTATACTGCATGATTTTGTAGTCATACTATTTGTTTATATGTTGATACTTTGCAAACATACTCTTGAGAGGAAGACGAAGAATTGAAAGAACTATTTACAAGTTTTATGTTTTTTAAACATTTTCATGGATTAAAATTTAATGTACACATGTGATAATGTACTATAATAATCTCCCATTTATGGCATATCAATGTTAACTGGTTAAGGGTACTATATTACAGTAAAGGATGAAAGTAATGACGCCAGCACCGCGCTAAATCTCCATATATGCTTATTATTATTATTATCGCCGAGTTTCATCTGATACTCATGTATATGACCTATAAACTATCAATATATAACTTTTACGAATATTAAAAACATGTATAATTAACAGATGCGTAAAAGAGCGACATAACTGGAAGTCGCACCCACTTTCCACCCGCTCTCCCACTTTCCGGGCAGGTATTCCTGCCGTGTCTCTTCAACATCGTTTGGGTTTCAGCCGCACGGCTTTTCCGTGCAAAGAAAAAACACCCGTCCTCAGTACATGTATATTTTTTGCGAGTAATATTCCTTGTTAGTTTTTCGCATCTCGTAAAGGTTATTTAGTTAATTCGGCTGAAATGTTGTGACATAAGCAATAGCAGACTAGAAGATACATCAATCGTTAGCGTAAACTTTGCCAAATTTCTCCTACGTTGGAATTATTGAAGGATCATTTTATCGAATCTTGTAATTATAGGAATATCAAGATTATATTATACATTGGCAGCCCTGTAAAGGGTGGCTGAGAGTGTGGGGCAAGGATAGGCAGATGGAGTGAGAGTGAAAACAAGGAAGAGGGGAAAGATTCGGAACGCTATGTGGAGGTACGAATGAGAGGTCGATTTGAAGACCGGCGGAATGTGGCTCGGTGGTGATGGGATGTCCCCATAAATATTGATGGGGGTTTGGGGTCCAACCTCCCTCCCCCACCTTATTTCATCCTCCACCCTACAACCCCTGCCATCCTCCCCTCATAACCACCATCCTTTTTGAGTAACGTCGCTTTGTTCCCCTCTTTGCAATCTCCTCTGTGTGCAGTGTCCCCTTCTCCTCCCAGCTTTTCCTTTCTCGTCACCCGCATTTCTTTCTCCGCTCTTTCCGCCCCTCTTTCTTTGTCGTCTCCAATACTCCCCCTTTCGCAGACTTATTGCTTTCTCATCCCCACTCCCTTACATCAACGGCTCCACCCTCGTTATCCCTCTCTTTTTTCCCTAATCCTAAATTTGGCGTTTCTTTCAAAAACCGTGGCCGAATTTTCGCGCACTTCATTTTACGTGTTTCTCGCTGTGGTGTCTTCTGGGTTTATTGTAGTGATTCCCTTGTAGTGTCCCGCCGGTTTGACTCTTGTTTGCAGCAGAGTGTCTAAACGTATCATATTCTTCAAAATTCGAGTTAATTGTGCGCTTTTTTGGGATATGCTAAGGCATTAATTTGTGTTCGTTCTGAATGTACACGAGATGATGAGTTTTATTTGTTCCCTTAAATCACGCACTAGGCTTCGATTTAAAGTAACCAGGTATAGCAAAATAGTAGGCATATCAATAAAGGAAAACATATCAAGCGAAATATAAATAAATAAAAATTAAATGTAACCAGATAACAAAGTGAGATATTTATATTACGTAGATGTTTTAAGGAAACTTTGGATAACTATCATTAACAAATACCTAAATTTAGCAGAAAAAAATACATTTATAGTGTTAGTATTCCGTAATTTATAATACATTATGTGACGCTAACAAAGCAGTATATTGTTAAATTATAAGCAACATATGTAAACGTACATATATGTATGTGGAAACTATAGCGCACGAATTAATATCTTTAAAATGTTTATTTAGATATATTAAACGCGATTATAGTTCTTCAAACGACGAGAAGAAAAATCATTAAATCTTTTGTTGGTTCATTACGGAAGTAAACCTTAATTTTACCCTAACATTCGTTCGTTATGATTGGGAAAAGAATTTCTTCAGTTAAACTTGTCCATGACCGAGTACCACTCACCATCTTTAAGTTAAATTTAGTGAAAAAATTAGGTGAGAAAGGCTCAATATGGCTGCTTTCAAATTTCTCCCTCAACTTCCACAGTTTCTTTCTCAATTTCCCTAAACCTTTCTCTCTCATCCACGAGCGGTTAATAAGGTTTCACATTGAGGTAGGGCGCTCAAAACGTCGTCCTGCGCAAAACACTCTTTTCCGCTTAAATATTTAATCATCCGGAATTGAAGCCACTTCTTCCCTACCACTTTAAGAGCACGAGAGAGCAGGTTTCATCAATTCCTACGCCGTCAATAGCTTTTGTTTTATTCCATCAAGTTTAATACCTTTTTGAGTGCCGAAGTTGTCCACTCGGAGGCAACTTGATGACTAATTGAAAACCTTGCCTCTTCGTCCATACTTCATCTACCGTTATCTCTTTGGGTAAGAGATAACGGTAGAAAAAGGGTTCATATTGAATTTCAAACAGATTTTGTTGCTTTCAGAAACATTCATTGGTCTTAATAATAACGAAATAGTGCTGTGTATTTTATTCCATTCTGATTTCGTCGCCACTCTATGATTTCTGCCGATAGTATTTGGTATGCTACATACGTTCCTTTATGTTAACTACATTCTTACACCTAAACTCATAAAACTCAGCCTTACTTACAGACAATTCTATGAAATTTGTTAAAAATGTTATCTTTAATACAGATATCATATTTTTCATTGTATTTATGCGCAAGTGACACAAAATTTCATATATGCGATTGAGCGTAATATAAAAACACAAAATATGCACAACCACTGTGAGTAAAGTCAGTAATTCAGATCAGATCATCAGATGAATTTGTGCAAAACGTGCTTACACTTAGCATATGGCAGATATCATGTAAAATATAAATGAAGAAGCAATAGGAACTGACTTCAACGCCTATTGACTAATGACAACTACGTAGTAATTAATCTTTAAAAAATCCTCTCCGTGACGAAATGGATATGGAGAAATCAATTAGTTAACAGATGAAAGTAAGAGCCAATATTAACTGCAAAACAGTTCTAGAAACAGTAGTAATCAGGCAACAATATTGTTTTTTCGATAGAGAACCCTTTCGGCAAAAAATTCTCTTTCACATTATTTCTCCCTCTAAAACATCTCTCATCCAAACCAGCTTTAATTCACGTATCAATGACCTCACACTCGCACATAATCACATGGTTTTATATGCAATCAGTCAAATATGCTTGTAGAATGTGAAGTGAAAACAACCCCTTTTGTAAGTATGGAAACAGTCCCATAGTTTCATCGATTTCTAACGTGCCCATCTGCAGTCCAGTCCATCCCACTGCGATGGATTGAAAACCCGTGGCTCTCCACTATCCTGAGGTCCGAATCGTTTGAAGTATCTTTCGTCGGAGAGGTTCGTTTGCGCTGTTTTGGGGCAGAGGCACCAGGTGTCCGGCGCACCGCTTTCCTCGTTAAATCCACCGGACCGTGGACCGCAGCAGAGGCGCCCGAAAGAGAAGAAGAGACGGACTTTTTATGTCTCTGAACCTAGCTGATTAGAACCACGTCCATCTCCCGTCGTGTCCCGCGGGCCATGTTAAATTTACTGAATCTTACGTGAGGCGCTTCCATGATTTTGTGGCTGTTTAAATTTGCAGAACACTGCGGTCACTGAATATATTAGAAACTGAAGGAAATTCCAAATAAATTTAATCCTACCCAATGTCAGTTAAACACAAGATACTGCCTTCGATATCGCGTTTGTGGATAAATAGTACTGTTTGTGAAACGCGAGAATACGATAAGTATTCCACGTAGCAGATTTGTTGATTTTATGGCCCTCCTCTCACTGTATAAATCGTTTAACTTTATTCCAAATATCGTTCTGGTGTTCCGCAGAGTATCAGTTTCATATGTAAGATTGAAGAAACACCTGCAATTCTTAAACTGAAATCAACCAAAGAACTACACCGATTGGCATAACTTCATAAAATATTTTGATGTAAAATGAACTTAACATTAAGAGAGATCTCAAGTATCTGCCGCAACTTTATTAATGTTACTTGTGCAGATTAAAAAGGGCAGATTTGAAATAAAATATTTGAGTCCAATTTAGAGATGGTTATAACATATTCCTAACAGTTTGATTCCAAAATGTATTATCAAACGTTTATAAATACATATTTAATTTCTGCATCAATGTTTATTCGCAAATGAATGCAGCCATGTATCATCAAAAGAAAGTGATACCAGAATTAAAATATCACTGTTTCTAAAAAAAATCCGCTACATCGATAAATCATTAGTTAGCCTTTGCATTTACTACTTGGACATGAAGAAAGCAGTTAAGAAATATCCTGTATTTCGTTTCTTATTATTTATTGCCTTCTAACACATTAACTTCATCAGTTTTAAATGAAATACACATGATATAAATACCAGGTCTAGTTTCATCGACATTGTTACTAATCACTCTTTGTTTAGGTTAGTTCATCTAAAGGTATAGAATGCAGTAATAGCAGAGTATAACACATGAAAAAAGGCTATGGAAGAGGTAATAGAGCAGACGGTATCATGAATTGATGTAGGTTTGAGGGGGGTATTCTTGCTTTCGCGATTGATTGTTGGATATTTTATTGACCTTAATTTAAGACTTCCTCAATAAATGATAATTCATAAAATCCTGTGATTAAGCGAGATGATATCGAATGATCCAAGACTAATTTTATGGCCTGCGCCACTGTATTCGTATGGTACATACAACTTGGATCCCTACCCCACTGTAGAAACCTCTTCCAGGTTTATGATTTTCGCCTTCCCTTTCAAACGGCGGCGACGGAAGATTCTGAAAGCGAGGGGGATAGCCAAGGATACGCGGCATTAGTCACCAGAGGCGAGAGAAAAAGTGGGGTAGTGGTCTCCTTACGGAGTGAGTCAGGGAAGGAAGCGGAGGGGTTCCTTGGGAGGAAATGGGAGGTAGAGAGGAAGAATTGGTCATCTCACGAGAGGGTCAGGGGTCGCAAAGGGGAGAAGGCGTGACTGATGGCTCCCTGCTGACAGGGGGTGAAGAGGTGACCGTAAATATGTACGGGAGAGACGAATGCGCATGAATCTGAAAAATGTTTCAGCCAATCTATGATATCCACATGCCTCAAGACCCCTTGATACGCTATCGATCCAAATTTTCTAAAATTCATTCTGCAGGCGAATCGTTGAAGGAGAAATAAAAATAGCGTCTTCTACACTTTAGCACGAAATTAGATATTTAATAATTAAATTTTTACTTTTCACGTCCTTATTATTAATCTTTATTATTCCAACGTTTTTTATTTAGATCTTGTTATTTTTCTTCGAATATTTTAAAATTATGTAGACCCTTCATAGATGATCACTCTCTCAGGACGTCTAAAAGTCTTGAAATTAGTTAACTAGTGCACCGTTATAACTTTGTCGATTCTACATACCTTTAATGGACTAACTCCAACCTGAAAAGGCAAACATTTTCGTCGGAACACCGTCTTAGTTATTCTATTACTTCTCTAGTATGATGGGGATTGAATATTTAAAGCATCTAATTTTGACCCAGCCCGTGTGTCTGCATGTATAACATCCTCAGGGTCTGACATTCTCTACTTATTACCTCTGCTTCCTTCTGATTCCATCTCCGCCCATAACCATACCCTTCTCCGTCTTTTTCCTCCCCCTAGTTTCGAAATACAACTTTTCTCTACGCATCGTTCTCCTCCCACACCAACGCCTCTGTTCGGATGAGTTATTTCCTCTCTTACTCTCTCTCAAACACAATGGTCATTCACCGACGCGTAAATCGATTCTCACTTATTTTCCGCAGATTTTCGGGCGATTTTTCTCTCGAATTTATATTACTTCCCCCTCGTCTCAGACTGGATCTGCCATTTTTCCTGTGGAAGAGTTTGAAATATCTTCAAATCCTATTGGTGATAAGAGTTAGGCTGTTCCTCATGGCGGAGGGAATCGATCTGTTTAGACAGTCGAAACGAATTCGTTTCGTGCGATTGCGTGCCGTCTCGAATTATCACGTAAAACGAAACCTTCCAGAGTAAAAAAGGGGAAAGTAGCGGTTTCGAAATAGGCGATAAGCGGCGCCGACGGAGCTTTTATCACAAGTTCCGTTTTGCTGGATTTTCGTCGTATTTCGTACCTTCAACGAGGCTGAGATTTGGGCGGCATTAGGGATTTCGTGTAAATGGGTTTCGTTTTTTATCTGTTGTCATCCTACCTGTTTCGAAAGCTAGGAAAGGCATATAGGTTCCTTTACAAAACACGTGTTTTCCAGATCTGTTGCGTAGAATCTGTCAGCTTCCACGCATTTGAAATGTTTTTAACTTTTTTTACTTATTAATTAATTATAAATTAAGTAAACGTTTATAGTTATAACAACCAACGCATTTTCTATGATAGTTAAATAGTATCTTTGTTGAAGTTTTACTGTCAAACTTCAGCATGAAATACGAGATTATTTTTTCGTTTGGGAAAACAATGGAATTCCCCGAAATCTCTGTGTATGTTTATCTCATTTTTCGCATTTTATAAAGTTACGATTAAAATATTTTCTTAAAATTTTTGCTGGAAAATAATTTACATCCAATACTTCGAGTTATTCTTTAGTCCCAAACCGTAGTTTTTCCAATGTTATGCCATAAAAATATATTTTGCATCTATGAATATAAAATACTAGAGCAATTTGCCAATCAATTCTTCAAAAAATAAAATTTAGCTATTAGAATAATGAAACTTCTTCGCACACGTCTACAGGAAATGACGAAAGTTTTCTACAGAAGTGTGCAAAAATGTTTCATTCTCCATTTCAACGAGATAAAGCCTTCGCAAATTGAGACGATTATTAAAATATTTTAAAGATATTATATTATAATCAACTAGAATAATACGGTGTATACATGTAATGGACTATCAATGAGCAGTATATTTATGGTTTCAAACTGCTGTGAAATAGTTGTCTTATTCTTTATCTCATTCCTCACAGATAATTCCATTTCTTTACTTCTCATCTCTCCGAACTTTTCTTTTTCTCTCTCTACTCCGTCGTCTCTATCTCTTCTCCTCCCCCTATTATTATTCTTTTTCCCATATCTCTCTCCATCTATCCACGGCATATTTTACATTCCTTTTCCCCTTTCCTCTTCCACCCCTGTGGCGCGTGCGCCCACTATGCGTCACTGCTGGTGGCCATCCGTTTGTACATAAATCTCTCAGTATATCTCACCCTCGGACCCGTGCCCAGGGATGGAAAGGAAGCGGCGGTGTGCGAGAGCAGGGAGTGGCGGCACTTTCCTTTGCGTGCAACGCGTTTTCCCGTGAAGAGCGTTGTGCGAAAAAGAAGGGAAGGGCTCGGGGCAGCGGTTCTTAACCTCTTCACCCTTTGAGGTCTCAGAATGTGTTTCCGCAACACTTCGCTTAAGTTTGTAATTTTTATTTACCAGGGTGAAAATTGAGCTCTCTGTGCTATCGAGGAATGAACTGTATTTACTTCATAATATTTTGCAATAAAATAGGCCGATACTTCAAACGCTTTTATAATAATACAGGGTTTCACAGAAGTTAGAATCCATTTTTAGAATAGATGGACTTCTTGTAATGTGTTTTAATGTAACGAATTTATTTATTTCAAAGTATGAGCTGCAAAGTGTTCATGTCGCACTCGTCGGCAATTAGTATCTCATCGATTGTTGGTATTGGCTTTTATGTAGCGGAATTTAAGAGTAACAAGACTATGTTGGATCGAAATTTGCAAGAAATGTATTCCTTTTAAACTATTTCTTGCATCTCTACGTGGTTGAATGAAAGAGGATTTTGAACCTTTAACCTTCAAAGCCTTCATTCTCTACATTGAACCTTGTTCTCCTTTGTATAACTTCCAAAGCCATCTAAAAGAAACGCAAATATACAGAAAAACTCATCTAAAGGTCGGTTTACGGAAAATTGTTCGCCAGCAATTGATTGATAGCCAACGATTAAAAACTGATTGAGCTTCTGCGATATTAAGTGATTTCTTACGGCATGTAATTCTAAGTTAATGTAAATTTCTACATCTGTATTACTTCTAAATGAACGCAAATGATACACGTTCATTGCAACAACTTGCACCCCGAAGATTCGTTAACTCTTAGTCAGGGAGAAAGGTTGAACAGAAAAAGGGGGTTAATTCGTGTCGTTAGAGATTTTTCTCCGAGAGAGAAATTTGAAGATGCTTGCTCCTGTAACCTTATATGGGATTTTGGGAAGGGATAATGGGAATTTGTGGAAACGTTCCTCAAATTGGAGTTTATCCTTTGCGGTTTGTCAAGATGATTTGGTTCTTGGGTTACTATTAGCTTATGTCGAAGAAAAAAGGATTTCAGAAATAATGCAGTGATTTTCGGAAGTGACTTATGTGTAATTTACCCAAAAGTTCATAGAATTTGTCTACGTACTTTCATAGTTGTTCTTTATTATAGTTTACTGATACTGTCCACCATTTGTATTAGAGTGTTTTATTTGTGTTTTTTATTTGTACCATATTTTCATGTCAAGGTCATGAAAGGGCCATTTACTTTACTCTACTTTAATCATTACTATTATTAGGTCAGTGTATGTTTTTTACACACCCATTCTTTGCGGGTATTTTCCTGCCGTGGATACTTTTCCCAAGCTTCAATCAGGAAAAGTATCATAAGCTTCATTTTTTTAAATCCACAAATATTTACTATTCCTATTAATTTATTATCTTTCCTTAATGATTATTAATTAGATCTAATTTATATTGACGATGGGTTAAATGAAAGGGGAGACTCAAATTCACCCTAAATAAAGACATTATTTATTTATTGATTATTAATCTCACTGCTCCTGATAAGTTAAACTTTTAATGATACAACCGATATCATGAATGTGATTCGAAATCGAAATCTTTAAATATGCTCATATAACATGCCACAGTTAATTTAACGTTAATTCATTCATAGTAAAAGACTTACTATGGATTATTTTTTCATATATTTTATCCTTGTTGATTTAATGCTTTCGTTGTTTAGAATACTAAAATGAATTATTGAATAATAAAAGTTGAAACATATCAATGGGCAGCAATTAAAAACGCAGCTTCTGCGACGGAATATACTCCTGAAGCAAGCGCCAGTGAATACAGATCCCATTCGAAATGAAATAGGATATGACACTTCTTGATTTCAAAGATGAATGAAAAGAGAAGAAAACGCTCGTCTCCCAGTCGAAGTTTCCTTGAAAGGATATAGAGAGAGAGAAGCAAAGTACGAACTAGGATGAAGGGCAGGGTGAGATATTTCCATTCTCCATACCAATTGCTTTATCTTTATTCTCTCTGTTTCTCTTCTTCTCAAAAGTGTTCATGTTCTTTCGGTAACGTTTTATTTTCCTCCATATTATTATTAGGAGCAAAGAACGTGTGTAGGTAAAGAGGCAATCTTCCTTTCCCTTCTTTACCTAGACCATCCTTGTCCCGAGGCGGAAAAAGAGATACTCCATTGATGTTACGTCTTCGAGCGTAAGCTTTCTCAGTTTCCGTATCTTTTCTGCATTTCCTCAGCTTCTTTTATCTCACTCAATCCCCTATAAGCCCATTCCTATTCTTCTATTTTATCAGCCCTTTCTTTTTCCCTTTGATACCTTCACGTGTTTATCCCTCTCCCTTAGGCTGTTTTACTTTCTTCCCATTTCCATTCACTTCTCTTAATTCCTTTTAAGGCTCCAACAGCTCTATTATGAGCCGAAGTAACATCTCCATGGTTACCACCAAACTCCAAAGTAAACCCTACCCTATTGTATCTATTTTTCGGTCCTTTATCTTTTACTCGTTTGTTTGCATTTGTAATGAAGCATATGAAAGGTTTATTATCAGCCATTTATGAAATTTAAACTCCAAATCAAAGTAGATCAACTTACGTGTGGTACTATGCTAGACAGCAAACAATGGATTAGGCTACAACCATGTTAAACACTCATATGTGTCCATGCATGTATGTAATATTTAACGAACGTATTAAACTAACACTATTACTATCTCTCTCCAAGTATAAAGCAATTGTGCTAATATTTATTTCTTCTTCTTTCAGGTAAGGGTTAATTTTACGCTATCGATACACAAGATTGACTGGTGAGTATAAGTTTAAATCGCTTTGATTTTATAAGAAATTTAAGTTTCCATGTATTAAATGTGTACACACTTATGAGAGGTTTTATTACGACCGGTTTCGGCTAGGAAACCATCATCATGTGATAGAATAGAATTTATTTACGCACCTAAAAATTACATGTATATATAATTATGCATAAGTATACAACTTTTTTTTCCAAAAATGTTGGTAGCATAATTATATAATTACACAACCATGAGCGGTCAACGGAATGAAAAGATGAATGACTTCACCTCAATATCCTATGGAAACGAACCTTAAATTATACAAATATAGAAATTTTCTTCAGGAGACCTCTTCAGATACATTCTCATCTTATTTTAATTTCCAGTCATTTTCGTTCATGTTTTCCTATCTTTTCATAAAGCTTTTCCTCATTTTCTCTCACTCCCGCTATCCTCTTTCCTTCCCCCCCCCCNCCCCAATGGCATATTTAACCTCCCCTCTTTTCCAAACCCTCTTTTTTAAGAACTAACGCTCGGTCCCTTGCCCCTTCGGAAAATATCTTATAAATGACGTTTGACTTGGCTACATTAAGCTTTAATGCTTCCATTATGATTTATAAGGAATCCCTCCAATGAGGGTGCGTTTATTCCAGCGATGATTCCCTTGTCACTTTTCTATCTAAATTACCATCTCTGGTGCTTAAAATAGCAAGCTATAATCCGTCCTTACGTTCATTCTTAAGATGATTCGGTCTTTTTATTATTAACGTTATGGAAGTGCGGATAAGTACATGTCAATAAATGTTCTAATTCTTGCGAGCCAATTACTTATTTTTGTATTTATTACTTCTATAAACAGTAAACGTAAACTTAAATTTATTAACAAAATATCGGGATAAAATTTCGTTCATTAATTTCCACTGATCATTTGCTCTCTTTTGGAATTTTTAAAGCAGTGTCTTTGGTCGTATAATTCTAGATTATTAAAATTCAACTACCATAAATTCTTAAAAATGTAATTTATCTCCACTTCGTACCGGTTGCCATTTCTTGAAAAAGATGTTTACATTTCGTTAATTTCATTTCAACGACGAAAGTCCATTTACATTATAATCTCTATTCCTTGCATAAAAAAATTAAATAGCTTGGGTTTATAGAATGGATAGGAAATATTTGCTAAAATATATTAAATTATTGCTGAGAAATTATTCAGCTATTGTTGCAAATTAGTCAAATTTCACTAATCTATTGTTGTGATTGGATCAAGAATTGTTCTGAATCTATCACCATATGTTTAGGAATGTATTAAACTTGTTTTCAATATTATAATGAGAAACGGTGCCAAGTACAGCAACGTATTTCACCTATTAGGACTGAGATGAGTGGAACTACGACTCTTTGTAGACGAGTGGAACATTATTTTGCTTTTGCATGTTGCGGTTAATGTATAACTCTACTTTACGCTTTCATTATACACCGGGCACTCCCGCTGTTCTCGGATATTTTGCCTATCACTTCACAAGGGAACTCAAGGAAAGATGTCCCCAAAAAATATTTCCCCTTCAAGTCATTACGGTTTCACTTCCCATTTTCTTCCGACCCTTCTTTTTACGGATAATGGAAATTTGCCCATGTACATAATATTAATGGTGGTACTTCACGGTTGCTATCTAATTCCCTTATATAATTTACCTCCCAATAGAAGCCGATTCAAAATCCCGTTTACACGCAAAGGGGACATAATAGAGGATCCTTGCCGCATGCTTCATCCACCTCAGGATTTCTCTCAATTTTTTTGTTTTGTTGATGAGATGGGTTTGTAAGGGAGTTAGGGTACAGAGCCTGGAAACTTATTTCTTAATTTTAGGAAGGAATTTAACCGTTTGCGTCTCATTCCCGGGAGGAATGTGTTGCTATTTATTATTGTTGAAATTTCTCTATTGCTTGTAGTATCAGAGATAGTAATTGACAGTTTATTCAGATCGGAA